>CM042791.1:6732500-7142466 GCA_018691245.2 Ips nitidus | reverse complement strand
CAANTNAANTAAGATACACAGGTTNTGAGACTAGTCGCAAGAGTTCAGGTGGNTTGTNTANACGCGACCCNAAAACGCNCAGNGAANNNGCATCAGTCGNCNNAGCCTANGCANATNNGTAAAGCGGTCTNTNTANNGCAAGCNTCTCNACNTNTNTTAACNNGTNTCGNGCGGNTGTCGCTNNACGTCNAACGTGTAGCCCTGGGTCCAGAANGCNCTTACTCATTCTCAAGGGAATAATAAAGGTAAAAAAAGGTGTTGGTGGGAAGCAGTGGCTGAGTAACATTAGGCAGTGGATAGTGGTTCGACAAGCTGGTGGGCTTTTCAGATTGGCAGAAGATAGAGAAGCACTCTCCATAGTAATCTCAAAGATCCGGAGGACCGGGCAGGGCACATGAAGAACTTCAGCGAGAAGAAACTTAACCCCATAAATGATTACTATGAGTACTAGAATACAACAAAAATTATTGATAAGTTTTGGAAAATTTGCGAGAAAGCACTTATCGTGGTCATTGTCTATGATATGTTTAGGGTAATTATAAAATACAGTATTGTGTTATTTAAAAATCAAGTTTTACAGATGAGTGAATTCTCATATGAAGTATTATTCTGTCATTTTCTTAAATATATTAATGCATCACAAAAGAATTTTGGTATAATTTTTTTCCACTCAGTGATCAACAAAAATATATTCTTAAACACAATTAGTTTTCATCGTTCCCGTGTGATAAGGTACTCATATCTACCCTTGTTCTGCAACACACTATAACACGTTTACTTAATGTAAGTAATTAGTGGTTACTCTTAGTTAGCTGCTACAGAAGGAGGCTAAAACATGACGCAGATGAATGCGATATTAGGTATGAAAGTATAATATGAGAAACATTAAAAACTGCTTTAAACAATTCGCTTCACAAAACCGTGAAATTCATCTCAGTTTATTAACGACGATTCTATGTTAATGAAGCATTATCAGCTGAACTTAATTACATGGATTTCGTTATTGTGTACGTCAAAATGCAAAATGGGTTGTTTCTAAGACGTGTTGATTTCTCATTTTCTTCTTACGGCCAATTTACAGTTGGCAGAGTTTACACTAATTACACGAGTTGAAACAATTCAAAAAGCGAAGACATTTCCTGATTGAAAACTTGACTTAACAAAGTGGTTTTGTACAATAAGAAAATTAAGGGCTTTTTCAAAATATGTTGCATAATAAGTACCTTAGAATGCCTGCAGCAAATCTAAAAATTATCAAGTGCTGGTTGATTTTACTCGTTCAAGTAAAAGTAGCTAAAGGCATAACAATAATTTTACACTTTGGTAATAAAACGGTGACTTTAATATCGTCTTGAATTGTGTGTTATTAAATGGCAAATCAGTTTCCTATGCAATAAATTAAACAGGTATACAATTCAAGTAATTACTTAAAGACAAATATGCAACATCTGCTGTAAATCAAATCAAAAAACATAAAAACAAATGTTTTTGTCGATATAAGATGAAGATTTAACCACGGTAATCGACCAAAATATCCTGTTTCTATGAGGATACATCCATAATCTGTCATATTCGTGTTACTATGTTATAAATAGGACACCACTGCTACTCACTTTTGGACATCTCATATAGCTAACTACGTCTCTTTTTATGTAAAAATGACAGTTAAGATATGATCACTTAGCTTTAACTCACCTTGTATATTAAAAAATGAAAATGATGATTCTATAGAAATTACTACCTCAGGCTCTCCAGTTTTCTCATATGTTCAAATACTAGTTAGAGTACAGAACTTCTAATAATAATGTTTAAATATTTTCGAATAATGGCATAATCTGCAAATTATTGATGGATTTATTTATTAACTTCCGCCATTACTGCAAATATCAAAGTGGAATTCTTATTACTGGTCTGTTGCTTCCTCAAGATAAAATGTCGATTTATATAAATGCCATAAGTACCAGTTCAATAAACTAAATTGTCTAGTAAGAAAATATAGAACTTTGTACAGAGGATGTGGCGTTATAGACAGCATTCCAATTTTATTTACAAAAATGGCGTTATGTTGTAAACCATCTACAAAAATGGTAATATACAAAAATTATACTCCGGAGAACAGCAAAGGCATGTTTCTAATGTACTACATGTCTAGATACTTTTCCAATTGTGGCGTACGTTGCAAAGCGAAAATTGCATTCTTCCTTCTTATAGAAGCTGAAGAAAGCATTATTATATTTATTGTCTGATTCTTTGCTCGCTTCTCTGCCGATCATTGTCAATCTAATAACGACAACGAGCCCACTTTCTGTCAGTTGTCAATTGTCTTCGAAACGAATTGAAGAAGAACGAGGCATAGTCGTGATCTTGGACATAAATTGCAAAATTGGCTGTAATCAGAGCCATTTAACACCTCTGCACGTGTCAAATGGAAAGCATTGTTTCTGATAATGACGAGGAAATAACTATCTTTCTTTCTTACCTTCGAGCGTCTCGTTGAGAAATTGCTTCGGATCTTTCCTTGAAAATTAAATCACAAAAGCACGTAAAATTATATAAAATCCATCAACTTCTCTAAATATATGTAAGTGGTGTTTAAGAAAATTAATATAATCATACTCATTATTACCAAATAAGAACCGTTAAAGTGGAGAAATTTAATGATTATTGTTGCAAATACACTAACTTTCAATCGTTTTATCGGTTGAAAGAGGGCCTATGTAACTGCGAATGAACAAAAAACCAATTATAGGCCTTACTAAGGTAAATGTGTAAAGACGACGAAGAAATAACATGTTTATCCCAGTAGGTTCGTAATATTGTTGATTGTCGACAAGACGCTTTTCATAGCCGTAAAATGGTTAACAAATTAATTAAAAATTTCTAAATTATTATTAACAACTGTATTACACTTTCAATTCGGACGCCCCGCTAGTATTGCGTTAGCTGGATATTCCAGTATTAAAAAACAAAACATATTTTTTTCAATAACATGTCATGTAGTTTGAATTGTTGGCCTGAAAACATCTTAATAAGTCTGTTGGTTGATTTGATAAATTTATTTATATCTTTGAATTTTATAAATCTATTTTAGTTTACAATTTGTTGTTCTACGAGAATTGTGGCAAAATAAGAAACTACGAAGATACAGAGTCTAAGACATGAGGTAAGTGTCTCACTATACTCACTATTTGGTGGAACACTATCAAATGGTATGTGGATAGATCAAAAACACGAGAATTCAAGAGGAGGAGCATCCCAACCTCAGTGAAACAAGTATGCTCATCACAAAAAAGCAGGCCATCAAAACTTAGCGCAACCGCAATAAATTTGCAATACTCGAAGAGAGATGGAAGACAATCTTACAAGAAGGAATTGAGATCGAATATGACAAAATAAACAACCCATACCAAATATGAGGAATGAACAAGGAACAATAGTGTATGAAAAACAGAAGATCGTGACCATCATCCAAAACTTGTACAAAAAGCTCTACGAACAGGAAATGCTAGACGCAGGTACAACGAGATAGCCGAGCACAAATTCTGAATGTGGGATCAGAAGAAATACCGAATATCGATACAAAAGAGGCAGTAAAATCTATGAAAAAGCGCAAGAAGGAGAACTGAAACAGCAATCCTCACACTGCTTAATAAGTGTCTGAATGAGGACCGCATCCCAGAGCAGCAAAGAAGCATTTCAAGCAGTGGGGTTTCTGATGAACTTCCAAGATCTATGTGATGAAAATATTGTAAAGTTTTTGTTAATACTATGTACAAATATGAAAAAAAGATAACTAATGCAGGGCTAGAGAGCAGACACTGCTTCACATAGGGCACTTCACACTAACATATTACTATCATCTTAAAGAATGACTAAGATACAGAAAAAATTGTAATAGACTTCTTGAAACCGCCCAGGCACATGCTAAGAAATTTATAATAATAATTATGATATTTACCTATTTACCTTATGGGCAAGTGAAATATCAGCAACCACCAATATCTTTATTTTTGCACTGAGTCGGAGAACAGGCATTAGAAGTATATGAAGAACGGATATAATTGAAGTGTAGATAGCCACAAGTTCAACTGAAGGCAGAGAATCATAAAAATGAAAATGGCATGAAAATTTTAAACATTCTAGTGATAAGGTTGTGTCTGAAGTTCGTGACCAAAAAACTAAAAACTAATTAGAACTAAAGCATATGACCCATGTAAAGCTAAAGAAGAAACAGAGATACACATCAGGTAATTCACAGGTTGAAATGTAGAAGCTAGATGTAAATGTAGTAAAAGAACATAGCCATATAGGAAAAAACATTATTAAATGAAGAGTTCATGAATAAAATTTAATTAATACTTTATTTAAATATTCAGTATGGTGGGATGCATACAACAACAATCTCGTTAAATAATTAGTTTTTTGCTTGGTTTAAAGTAAAACTGGAGAGGCATTTCGTCCGGAACAGATACGGCGCAGTCATAAAATGAGATCAGAAAAAAAATGAACTTTATTAAACGAAGCATGGTACCACGCCCATCCGCTACAACAACAACGATAATTAAAGGTCCGGCCAAGCAACGTATACAATTTTAAGATTGCGATCTTTGTCAAACAGCAGCCAATGGTGTTTTATGGCGGTCAAATGAAGCTTGAAGTTCCGCATACGAAGGTCACAGGTCGACTGTTAATTATACTCGACGGACCATGGTCTGGTAACAAATTAGTCGTATTCTGTTATGTCATTGTTTATACTTCTATGTGGACTCCGTATACCCATAGTAGTTCCTTTGTTTCGGATCATTCCGCTGCATGTCGATGATAAACGGCACGCGAATCACGACGCTATAAATTAATAAAACCGTCTTGCTCCAGTAATTATATGATTTATTGTATTTGCGATTTGGATCTTTCAGGACGTCACGCACTATTAAGGTGTTACTGTTTTTCATCGCTGTACTCGCTTAGGTCATTCTGGCCTTTACCTTTACTAAAACACCTATTTGAAAAATGTAAAAACTATAATTGTAAAATCGAAACTTATAATCCATTTTAGCTCACACCTATTTTTGATCACAGTGGAGAGGTTTTTTTACAAAACAATTATTGATTGCTAAAGAAAGTATAATTTTCAATATACCGTGTCGAAATAAGTGATCTGCAAGTAGACAATAGAGCTGCTGGAATGTTACACTCAAAAAGTGATTTCTGTATAGTAAATGTGTTAGTTTGGCAGGGTCATACTTTAAACCAAGTTCAAGTTAAGAGTTACTTGTGACAATGGAGATGGCGAAAATTACTGAACCATACTTAACTTAAACTCAGCTTAAAGTCCGACGGTGCAAATGGCGGCTAAAGATTAAAGTAAAATATTTTACCATGAACTGACCGATCTCTTTAACAGAATCTTCCCGATCAGTAAATTAAAGAATACAAAAAATGGTTCATGGTTAAAAGTTACTCCAAGAACTTATGCTGTCTTCACTTTATTCCTTAATTTAATATCAACAACAACTTTTTTTGGCACAATTTAATTCGTATAAACGAATTTACAGGAAAACAAACAAGAAAAAATTGGACTATCATAAATGACTTGAGAGGCAAACACGCCTCGTGTGGCGGTTACTGTTCTGTGGTGAAAAGAACAACTTCTAACATTTTTACCGACGGGGATCCATTGGATTATCTTAGTAAGGTGAACATTTCTTGCAGTTTCTACTTTTGCCCAACCGATGTGGCTGATTATTATTAGCAAAAGTCAGCATCCTCCAGTGCGTCTAACGATAAACGGTCACGACATAGATCAGGTGGAAACATACACATTTCCCGCGAAATGGGACCAGGCATTAGAAATACGATCACGGATAGGAAGGAATCGGGCTGCGTTTAATAACATAAAGAAAATGTAATAACTAAAATTAAGGCTAGTCAGGTGCTACATATTTTCTGTTTTGTTGTATGGTGTGGAGGCTTGGACCACAACTGAGGCCATTTTAAAAATACTGGAATTATTCGAAATATGGACATATCGGCGTATTTTGAAAAATATCCTGGATGGAACACATCACCAACATGGAAGTCATGCAGAGATTAGGGAAAGAGAAGGATGTCGTCTTTACAGTAAAAAAACGGAAGCTGGAGTATTTTGGCCACATACTAAGACATGAAAAATACCGCCTTCTACAGTTGGTTGTCCAGGGCAAGGTGAATAGCAAGAGAGGACCAGGGAGGAGACGACATTCTTGGTTGCAGAACCTACGCCAGTGGTTTGGATTGTCATGTGTTGACCTGTTTAGAAGCGCAGTAAACAAGATAAGAATAGCCATAGAAGAAGATGTGGCTGAGCTGAGGGACGTGTTCGGAATTCCCCTGGGCACGATGGGGTTTTTGAGTACTTTTCGAGCTTTGTTGCCGCTTGCGGATACAATTTAACGTTTCTTTTGAGACAGGCAAGTTTCCTACCTGCCTGAAACGGGCGGTTGTAATCCTTTTACATAAGGGTGGGGATTCGGAGGACCCATCTAATTTCCGTCCTATATCGCTGCTCACCACTCTGCCAAAGGTGGTTGATAAGCTGGAAAAATCGAGGCTGGTTCATTTTGTGTTCGCTTTTGACATTTCAAACTCCTCCCAGTTTTGTTTTCGAGAATCCAGGAGTCCGAGCGATGCAGCCTTTTCACTTCTGGAGAGACTCTGCAGTAGCCTTAACGGGATGGGATGTGACTGCGGCAGTATTTTTAAAGCGGCTGGATGAGCATGTTGAATTTAAATAGCTAAGCAGCAGTACTAAGAACAGAGTAGAATAGATACTCAGAGCTTGTAGTGTCTCATTTATCACTTTTACCTAAGGTTCTACTTATTGTCATAAACTGGTGAACCGCATAGTTCAACTTTTCTCAATCGTTTTAATGGGATTATTAAGTAAAAATTTGGCTTTTTCCTTTTATTGCCCGAAAACTAAAGTTTTTACGAGACTACAAAGACTGTGATCTTTTTTCACCGTGCCATTCAGTCATTGTTGGCACAGTTGTCAAGTACTTACATTCATAATTATTTATCTGTTTATTTTAATGAGTTTTTAGTGAGCAATAATTAAAGCTAATTGACAACAGTGACGGCTTAAGCTCAAATTTTAAACAATTTCGAGAAGTTAAGTCCAATGGCACAAAAGTACAATTTGGTAATCAAAGACGAGCTTCACAACTTTTATCATATGTCCACGAATCTCTTGAGTATTAGTATCAACGTGAACAAAATTGAAAAAATATCTTCCTTAAAAGAAAGAATTTAAACATTAATAATGGTAAACTCATTCTAGCTTAGAAGACGGTTGGTTGGTTGAAATGCACTACAAAAATCAAGGTATTATACATTTAAAACTGTCCAACTTATCAAGCTTGGTCGGTCCTTTTGAGCGTTACCTTTCAAAACCCTTGAGAGCACCATTATTTAAATGACCATGGTAACGAGCCCGGTACTACCCAAAACAGCGAAGACGGTTGCCAAATGTTCTCATACCCATATAAGAAATGCAAATTCACGGAAACGGCCTAAGGTACTACTTATTTTCGAGTACCGCGCTATTGTGTCTGATAAACTAATCTCGGCGCACATAAAGACCCACGCGTCGAGCTATTACCAACTTGAGCAACAGAAAAACCGAAAAATCTCAACACCGGGAAGAGGTTTTGTGGAGATTTAGTTGCTTGTCCCCAGACGACATTGGTGTAAATAAATGATGGTTAAACTTGATAACTATCGATGGTGAGTCTTTGCTATAAGGACTAGACACTGTATTTAGTTAGTGGGCCTACGCAATAAACGCGAATCTAACATTATACTTTCTTGACTGTTCTCTGTGCAGAGCTTTTTGACCTTATGAGGTTGATCTAATCATTGTTTTATATTTGTCTCGTTTATGAGCACAAAAGCGTAACAATGTTAAAGTTAATATTTATTAGAGAATAGTATTTAAGTGTTCCAGAAAATTTACATAAAAGTGAAACCCGCTTGTGCTTTTTGCTTCAGTTAATGTTTATATTTCAGTGGCCGAAAGAGCTTAAAAGAAATATAATGTCATTGTCAATGAAATCACGAATCATGAAAAACCTATAAAATTTTGAGCTTTTGAAATTTTCAATGAATTTCATGTTTACTAGTCAAAACCTCGAAAACCACAATATTTCGAAAGTAACTGTAGAAAAGTAGCAAAATCTAGTAATTTAGCATCAGTTACTGGGTTTTTCCTCAAAAACATCTGATAAATATATGGGTTTTGCAGATGAAACTAAAGTGTTATTTTTTTGTAAAATTGAGTCATTAACTAATTTTGGAACTTTTGCGACAAAATTCGTATGTTCTAAGCAAAAGGACGGATAATCCATTTGGTTATCGAAATTTTGGTCACAACGAAAGTACGACGTAACGTAGCTTATAAACTCACTTACAAACTATTTGGCAATGCCAGAGAAAAATTTTCATGGCTCTTCAGAGGAATAGTACAAAATTAGAATGCAATTTTTTTTAAATAAATGTATAATGTTTGGTTTTATTTTTGTGCAGATCGCAATAAGAACCTTACAAAAAATTGCTATAAAAAAAAGTTCGTACTAAGAGTTATGTCATGATTTTGAGACATCAAATTTATTAGCAACTTCTATTAAATCATTGCTTTTCGACATTGATATGATTTTGTTTCTGTCTTTTGACAACTAAATCATTTAGATTAGAATCATTTTGTGAAGGCCTTGAAGTTTTGAAATTTACTTCATCGACAATAATGTCACAAACTATAACAAAGTTGTTCGTTTCCACATTTAGTACCTTATAGCCACTAGGCGTATAGCCTAACCTTTATATGACTTCTTGTCAAAACTTGTCATGAACATAGACAGTAGACCCAAAAATTTTTAAATGGTTAGCGCTTTTTATTGTGCCAAAGTTCAAAAGGAGTTTTATTTGAAGAAAGAGACTTGGTAGGTGTTAAATTCAGTAAATAAGCAGCAGTTAAAACTGCTTCACCCCATAACTCCTTACCTAATTCAGCTCCATGTATCATAGCACGGGCTTTCTCGGTTAAGGTTCGGTTCATGCGTTCAGCAACCGCATTTTGTTGAGGCGTATATGGTACGGTTAAGTGGTATTGAATGCCTTTTGTCCCACAAAATGATTTAAACTTTGACAGATACTCTTTTCCATTGTCACAACGAAAGTGATTTTCACTTTTTATAAGCAAAAAAACCATATTAAGTATTTAACCATACGAAAAGGTTTTTACGTTTTCTTCTCCTCTCGCTGGATTGATTTCTTTTTGTAGAGTCTGTACTTGATAGAAGCACTTTTCCACTGGTATCCATTTGTTCGTTATTAAGTTTTACTTCATAATCCAGCAAGCGAATTTTAACGAAACCTAGGCTTAAGTTTTCGTCCGACATTGTTTGAATTGCGGTGACCACTGAGTCATACGATGCTGGTAGAGTTAACAAAAGTCTCGCTATCTTACTCATTTCATTTAGCGAAGCTCCAGCTGCTTGTAGCTCAACTATCATTTCATCAAACAACATAAAGTGATTTGCTAAAGGGGTATCTCCACGATACTTGAAAGTTAGTAGCTTCTTTTCCATTGCTAGTTGTGTTGCTAAACTTTTCCGGTCATAGATAGAGTCCAATTTTTGAACTATTGCTTTTGCTGTTTCACTTTCAGTCGCAAAACTAAGCATTTGATCACTTAAATGTTCGATAATAATGCCTTTAGCAATACGCTCCGATTTCTTCCATTTTTCGGTAAGCACATCAGGTTCTTCATCGTCGAGAACATTTAATGCATTTTCTTCTGCTTCATCGCGTACAAAAACCACGAAGTTGAAATTTCGTTCAAGCCATTTTCTTTGTAGACATAGAACCACTAAACGATTTAGTCAGAGCTTCGAAAGGTCACACGTAATAGATTTTCGCTTCGCCCCGTGTAAAAATTAATCGTTTGCGTGCGCAATTACAGTGTGAAGGCCAATTTCTCTATCTAACCACAAAGGTCACCGAAAACCGTTATTTTTTCCTCTTTCACGTTAAGTAATTTAACCCAAACTGCTTCGAGGTCAGTTACTTAATTGTTTCACTCGATCAATGAAACCAGAGTGTCAATGTCATTGGCGTACCACGCTTTTAGACTGCGCCCCGCCACTGAGCGTGCGGTAATTATTCAACAGACAAAAAGGTGTGGAAATATATATGTGACGACATGAAACTGTATGTATATACATACCTTTAGCTAATAATATTTATGAAAAGTACCTACCACTAGGTGGTATTTAATCTCATTGTACTATCTGTAATGTTATTGTTGCGTCTAATCGTTTTAGATTTGGAACAACGTTTGTTGCCTAAATGCTTAGTTTTGGTGGCCGCACTATTATGGTGAAACATGCTAATGATTCTTTTATCAGATGAAGTTGTTTCAGGTTGCGGATTTGCTATAGAAACTTCAAGTGGGCAACATATTACATATTACATCTTGATTACTTTGTGTCGGCAAAGGCGATCCAACTTATTAAAATGAAAACTTGAAGCGTATTTATCATGATTGTCTTATTGTCAATACTTACATAGCTACTAATATGGGTGAGATACCACCCACAAGGTGTGGTGGTATTCCATATCGATGATTATCACATATTGGTTTTGAAACTTATTAGGAGCATGGTCATGTCGCAACGCTTTTATTATTTAAGTCTATAAAACTATTAAGAAATTATAGTTGTTTTTCGATCTAGTCTAATGGTAAAACTTTTCTTCTAAGATGATATTATTAAGTGATAAGATTGCCGCGTAGAGAATACAGTGCCAAGAGAAGGCCGATGAGATGAAGCCTAGGTGAAGCGTTCCCACTTAGATGATGGTGCCAAAGAAAGGTACAATGAGCAAATTACGTGAATTTTAATAATAAAGGAAGGCAATAAGATAGACGCAACAGCAAGGTTGAAAGGTGACCCAATGTAACATTTGTGATGTTTTAAGTAAAGCACATCCCGAGCTATCTCTCTCAGGCATTAAGAATAAAACTATATTAAGCTAACTTAGTGTAATCTGCTGAAGAAGTAAAGGACTCGTCCACCCTATAGCATTTAATATTAACCACTTGTTGGAAGGGAGAGATGTCACACCCGTGTTAGTAGTTACGGTGCACACCCAGTAACCAGCATAGTCAGCGAGGTTAGCATGATGAGGTCGCTGACGAATATAAAAAATGCACCCTAGCTCGACTAAATCACCGAACTCTGGGGTCTTCCCCAGACAGAAGTCACTGATCTCTGGGTAAGTCTGGGTACGCCTCTTGTGTAACGTAAACGTGGAGCATTAGGTGACTAAGTGCCACACCCGAGAATCAGCCCTAGCAAAGGAAATAGTGTGGGCGAGCAGCAATAGTTGCCGTACATACTTACCTCCCTTTGCTAGTACCACAAGACCGGTATGCCAGGAACAGTCAAAAACCCGTTCTGGCAAAAAACTCCCCTACATGACTGTCTAAATGACAGATTTAAAATTACTCTTAAAGCTTTCTTTTGGATAACAAAAAGTTGTTCCAAATTGCTGGCATTACCCCAAAACACAATTCCATATCTAATTGCTATAGTATACTACCACCGATGCTTCATAGTCAAGATATCTTACCACAGTTCTCAGAGCATAACATGCTGTATTTAACTTTTTACAGAGATTGCACACGTGAAATTTCCATTTTAGCGAAGAGTCTATCTGGACACCATTTATTTCGAAATTATCTTTTTTCAATCTTGTAGACAACCAAATTTCCTATAATGTAGCTATTTCTTATAAGCTAAAAGTTTATACAATAATCTTTAAACAGTGTGTCATCCATGATGGAAGCAAAATAAATCTAATTTTTCTAAAGAACTGGTCAATTAGTTATTACATAAAATCTGAAACCCGCTGTATATTAAAACTACAAAACGATTACGAAAGTAGTTAATCTACTTAAATCGCATGTTATATACAAAAATCGACGTTAAACTCCTTAAAGCTACTTTATGAACTAAAATAACCACCTACCTGTACTTGGCAATTTAATTTATACGATAGCGGTTAAGTGAATTCAAAATTACAGGTTGTCACAACAGTGCCGAAATATCTTAAAATAATTTCTGAATTGGTAATTAACGGTGATGGGAAGGATCTTTATGTCTTATCGGACTGAACTGGCCGCTTGATTTTCTCTTTGTATGCAATCAAGCAAGTATTATTAGCGTACGTTGATATAAAGGCGGTGCTTTTAATAGACACTAATAACATAAAACGAAATTGTTATGGGCTACCATGCGTAATTAATTATTACGAACTGAATACATCGGTAATGTGTATACAAAGGATGATTTTATTAGGAATTCATTTCATTTAAATTGATGATTATTTTTACTACACCTTATTAAATATTTTCGTGTAAATTCTGTAGTTTAATGATGATTTCAGTGATACGGCATTTTGCAGAAATATATTAATCACTTTTGACAGAAATCATAAAAACGAGATCTCTTTGATATAATTAACAAACTCAGGTTTAATTAGTTTTAAAGCCGGAAAAACCTGGTATACTTATGTTTGATTTAAATTAGTAGATCAGTTCATTATCATTGCCACCAATAAGGTTATGTTGTTAAGTAAGGTATTGAAGATAATATGATAGTCTTAAGATAGCTTGTCTTATGTTAATTGGAGACCTCCATTTTTGTTACTTTCAAACGGTTATTTACAAAAAAGGATCCAAAATTAGGCTCGATTTATACCAGAGAACCTCCCAGTTCGTAACCGTCACAAATCGTTTAATAAAGTGTAACAAGAAAAATTGCTGACATTTAAACAAATTTCCCATTAGACCCAATAAATCTACAACAATAAAAGCTGTAATGGTAACCCGAGGAATTCTTGACATTGCACCAGCATTTGTGAACCAGATTTATAATATTCGCTTTAATAAATAACGAAAAGGTTAAAGCTATTTATTTCCACAACAATAGTTGCGGACATTTCTTTGGTTTCAGGTTGGCTAAGGACAGAGGTCAGGAATTGCATTGCGAGAAAAGTTTTGTCGCTTTTTGTTTTCTTTGAAGAACTGGAAATTTTACTAGAATAGCTCTCGAGCAAGGTCGTCCAAACAAGAAATTTCTCCGGTCGACAACATAAAAGATTGTCTCGGATCTTTGCTCGGAATAGTTTCGAGTAATTTAGATCTGTCAGATACTGCCCGGACTAAATAAGATGCGTACACAAAGTACTGCTAAATCCAGGTTCGTACTTTAATTTTTGCTGGTATCTGTGACTGATGGGGAACGGGGGGAGGAGAAACTATAATCTTGGTAAAATGATTGCCAAGAACCAGAAAAGTATACCGTCTTGTAAACTGTGTTAAGTGGAATTCAAATAAGAATGTTGTTTCATAAAAAATCAAGGAAATTACCTATGTCAAACAAAATATCATAATGTTACATCACTTGCTTACTAAATATGTTATATAAGTAAAAATGGACAGTTGCCAGAAGACTCCCAGAATGTTTTGGGAAAAGAATATTTTTAAAAACCATGCAACACAGCATGTATATGATAACTAATCAAATTGAAACAAATATGTGTAATGACTCAAAAATTACCAAATTTTAAACAAACTAACTGAAATTTGGCTTTATTTAAAGGATATTGTCTTACAAGCTTTATCTGAGGAACTGTGGTTTTTAGACTAAACTAACTAAAGAAATGACAACTACCACATTGCATTGGAGCAATTGTTGGAAGATGTAACCATTAAAAAAAAACTGGTAACATTGTGAAATGTTGGGTTAATAAAGTGAACAATATAACATTCTAGAGTTAAGAATTGAATCAACATTTTTAGTAACAAAAAACTATTTATTATTAGAATTAAGGCATTAAATTAAAAATTAATATAAAAATTTTTAATTTAGGCAATTGAAAATAAGGAGATTGACTTTGGAGATAAAGTTGATGGTGCATAGAGACACAAAACTAATTTAAATCCTCAACCAACTAGAACAACAAAAACCAATACGTGATAATGGAAATAGTCCTGAAAGAGATGTTTCAGTACTTTCTACGAAAAGAGTTTTTTCCTTTTCACTGAAATAAATGAACGGATTAACTTTGGGAAATAATTTACTAACTCAGTAAAAGTAGTAGTTATAGCTTTATCACCAAGCTCTGTTTGAAGTCAAACATAAAACTATTCATGAGCAACAAATTAAACTTGCTGAGGTTTTAGAGGAGATGATAAAGGAAAACTCGACTTTGGTTTTTGATTTATCATCCATGAACACTATTACTGCTTCCTAGCATTTTCTACTCCTTTAAATATCTTTCCATATCTATGTTCCGTTAATCTGGAAACTACTCACAAACAAGCTTTTTTAGAATCGTTAGCTTCATCTCTGATGTCTTTTACAGGTTTTTAGGTTTTTTTGTACACCTAGTCGATCAAATAACTTTTTTTTCTGAAGGACTGGAGAAGCTTTGCTGTTGCCTCATTTATGTCTCTCTGCAGAGTTTTTGTTTCTTCAGTTTCTCACCAGATTGCCTGCTACATCATCATCACTTAAGCCTTGACATTCTCAACAACATCTTCTTCTATAGTGGTAACTTTTGTTTATTGGCAATCAATTCATCAATCAATCCTTCATGACTATGATGACTAACAAACAAAACTTTTGTTACAGTACCTCCGTAAGACCAATCCTCACATCATACATGGTTATACATTTTGAAAGTGAAGGGCATTTTATAAGAAAAATATATTTATTGATCCTATTAGTACAAATACTTAAGATTTTTCTAAATAGTCCCCTCCTGCATCAACGCACTTGCAGAGACGTGCCTGTCATGTCTGGAAGACACCTTCTCCTCCACAGTTTGGATGCTTTCCATGGACTCTCAATGCTCAGCTCTCTCTTCAGCCAACGAAACCAAAAATAGTCACAGTGAGCTAAATCGTGACTGTTGGAATTGGACTCTACCACGACAATGCAACCAGTCACACGATCTTCATCTTCCTGATCTGAAGCAGCACTCCAGTGGTTTCCCAGCCTTCTTACTGTCCCGATCTAGCACCCTGTGATCTTTTTGAAGGAAAGCATTGGGAGTCTGTGGAAAACATTAAAAAACATGTTCTTGGCTTCCTATGGGGGAGATTGAGAGTACCTTCCAGGCATGACAGACACGTCTCCGTAAGTGCATTGATGCAGGAGGAGACTATTTCGAAGGATCTTATGCATTTGTTCCATGCATGCGTTTTTTCCAGAAAATGTGCCGTACTTTCACAATGAACCCTGTATAACCAATTTACGCAGGTATAAAACGAATAATGCGGCGCAGTTCCTAGACTTGATTACGTTTGGAATCGTCATTTGTACCTTTTAGCTAATAGAGTTGCCTAATTACTAGATTCCTTTAGATCTCCAGCTTCTTCAGCTATAGTTATTCTTTGAACTTGCTGCAAAATTCCACATTCCTTATTAGCTTCTCAATCCCTTTAATAGTCTTGACAGTGACTTTGATTATCACAACTATTAGTTCAGGCTTTTGGTGAAAGTACTTAAAAGTTTTTGAAGTTTTGCATCTTGGAACGATCAACATTTTCTAATTCTGATGCTTCTTTTTTAGGCTTGTAACAACCCTTCCAGAGTTCCTCCCAAACGTTTTGTTCTCATTCCTAACATCCACAGCAGCTTGTTTGTAAGACTCAACTGTTAGGCTTTTTCGCTTTTTCTACCTTTAACTTTTAGATCATCGTCGCAAACAAATAACAATTTTGTAAAAGCAATAACTTGGCAAGGAAAATTATGAATATTTGTAAAAATTTCTGAAGGTGCATGCCCTAAATGCTAACAAAAATTCTCCAATTTTTATTAATTGCAAATGCTACATTTACGGTAGTTGTTAAAGAAGCTGCTTTATCTGTACTAAGAAATCATTAAAACAGACCAATAAATAATAATTATTGTATTTTTCGGCGTTTTTCGTAAAAAATAGCAAACATCTAGAAAGTTGTAACTTTTTTTAAAGCTAAAAGAAAAATTAAAACAAGTTTTGAATGTACCAATCTCTTCTGTCCAGGTTTCTTATGGACACTTGGTAGTTTCGAATGTAAGGGCTCTCTAAGCATTTCAACAAATGTTATATGTTTAATTGCGGGGTGTTACAAGTCACTTATACAGTACACTTATAGTTCAATGGTATTACCTTCCAAAAAACAAAATTATAATAATTAACAATATGAAAAAGTCCGAATTTAAGTTGAATCGCTTAAGAACTGTAGGTAAGTTATATACTGTGTTTGCTGTTAAATACTGGTGGTACTGTAAATTTGAATGGCGTTAGCTATAAAACCATTCCTAAAGGATGATTGTGAGTTTTAGTCCGTCACTGTAAACGGACGATGAACATTTTTTTTGATCTGATAGCTTTGTGTGTTGACTGGGGGCTATGCAGTAATGGCCCAACGGCGGTCATTTATTTGCTTGCATAATGGGAAAGTGTTCTATTTAGATTTTTATTACTGCCTTTTGAAAATGCTAATTTGCTGCCTGCCAATGCGGTCAGTGTAAGTTTTCTACATTGAACAGCGATTGCCACATATTTTCGGTTTCAATCGTTTGTCCTTAGAATTTGGAATCAAAGCACCGTTATATTTAAATCTACGTTGGTAATGCAAGTTTTACGAGACGAAAATAAAATGCACTGACTAATTTCTAATTGACGCAAAACTGTTAGAAAACTACTTATACTAAGAATGCATGATGTGGCATGTTATCAAACTAGATTTAATGGGTATTCGCCGCAACAACCTATTACCGATAACATTAAGCATATTCTTAACTTTGCCAATTTTTAATGCCCGTCCATGCCTGTGGTCAGTTTTGTAATAGAACGTTTAACAGTGAATATGTGGCCAAGATTCTATTAAAATCGATAACATCTATTATTACTACATCATTTCATTGGATTGATGAAAATAGTGAAACGTGAATAGAGATTATAGCAAGTTTTTTCCAACAAAAGTTACAAATCACGTAATGGAATGATAATGGGTGTGAAAATAATAATTCCATGCAAAAAGCTTATACAGGTCTAGTCCGATCCTGTGGCCGGCATTGTAAACTAATGATTTATGCATCAGGAAGTAACTAGGGACCAAAAAGGTTGATATATCGACAGAGCAGAGGTGAGGACATTTAGGCCGAGTGTAAAATTGAATTAAGCTCGCAGAATAGCGAAACGGATTTGAACACTTAGCCATAAACCTCGAGCATGTAGACAAGCCCTTACTTGCTGTCGAAGAAAAATCGAATTACCATTACAGCGACATTTAGCGCATATCTAGAAGAGGAGCAGTCGCCCGTTGACATTTGCTTGAATGTTGACTTGTAACATTCGACCTTCGAAATGCAACCACATTGTAAGGAGGGCCGTGCAGTCATTAAGTTCTTTGTTGCACCACCAAACGGTGACGTCATTAATCTATACAGGGTGATGCATAGTAATGTTACCTTAAAAGTATCTGGAGAACAAATTTGGTTAGTTTCTAATCTATTAGGTTAGTTTAATATTTACATAAGAAGAAGAAGTGAATGACAGTCAGTACATTTAGGTTGGAGATTGTCTTTTGTTGTGTTTACAATTAAATAACTAAAAAACCAGTTTTTATCAATAATTTATATAAAATAAAACTATAATTTGTCAGGTTATGGGTCCGAAATCGACTGTAAAAGTTACGAACGGAAGACCACAGTACGAAGGTTACGAAGGTGAAAAATTCAATGAGAAAAATTAAAAATAAAAACCCGGCTTGATGTGGACCCAACAAGAAAGAAAAGGAGGAGAAAAGGAGGAGAGGTATTCAAAACGCCTTAGCACTAGTTCGTTCTGCTTCATCATTGTCCATGTTTCCGAAACGTACATGATAATTGGTTTGATTACTGCCTTATTTTAGAAATCCTAGATATCAGTCAGGTCCTAAAGAGGTATTGTAAGGTGAAAAAACATGTATTGCTCTTTTGTGTTATTGCTTTTATTTCACTACTGATATCGTGATCCTCATAACTGCTCCTAGGTACTGAAATTGGTTTACGCATTTGAGATTGTAGGTGTCCATAGTTATGTTTTGTTTTATTCTGTCTATCTGCTCTACGTCTGACATACTTGTCTTCATTGATCGTGCAGCCTATCTCCTTGGTCTTCTTCTCAATGTTCAGGAACATTTATTTTGTTTTAATCGTAATGCTTCCTACAGTGTCATATAGGATCAATTCTGGGTCCTTATTTGTGAATATATTCAGACCAATATTCGTTTTTTTCATAGCTGTTTTAGGCCATTGTTGATGGGGAATGTTTCAGTGTTGTTCTTCCTTATTCTAACTTTGTATGTATATGTTGGTTAACTTTATGATCGTTTCTGGAACTTCCTATGCCCTCCAACCCCTGCCAGATATTTTTCCTGTTGATGCTATCGTATGCCTTACGGAAATCTATGAACAGTTGGTGGACTTTTCTGTTAAACTTTCACCTTTTCGTTAAAAGTTGTTTTATGATGAATATTTGATCTGTTATAGGTCTCTTGGGTCAGAACCTGCATTGGTGGTCTAAATTATCCTCTGGCATATGGAGATATGCATCCACTTAGTAAATTTGATATCACTTTGTATGTTATATTTAGCAGTGAAATTTTTCTATCATTTTTACAGATCAACCAATATCCTTTCTTATGGATGGGTGTGATGATACTCTCATTCCACTCCTTTCGAAGGGTTTTCGTTCCCAGGCTTTGTTATTGTTTAATTGTTTTATTATCCTTTTAATCTCCTTTAACCTCCGTTCTGGCCCATACTCCTCCGTTTGGTATACTTTGCATCTACGTTTAGCAGGTTTTCAAACAATTGTTTCCATGCTTGAATCACTTCTTTTGTGTCATTTATTAACTCATTGTTTCCATTTCTTAAGATGTTAGTATGAAAACCTTTTCTCATTGGTTTTACTTGTTTGAAACAGTTTCGGCTGTTTGTTAATCCTGCCTCCTTTGCTACATTCTCTATTGTTTTATGAAAAGCATTTCATTTTTTCCTTCCTTATCATCCTTCTTGTCTTTGCTATGAGGTCATTGAATCTCTGGATGTTTCTATCAGTTGGACACTGCAGCATTTGTATTCTTGTCTTGTTTTTGGTAAAGGAAGGGTTCTTTGACTTTCTTCGTCATACCAGTGTTTTCTTCTTCTGTTGTTTGTTCTTTCGCCTAGATCTCTTTCTGCAGCGTTGAATAATGCCTTCATCCGACGCCTCCTGTGTGACATTCTTCTCTGTGAAAGAGTTGCGGTATTTAAAGACTGTAATTAATGAACTTCAGACTTAGAAAGAAGTAAGAACAATGTTTCTTTCATACAAGTAATTCAACTAAACCAGATACATTCCTACACGCTGTATGATAATATAACTTTTTAAGAAATTGAGATGATTTTTATTCATTCTGGGAATTAATTTTTATCTACCGAAATGACGAAGCCTCGATTTTTAATGTAATTTTAACGACACACAGCACCGCTTCGCGTTGTTAATAAATCGGCTTGGACAAGAAATCAAAATCTAATTGATAAACGGCCGCAACTTGAAAGAAAAAAACGTTTTCACACATGCCTCTATGAATTCAATTTACGGAATCTAATAGACGTTTCCGTGAACTTGTGGAATGCTATTAAAATTGAATTAACCGAAACAGTGTTATTAACTATACGTTAACTTTTTATATTGGTATGTCGTGACGGTGCTCGTCATCAACAGCGCCTTGTTGGTAATTCTCTTGAGTGTAGCGGGAAATTGAATTTGTTAGAGTACTTACGGGTCGTGTGTTGTTATAGAATGCGATTTTTACAATAGATATCTAGAATACCAAAGGTGTTTCAATAGGAAACAAGGTTTCGGAAAGAATTGAAGTACTTGTGTAGGCGTCAAAAGCTAGAGAATGCAAACTTAATTTCTTTATTCTGAAGATATTTGTGGAAGATTTTAATTAATTTTCAGATATCCTTATCAAGAATGATAAATGTGTTATAAATGGCTATTTGTTTAACATTTCATCAATTTATAGTATCTGTCATTTATTAATTACATATTATCATTAGAAATATTTTATACAGAATATGTTAAATTGTGTTTTGTTCTTAATAAAACTGCTCTCATCTCATTTAATCATACGAAAACAGTAACAATTATTAATTTTTAAAATAACAAATAACCATACATATCTTTGGTTGTACACATCCCTCAGTTAAAATGAACAAACGTTTTTTTTTTACTTATTTTTATAAAGCATGCCTTTAATAGAAATAGATCTAGTGAGAAACTAAGCTATAGCAAGTTATTGTTTAAAGTGTCTTGATATATTTTTTTTGACAATGCAAACAACTTTTAAATGGTTGACAGTTATTTGTAATATGTATAAGCAAAAATTTAAGAAATAATCAGAAAAAAGTGTGAATAGTACACATTACACAGTAAAAGTTTGAAATAAATTGATTTTAAATTAAGGCAATGTAATTTAGAGAAAAAACTCTAATAAGTCTTATTAAGAAATGATAATACAGCTCGTCTCCAAAAAGGTACGATGTGCAATTTATTTTTCAAATCATTCAAAATGTCACTTTTGATGGTTATGCTTTCATTCCATGCAAGGAATACGTCTTGCAGTCGTATTCCTTGCATTTTGATCTCATATGATATTATTCAATAAATCCTTCTATAAATACTTCGGTGAACAAAACACAGCCTGTACTGCCACTAAATCAAATTCTACGTAAATTTACCAAGAAGATGAATTCGCTTGATATAAAGATCGATTTTTGGTTTCTATGGAAATCATCTTCTAGATAAAGATAAGCTACTTCGATAACGTTTCAACGTCTTCAAACTTTATAACAGACAATGTCGTCACTTTTTTTATCAAAATAAAGAGTATCATCTGTCTGTTAACAAACGAATAAACGCATTAACGTTGCCATGACCTGACCAATGAAAGAAAGTTTGATCTTCTTCTATTAAAATGTAAGAAGTTGTTGATATGAGACAATTTTCATCTTAGATCAAAATTGTGACATTTTTTCAACAGTTTTGATACTACGTAAAACTAATTAAATATTAGAAACAAACAGCAAAAGAAGTTGTAATGTAATTACAAGTCTGTTCGAATTTCTGTATGTTCGAAGCCATCCCTGTATTCCGCCTGGAATTAAATCAACCGCGAATTATTGCACAGTGTGTTGGCGTAAATCGATGCAACTTTTTCAAGTACGCGCCGAGAAATTTGTTTTAGATCGACCATAACTCTTGTTTAACGATCGGAAAACGTGTGTGAACTGGCCCTTAGGGGTTCCTTACTACTTTTTCCTTGAATTTACCAATAAGGATTTGGATGGCGTTCAGCACCGACATAAATTACGAGCGTTGTGTGTGTACTGCAAAGTTGACTTGGTTGCGGAGTCATCCCAAACAACATCCATTAGATGCACACGTTGGGCTGACAAATGTACGGCAACATTAGTGAAGGGTACCGCAGAAATTTTTAAGATACTTTACCGTTCCTAAAGCATAATAAAGTGCCGGACGGCCGTATAAGGCATTTGTTACGGATAATTCTAAATTTGCCACGGGTAGAATCCCGGAAATGTAAAGTGTGACGTTCCAAATTGTGTTCGATCTTTTACGTTTTTGGTCGTTTATCATGCGGGGAAATTAATCTATTTTGCACATCGTGATCATCTTGTTGGTTCTGTCCCAACAATAATCTAAAGGTCATTTGACGCGACATCTAAATGACACATTTACAGAGAATGTTTAGCTGAGAATAATAGATAGATATATGTCTTTATTTCAAATAATGTCAATAACAAACGCATTAAATGAAAATGGCGTCACAAGAGGTGCGTCTAAACGCACCAATTAATTACTATTTCACTATTATATTACATATTACTTTTTCAATAGCCACTCTATCTTCCTGAAACGACGTCTGCTTTTCTTAATATGCAATGGTGCTTCTAAACAACTAAAAAATATGAATAAATTCATGGTAAGGTTGAGTTACTTAAGTTAATATTTTTAGCGATAGGTAAATTACCAGTAAACTAAATATCTGTCTTTACCAGATAAATTGGACCGATAAATTACCGGTAAATTACAAGTACTGTGCTTCTGGCAGTTCAAATTATGACACCTTTTCTCCCTGACTGTACCAAAATTTGCAGTATTTTGTCAGGTTTTTGTAGAGCATATTTAATGAGAATTTCAAAAATGTGCTTAAACAGTCATTTTCCTACTCCAAGTGGGTTTTACAGGCGGTTTTGCCCCTGTTCTTTCAAACGGTGTTTTTAGCAGATCAAACTTTGACACAGCCTTCTTCCTGACTGTACCAAATTTTGCAGTGTTTTTTCAGGTTATTGGATAGGAAATTTAATTAGGATTCCAAAAATATGGTTAAAACTGTGATTTTCTCATCAAGTAGGTTTTACAGGCGATTTTGTTCTTGACTGTCCTTTCAAACTCTGTTTCTGGTAGTTCAAATTTTGACACCCTTTTTTTCCCTGACTGTACCAAATTTTACAGTGTTTTTTCAGGTTTTTGGAAAGCATCATATTTAATGAGAATTCCAAAAATGTGCTTAAACAGTCATTTTCTCAACAAGTGGGTTTTACAGGCGATTTTGTACCTGACTGTCCTTTCAAACTGTGTTTTTAGCAGTTCAAACTTTCACGCCGCTTTTCTCCCTGACTGTACCAAAGTTTGTAGTGTTTTTTCAGGTTAAATAGGAAATTTAATAAGGATTCCAAAAATATGGTTAAAACTGTGATTTTCTCACCAAGTGGGTTTTACAGGCGATTTTGTTCCTGACTTTCCTTTTAAACTGTATTTTTGGCAGTTCAAACTTTGACACCGCTTTTCTCCCTGATTGTACCAAACTCATTCATTATTTCAGACTAAAAACTGTAATTTTCTCACTCCAAGTGGTTTTGACAAGCAATTTTCTTCCTGACTGTCACACTGTCAACTGTCAAAGTTGCAAAAATCAGGATTTAGAAAAAATTTTATTGTAGTATTCGATACAAAACCTGTTTTTGATTTATGACAGTCATTTTGACAGTGGTTACGTGACTGCTAAATTTTATTTTTTAATCTGTCACTAATGTCAAAACTGTCAAAATTTTTCTAGAATTTGCAAGAATTACAGTTTTACAGTTTTACTTTAATACAGCTTTCGAAACAAGTCGTGTTTGTCAGATTTATGACAGTTATTTTCACAATTGTCAGTAAATTACTGGTAAATTACAAATTGTTTAAATAATAAAATCTTCCGATTTTCGTCTCTTCTCATCTCAAAAAAAAGTGACAAAAAGCTGAAAATACTACTTTTTTTAAAAAAGGCTACTTGTTTATAAAAATAGAACTACTTGTTATAAGAAAAGAACTCATTTGGTACAAGAATCACTTTGTCAGAAAAGTTTTATATTATTTATTTTATTATTGATTAAATCTCTGAAACAATAAATAACAAATCAATTCAGCCTTTATTTCTCAGGATTTTATTTTGACATTATTGACCAAAAATGGCTTTAATAATGAAATTATGACAGCCATTACTGGAAAACTATATCTTTCAAAAATTTCAATTAGACCCATAAATTTGCTGCTCAAATTGAAATTTACTGGTGAAATTGGTAAACTTTCCGGTCACACTTTCACGTCACGTTTTCAAAAATCAAAGTATGATAACTAAAAAAGTCACAATTTGTCCCAATATTTTGGAATTAATACGAATTTCAATTTGTGACTATTGTAGTCATGAATAACGCCATATTGTATCTGATGTGTTTTTTTTACGTTAATGATACTCAGTTCCTATGTGTTCTAATGTAATTTTGGTACGGTTGGTAGAAACACCAGAAGCATACGGAACCACTCTGTATGTACAAATAAAAATCGCTCCTTGCACTCTTTGCTAAGACTGAACTTATACACTGTGGAGTTATTTGAACTACTGACAGAGATATAATCTCGAAGTTTTACTTAAACCCGATACATGGCATTGTAAGAAGATCACAGTTCCTAATTTGAACCGAACCGCGCCGAATTTGGTTCACGATTTTTGCGTATATCGAAAGAAACGTGACTTTGTAGCTGATTCCCATAAACTTGACCTTTCCCGTGCAACGGCAAGATCAAGGATATCCATCGGCATAAATTGCCTGTTTTTCTTTCATAAATTTGTCTCAAATTATTGAATGTTGCATAAAGAAGTGGTTTTCTTTAAAGGTCGCCTATTGGCATTTTACATTTATTATTGTTTATTATTCGATGCAAGACACAATGTTGTATGGTTATTTGCAACGTGGGGTTGGACATAGGCGTAGTTGTTGGTGAGATATGGACAATGGGCACGCGCCCAGCCAACTACTAATACATATTAATATTCGGAACTGCCAATTTATTGTCATTAAATATACGATTCGTTAAATGCGATTAATTCTCATCTGAGAGGAAAATTAATAGCTATTAGCCTATTGGAAAAACATATTAGCATAATATCAAGATTTTGATATGAGTAAGCAATAATAATTATTATAAAAAAATAATGACATTCACATAGTAAATTAAATTTAATCCATTAGTAAGGTAAAATAATTGTATTGTTTGTTATTTACGACCTGTACTTAGTACTCAGACAAAACGCCATAATTTTGCATATTTTTGGATTAGTACAAGAAACAAGGTTAGTTAAATGAAAAAGTGCTTCCTTTAGTGTTTATTTAAATAACTACTGTTATTTTAGTTACATAAGCATAAAAATTAATAAATATTATCTATTCACCGTAAGTACAAAAAAAAGTAAAAAAAGTGGAGAGGCTTTGCATAGTACCTACCTTCTGCACTAATTGTCTGCACAAAGTCTTTACCGATCCCCTTGCATAGAATTTTTAAATTTTAATCTGCCGTAACTGTTATGCGAGATTAAATTGCGTCGGTACATACGGGCATTAGCAGTTTTTAATAGTAAATCGACAAAATAAACAAAGAACGAACACTGTTTTTATATATTTTTCTACACGTAGGCCAGGCATCGCGATCGAAAAAAGACAAAATAGATTTTAATAGTAAATCGACAAAATAGACCATTTAATATTTTTGTAGGGAAAAAAGAAAAAATTATAATTGGTAAGTCTGTCGAAATACGTTAACAATAACGTTTTTCTGTAAATTTAATCGAATCAATATCGAATTAAGGCAGTATCTTTGAACTCATTTAAGTCACTTGTAGGTCCCATATTATGTGTTGTATAAATTTAAGTCAACTTTCTTGACCGATAGAACCATACAGGGTCTTTAGAGACAGATACAGTGGAAGAACAACTTGTGCAAACCATTTCACTCACTGTCCATGGACACCCTGTAAGGTCTTACCAAATATGGGGCTTGTCCTGAAAAGTACTAAGATTATGTAACAGATAATGTTAAACATACAACGGCATTTGAATGATAGATACACTATTTTCCATGAATCCACTATTTTCCTCCAAAGAGCTCCCTTTAAGAGACAGTTGTCGAACAGTTTGTGTCTTGTTCGATATATTCTCTTCAGATTTTAAATCTTATTGTGTTATGATTACTCATACTTTCCTGTCCTCTTTACTTTCTAGTTTTCTATTTCATGACCTATTTTGTCGTTTCTTAATGTTATATCAATAAATTATAGAAGCTCTTCTTGCCCCAGAAACTGTTAGTTTCATTTAGGATCATAAGATCATTGAACGCTATTTAGTCTTGTAGTACCCTTTTTCTAGTGTTAGTTGATTTTGATCCAAACTCTATATTTATTTAGTTGAGTAATTTTTAGCATTTTCCTTATATTTAATTACTGATATAAATAATAATAATTAATATTATTATAAGAAAAAAATAAAATAATTAAATGTTTTCCTGACATTTCAAATGACATTACAATTTATATTATAAAACAGAAATAAAAAAGAACATTAAAAAGTTTATGTGAGAATTTCTATCCCGGCGTTGCGGTTGTGATTCTAATTCACGATTCAGGAAGTGCAAATGGCAGGACACCAATAAACAGTTAACCAGACCTTGTCGTCCTTGGGTCGCACCGTATAATATCCACTTCGATAAATATAATGTGTTTTATACGGTGGACCAAATATAAGAAATGCGTGACGGTCGATCTTTATCGGTTTGTCGGGATATTCTCTCATGATGCTATAGGAACTGACGAAGATATAAATCTGGAGAGTGCGGAACCCCTGCATTAAGATGCAGGTTAGAAATGCGAGTTCAGGTGAACTGCATACAAAAACAAAGATAGAGTATAACGTTTGTAGGCATATTTATGTAGATGTTATTTTGAAAATACATTTTAAGTTATTTTATTGCTTTTGATCATGAAACAGGAAGGAATCACCTGATTGTCTGATAAGTTGTTTAACCTTTCTGGCTACGTTATAACAATAATGGGTGGGCGAAACAACTACGTTACGATACTGAAACTGAAGGAAATTTAACAGCCTCAGTGTTATTAAAATTTAGATTTCCTGCAACAATGGTTTAAAAAGGATGCACTAAATCAAGGTAAGTGTCAGCGTAATGATCGCCTAATATAGTGTTTCCAGCATACCGATATTCCGATAGAATTTACGACTATTTTCTCCTCTTATATTTGATAAATAAGTATCTGCTGCCTAGATACCGCAAAATGAATTATTCCACGCAAACAACAATGGCACAATTCGGTCACTGTTTTTAAACGATTTCAACTTAAATACACATACAGAGTGCTACAAGTTCAAGAGAGATTGCAGGGGAGAACTCAGAAAACATTCTAAAAACAGAGTTGCTTAAATACCAAAAGCAAACTAAATTGGAACAAATTGTTGGTTAAACTATTAAAAAATTGAGAATCGTTATATTACAAAGGAAAACAATATTTTTCTTAAGGCCAAACAGATTTATGGCCAGTGTACCGTGCCTATAAAGTCTGGATTGCTGTTCCTTTAGAAACAAACAAAACATTAAAAAATACTTATGATGAACTCTTAACACTCGTCCTGGCAGAGGTGTTAACCAACAATGTAGAGAAACATAGATTTAACTTACAAATATGTCACATAAAATCACTAGAAGTAAAAAATTAACAAAACGTGGCATTGCTAATGGGTACAGTAATATGGTACTTTCAAAGAGTAGGCTCAACTGACCTTACAAATTACAAAGAGGCATTTTGTTCAAAACTTGACAGATTTACTTACACTTTGCTAGAATTGACTGAAAATGTGTCTTTTAGGTAAATTTGATTTTGACTAAACTTAGATATTGACTTTGAAGCCTTGTAATTAGAAGCCTAGTCTTGATGATGCTATTTTTCAAATCCAAATGGAATTTATGTTCCTTCATAAGAACCCATCAGTACATCATCGGTTATGTTGGCACACACTAAAAACTACTACGACTCACAACCAAAAGAGGAACTAAGACGACTGCATAAAGATAAAATACAAACCAGAGCTATAGAAGAGAACAAGTACAACATTTTCTATGTAATAAATTAAGTAGGAGAAAAGCAGGAAGCTGACAAACTAAACTGAAGAATGAAAGAGAACAAATAATAACAAGTAGCAGAGAAGAGATATTAAGAATTGTCGAAAAATTTTCCACAAAGTTTTCTAGAAAAGAGGCTTTTGTCCAGCATTGATGGACGAGACAAGCACTACTATATGATGAAGTGCATGATGCTATCCTTTTCCAAAATCTAATATGGCGGCTATAAGTGAAAAATTTTGTACAGTGTGTTTAAAACTTATGAAATTCAGACTCTATATCACTTTGTCCTATCGAATTTGTAGTATCCTGTATAAACACATCCAAAGCAAAGCAAAAGGTCAATTAAAAATCCGTAAATTATCAATACTTAACGTCTCGAAGATGGATGTAAGAAGGTAATTTTCCCGCGCTTCTAATGCGCTGTGAGCACGACCAAACATACCGTTTGGCAAAATTAAATTTACGTTTTTTATCGTTGATAATATCGCTCTTTAATTTCCTTCATTAAACTTTGAAATTTATTAAAATGCTGCTAGCTCCGTTTTCGTCAAACAAATGATCATTGCGAGCGCAATTGTTTTTACAGCATCGTTTATGTGTCTGGCGGATAATTGCGTGCCTTAAAGAAGAACAAACGTGCCGCCACTGGCAATAAACGATGGCCATTGGTTTCATGCTCTAATTTCAGAAATCACTGGACCATTAGGTGAGAAAAGTTTTTCTTAGCCTAAAGGTAGCTCAGTTTTGACCAAAAAACTTGAAATTATTAATTGGCTTCCACAACGACTCGACCTAAAACCGCGTCATTCAAGTGACAAAATATTTTTTTTTTAAGTTTAATTATACCAGCCTATCAAAAGAATAAATTTAAGCTTAAATAACTTTGATTTTGTTCTTAAAAACCACAGTTTTTGGGATCTAAAAATTTGGTTATTGATAGACAACCGTTGCAAACTAGAAATTTCAGCATATTAGCGATCAGTATTTTTTAAATGTAGTTTAAAGGTTTGTTATTGGAAAGGAAATTCAATCGTACATAATTATTTGTTATTTGGTTAATCCACTTTTTTAATTCAGGTATTGGATTTGAATAGTTTAGACTTTGATTTTGAATGTAGTTATATCTAATAGTTGACGTTGCAGTTCGCAACAATATAAACCAATTTCAAATTAATGTTGAAACTAAAACAAAAGTTTGATTATAACAACTTATGTTTAATAATAACAACAATATTTATTCAATACAAATTTTCTTCTTTAGGTGTCTTCGTTCTGAAGTTTAGCTATGAGCTTATAATAGTTTATGCGTATTTTTGATACTGCAGATCTGGACAGTTCTCTCAAATTCTTTAACCATTAATTCCTTCTTCCTATGGATCTTTTGCCCATTATCTTTTTTCCTTGGATAATAAGATGCAACAACTAGTATTGATCTTCCCTCATGACATGTTGCGATTCTTAATAGTAAGCATCAATTCTTTCTCTGCATCCTCCGCAAAACTTTCACATTTGTCACTCTTTCTGTTCACGATATTCTTGGTACTCTACGGTACATCCACATTTCAAATGCTTCAATCCTTTTCTTATCGATATTTTTCAGTGTCCACGCTTCCATTCCTTAGAAAAGAACCGACAAAACGTATAACATCTCACAAGGCGAATCTTTTAATGCTTAAATCTCGTCCGCAGGAAACCTTCTTCATTTTACTAAATGTGGCTCTAGCTTACTTTACTTTTTCGTGTCCAAATCAACAAATCATATCTTTTGTGCGAAGTACTAGGCGACGTCAATAGCGTTCTGTTCAGCGTTCCACAAATCATCCAGGGAGCAAGTGTTAGGGCAGTTCCTGCAGTTCGTGAAATGCGCCATGTCTTGTATTTCTCCGCAGTCGCAGAAGGCGTCTTGATGGTCTATTTGGTTCCATCTAAATCTTGTTGGTTTTTACGGTTGCAACTCCAGTTCTGATTCTGTTTAATGTTTGCCATGTTTGCCAGTCCAGATCCACCCCTCCAGGGTTTTCCTGACGTGGTGGGTAGTTTTCAGGGAGGTCTTCATCGACCACCTTAAGGAAGTTTCTGCGTGATCTGAGCCTTGCCTGTGTCACGTATATTCCGTGTAGTGGGTGTCTCTCGTCAAAGGTCTGCTTAAACTTTTCTGTGTATTCGGCGGCCTGGCGACGTACCTGGGGACTGACAAAGCCTGCTGCTCTGTAGAGTACTGGTAAAGGTATTGCTTTCATGCACCCGGTGGTTATTCGGCATGTCTCATTGAGGGCTATATGGACCTTTTTGGCGTGGCTCGATCTACTCCATACTGGGCAGGCGTACTCTGCAGTGGAAAGACATAAAGCCTCTGTCATTCTCTGGAGCACTGTAGGTCGGGCTCCCCATTTGCTGGAGGCGAGCTCTAGCTTTTTCCTCTCTGATCCTAATTTCTTAAGACCTATCGTTATTTTCCTTGATAACAGTACTTAGGTAATTATATTTGTACGGTGACGTCAGGGAAGTTTTGTGATGATTTAGATACCACCATTACTTTGTTTTGCTTGTGTCAGTAGTAATACGTATTCTTCACTGCATTCTACTATTCTGTTAATAAGTATCTGAAGTTCTTTTGGAGTTTCTGCGATTACAAGCGTGTCATCGACATATCTTAAGTTATTTATTGGGATTCCATTTACTTTGATACCTGTACCTTGATCGAAAAGTGCTCTGTTTATGATGTCTTCTGAGTATAGGTTGAATAAGATTAGTGCGTCCCCCTGTCTTACGCCATTCTTAATCTCGATTCCTCCGTTGTCTCTTGGTCTATTTGAATATTCGCCTAGAAAGCAAAAATACAATAAATATTATATTCTCTAGCTTTTTCAATAATTCAATAAATTGCCTGGTATTTAATATTTGTTTCCTAATTTTATTTCCTGACACAAAACCTGCCTGCTCTTCTGAAAACTGTGGTAAAGGAAATGGTTCAAGATGGTTATGGTTTAAGTATGTATGATATACAGGAAAATCTTACTAGCTAAGATATAAGAGAAATAGTTCTGTAATTACTGAATTTTTAACTTTTTTTGAACAGCGAGTCTTCCCAATTTTCAAGCCACCGTCATGTTCTCCATATAAGGTTACAGATTTTGTGAAACACATCTATTTCCTCCTCTCTCAGAGACTTTCTGTCGTTTTATGATCCTGATGATTTTGTGTTTCAGAGAAGTTTTACGTCATTTTCAACTTCCGATTCCTTAGTATATCAGGCTCTGGGGGGGTAATTATTTATTTTGAAAGTTGTTCTAAATCACTGGATAATAGCTATCATTAAATAAAACATTTTTGGACAAAACTGCGTTTTAATGCTCATATCAGTTGCTATGCACTTATTTTATTATTTTCCAGGCATAAAAATAATACGGAATACCTAATAAATCAACTTTAAAAAAAAAACCTGTGAAATTTGCACTCTGAATCAGTACAAAATTTGCATATTTAAATATATGTTACATATCTAAAATAAATTAAAACGTTTTATATTAATGTTCATGCGACAACCACTGTACGTCTTTACATTATTAAGTATTAATTAAATACGGAAATATGTAAATATGTAATGCCACCGAGAACACAGCATCTTAAATATTTATAGAAAAACATCAATTATTCATACAGAGAAACGTCATACGTGCCTCCATGTATAAGAACCCATACTAGTGGTCAAGAAATCTCTTCATTTCGATCTTCATTTTCGTTAGACATACGAACATCATTCCGCATTGTCTTCGCGAGATTTATAAGTATATCATGCGTGAAGGCATTCGCGTGATGTATCGCTCCTTCAGTCGGCTGTCATGTGTCTAGTTTTTATCTATCGCTAGTCATCACTAATGATAAGTTAAAGATATTTTTTATTTGTTGCAGCAAGCAGATTTGGAACTTGAAACGGTAAGCACATGCAACTCAATGATATAATCTAAACATATACCTTTCGTGGTCAAGGCTTGACCTCGAACATGTGTTTGTTGTTTTTACTACTTTACCCAAATTACTCATTGTTCAACAAAATTAATTTTTAAATACATTCAATCATCTCAAGTGGTATATTTAATTTACTTACTAAAGATCGTTTAGTTAAAATTGCTTAAAGAACACAAAAAAGTCTTATATACTTGGTTTTTAAGGCTCGAGCGACACTTGGATGACCATTCTGCATATACAAGATGTTTAATGAACATTACTTTTAACAACTGCATACTAACCCACTCGTTGCGAGCTTCCAACACATAATAATGACACGTTTAACTTGAAGATGTTCAGTTACTACCGGTGTTGCCAACTGAAACTCATTATTAACCAGATTTCACTGAACCATGGTAACGTTATGAAGTAAAAAAAGTATTAGTAAAGGGTAGTTCGGAAATTTTCGATATAATAACAGCCAGTATTTTAACGTACGATTGGTTATTTAATGTGATTAAAGTCCAAATATCTATAAAGGTATAGTTTATTTATTCTTAGTATAAACACAAAAGTAAATCAGACTGTAAAGGTTTTCACGATCGGTTGAAACTGCTGCTCAAAAGTTTTTCGGGCTTATGAGTGATCATATGGAGTTACATTCTCCAAAGATGTAATTCTATACGACCACGGCCCATTTCTTGAAAGAAAACTTTCAAGAAACAAAAGCACATTTATACAACCATCACATACAACACAGAAGTAAGTATACTAGGACAGACCACACATATGACTAACAAGATGATCAGTGCGGGCTCCGTTCTGTTTGACACACAGTTCCCTATCTAGTTCTGTGTCGAAGTTGTATCTTTCAAACCACTCTCGCTTTCGTGATCTTTCATTTCTACATTATTAGCAGCTAGTAGTTCTGCTTGTCATGATGGTGGGTTTTTAGAGCGGCCTCTATTCCACCGTGGAATAGGTATATCTTCCTGTACAGGTCAGTCTGGGTTATCCTGTATATTGTTCTCTAAGGACTCTACGGATTGCAGGTGGATAAATGTTGCTCAGCAAGGAAGGCAGGAAGTGGGTTTTGGTCGGATTGTTCCAGTTATCAGTCGCAAAGTGTGTTTCAACTAGATATCGATCAAGATGGATGGTCTCCTCCATCCTGAGATACAAAGGAATGGTCCGGATTATAATCTCTCGCCAAGCTGCCGATCTAAAGGTTTCCAAAAAGGTTCCATTTCCACAGAAATATTCTACGAAACTAAGCCAATGAACAAACCATCCACGTAATACTCATTATTTCGATTTTCGATGTCTGTAATTATTTACAAGTATTTCAATTTGCGATAATATTATTAAAAATTGAATATGTTAAAATTTACCCGCTGGAAGATGTCACAGAGAAAAGTTTTAGACATTCTCTTTTGTTTAAATCAAAGAGGCGTAATTTAATTATTATAGTTGACGCAAATTAACGTCACCACACTGTCTTTTACTTCCTAGTGTAGGTCAAGCAGGATTTAAACCGTGATAATAGGAGAGAAAACCTCTTGAAGCGTGATTGTGGAAAAATACCTTTGTATAATGTAGATTGAGTGTTCGAAAAAAAAAACATTTGATAGTCATTAGGAAATCGCCTAAGGTCAATCAATTAAATAGTCTTGTTTTAATTCAATGCATCATAAGAAGTTGGGTAGTAAACAAACAAAATAATTACTGCTTATTCATTTGAAATGTTAATGAGAAATGTGGACTAATTTTTATTTTCTTCTCGCGTGCTTGAAAGCTCAGTTTGTTTGCAATAATTTTTGTTTAAAAAGACGAAGTCGCTTTGAAAGTAAAACCAATCAGAAACAGTTTTAGTGCTGCACTTTGATATTTCTTTGTGGATACAGGCAAAATAAGTCTAAAACTGGCTCTTACCAAAAAAATTGTACTTGAACAATAGTTTCCACACTTGTTAAGTAAACTACTATATAGCAACAGCAACAGTCAACTAGCTAGAAGGCAAGTGGATAGGACGAAAGGAGCCGTAACTACAGTTAGATATACATCGATCGCGATGCAACCAGAACGGACAACAATGAGTGTTGTTTGAAGAAAACAATCAATTAATCGAAACACGAGTCAAAGAAATTGGTTTCGTGCCATCAGGGGGCATATTAGACCAGCAAGGCTTGGCTGCACTGAGGAAAAACGGACAACTTGTGTGATTAGTTTGATCGATTCTTTGTTTCCTTTTCAATCAGGTTGTTTCTTTAAAATGGGTCGGTTTTAGTGGGAGTTGGAATGCTTAAAAATGGTCTGTACATCTCTCCAAAATGCTATTTCGAAATACGTTTAATGGTAACAGTCAATACAAACAGTCTGATTAATCATGATTTTAAAAGTACTACCTAATTAATAACTGTAACTAACTCATAATGTATACATACTAACTGATGGTAAAGTGCTGGTCCGTTCTCTTGTACGGAGTGGAGACATGGATGTTGAAAGCAGCAACTATCAACAGGGTTGAGGCTTTAGAGATGTGAACCCTGTGGCGGATGCTGAGAGTACTGAGCACGAGGGCATACTGAGAAGAGCTGGTTTGGTAAAAAGAAGAAAAACTGGCTACCTTGGACACATACTACGCGGAGAACGTTATCATTTCCAACGTCTTATTCTCCAGGGTAAAATAGAAGGAAAAAGAGGAATAGGTAGAAGGAAACTATCCTGGCTGCAAAACATGCGCCAATGGGCAGGAATACGGGACTTTCAGGCACTACAAGAGCATACATGGCACTTTAAGAAGAAGATTGCTATCACCCGACACAGACAAAGAAACCGTTTCAAAAGAGCTTGAAGTTGAGACACCGAAAAACCGTTTTTTCTACTCGCGTGTCGTAAAACTTGTTACAGTGACATTAAGTTCAAATATGACACAGAAACTTTGCATGTGACAAGCACGAATACAGAATCCTAGACTTTCCGCAACTGTGCGATATGAAACAGACCAATCACAGGCAATTTTCAGCGTGCGATATGAAATAGAGAACAGCTGATCTTGAACGTAAACAAAATAATTCTTCTGATTGTCATCCTCACTGACAGTTGGCATCAAAACATTGCATTTTGGCTTATGTTTTGAGTAATTTGGCTTATTGTTTTAGATATGAATCGTTTTTTTTGGGTGAATCTGTTATTAATTTCTAGAAGTTGAGCCCACTAGTTTGTAGTGACTGACCTATTTAAAACTGACCACACCTGCATAAAGGTTCAATCATTTAATACATAAATATTAATAATCAATATAACTATTTAATATAGAAATAACATCTCATTTACATATTATGAGTTATGATGTATTTTGCTTACTGATTTATGGTGGTGTAAACGTTTTAATAAATATGTTCAGATTCACTTAAGTCTGGCAACTTTTAAATCTTCCTAACATGACCTAAAACTACTAAATCAAATTTATTACAGTATTTCTGAAATTAAATTTGTTACGTGCTAATTCAAGATATAACTAATAAGATTAATTTATTAATAAACATTTATTAGTTGGATTTCCTTAATCTGCATAGCCTCACCTTATACATTTTTTTTTAACAAATATTAGTGTTACAACTTTGTGTTCATTTTAGTATTTTACGAGTGTCTTGAGTGTCACTATGTGATGGCTTGTTTTCCCTTGGGGATGTCAAGTGTTTTCTGACATTTTGTGAAAAGTTAAGTGTATTGTGTGTACTGGATGATGATGATGAGGATATTCGGTTTGATAAGGCAGAATTTCCGTTTAAATATTGCGAAAATTTCTGTTTTTATAGTTTTCAAAGTTAAAAATTATAAGCTTACATAGTTTTATAACATGATGTACTCTGTTGATTGTAGTTATTCAAGTGTAGCTAAGCTGTCAAGTTTGATTTCCACAGCAGATCCAACTCCCAAAATCGAAAACATCAGTTATTCAACCGAGGATCATAAACCACAAAATATTTAATAGTAGTCTTTATTTCCTTATGATCTAAAGTCTGTTCCTCCATCAGTATTTTTTTAGATAGAAACTAGCATTACACACACACACAGTCACTAGCGACTGATGACTAATGATCCTCTTCCAGCATCACTATTTACTCCGCCGAATCAATGTTTACAGTTTATCCCTCACTTTTTTAAAATTCTTCTTTTGCTCGTTCCTGCTCTTGTTAGCAATCTTCTTTTACTGTGACACTGTTTTCTGTACTTAGCAATGTCCACCACGAATGTTGACACCATTCTGTATCTGTAACTTGGGAGGGTGGTGGCACCACAGCACTTAGGCCACAGTAGACCCATTGTACGCCACCGCAAGAGAGGAGGTCATCCTCAGCTCGTCATCCAGCCTAGCGATAGAACGTAGGCGATAACGTCGCCGAGGGCGGTGCCTCTGATCTCTTCAAGGGATGGAAAAGATTGGCCCAACCTAGTCCTACGTATGGTATGGGCGAGAGTGTAGAGCACAGAGAATATGCCCCATGGTCTCGTCTTCTTGATTACAGGCCCTGCATAAGGGGGTGTTACTTAGCTTCATCCTGAATAGGTGTTTGTTTAATTCACAGTGGCCGGTTAGAATACCCGTTATAAGGCGTAGTCTTTTCCTAGTCATTGACAAATTTCTTCTTACCGCATCTTTATCCGGACGGCTTAGAAGTGCCTTGGATAAATTGCTGCCAATGGTATCGTCCCAGGCGTAGCCTTTTCCTTGTCGCCACTTTCCAAATGCGAGCCCTCTGCAGACCAGCTCCTACACTGGGTAACTTACGAAATTGTGGTTAAGATTTAAGTTAATTTGTATGAAGATTTTAGAAGTTTATTAAGTAAGAGTAACGTTTCAAAAATCAACAAAAATTACCGGTCAAAGATGCACCATCCTCAAACAGCAGACAGAGATCATCTTGCATCACTCAATATTAACATTTGCGATAACTCGTTCATACGTAATAAGTTAATAAAAATTCTCGTATTATAAAATTCTACCTAAATTTCCTGATGGAATTTGCAGGCCAAAAAAAAATTAGAAACGTCACGTGTACTATCACAATATGCAAATCGTGATTGGCCAACCAGAACGTTAAAACATCCGAAACTAAAGTTGCTGTGCAAACATTTGCATTCATGTTTAATGCGTTGATTAATTGTTTGGGAGAAACACAAGAAAGTCGTGGGTGTCTTTAATAAATAACTATTATAATTAATGTTTTCCAACTGGCAAGTGCGTCATAGTTTTTCCCTTTCAAAAACAATAAAAATGTGATACAATTAGACTGATTATTACAGATGCGACACACAACATGTTTTTAATTATTGAACAAGTCCAAAAAAAGTAACGTATGTAGGTACAAATTAATTTTTTTATAAAAGCTTTTAATGCAACAGAACATTTTTTTGAGCATCAAAATTCTGACCACGCATTATTCGCATAATAAATCCAGTTTTTATTGTACGTGAGCATCATCTGCTGAAATTGATTAATTTAATTTACTGATTATCAAGTTTGCTATACCTTTATGGGTTCTCGTATGTTGAGTAAAGTGCTTTAACGTGTCAGATCCGGATGATTTCATTATATGGTTACGGTTTTGCCAAGTCAGTGGCGGGGCCACGGATAATTTTTTTTATTAATTCAGGTTGTATTAACTGACAGCGAAACCATTAATTTTGTTGCTGCGAAAGCCGTTTTACTCCCACATTGATTTTTATCAAATTGGTTTATTTCTCGTTAACAAGAGGTACGACGGTTTTTGCATAAAACGCTGTTGGCGATATTTTTATGCAAACTGGCTATAATAGTCATCCTAACTAGAATCATAAAGTATTATGGTTCTTTTGTTGCTTCCGATTTTAATGTATTCTTACATATTATTGAAATTATCCCAGCCAATGAAATGTAGAAATTTAGGTAAAGATCATTCATTTTTTTTCTATATAAAACATACATGGCATATAGTTTCTGATATGAAGCAAAAACCAAATCATGAGACAGCAAGTCAATTAAATTAAAATAAAGAAAGGCAGGAGGAGTGCCTCAGGAATAACCAATAAATAATCAGTTTGAATAAAAAATTGCCAGATGTGTCAAACTTTTAAGCTTTTGGTTTGTGATTGGTCAAGAAAAAACAGGAGATTAAAACAAGCTTTTTAACCAATCACAAACTATACGTATAGTGCTGCAATTTACGCAAAATGATGTGAATTTAGCATTATTTAGAAGAGGTGCGGAAAAGAAAGGTTTTTAAAAGTTCTGAATCGTCGGTCTATGCCACTGGCCAACTGTCTTTAGTTACTGTTGTAACCACCTTACACCTTTAACCGTACAAATCGTCTGGAGTGGATGGAACTTTCCCGCCTTTCTAAAAGAAGGAAAAGTGGAAATTATTCATTCCACACCTCAGCATTTCAAGAAGTAGCTTAGCGTTGGGATATATCCCCCCTCTCTGGAAAAAGGCAAAGATCACTTTAATAAGAAAAATAGGAAAAAACTGGGACTGATCCCAAATCGTTCCGACTTATTAGCCTCACAGCTGTTGAAACCAATAGAAAAAGTACTACAGAACTACATCAGAACTTTCTCGAAAGCGGAGAAATTGCAGAACGTGCTTTCCTCAACATCTCGGGTGCTTTTGATAATTTCCATATTTCACGCGGCAATCAGAGGTGGCCTACAGAAAAAGGATGTCGACAAAGGAATTACTAAAATGAAACTACAATGAACATTAACACCATTGAAGTTGGCACAACTCGTGACACTCCTCAAGGTGAGATATGTCCACCTCTGATATGGAGATTAGAACTGAACTACTTAACTATCTAAAAAGCTCTGACATATGTTGCATAGGGTATGCAGATGACATTGTTTCGCATGCAGATGACAACACACTTTATGTCAACTGGTACAAGCAGGAATCCAAGTTACTGAAAGATAGTGCAAGGCCATGGGTCTGACTATAAATCCAGCCGAAACTACTGTTGTACCATTCACAAGAAGAATGAAGCTGGTAAATCCTAATTTAGTTTGGTTTTCCGTACATTTTCATCGCAGCGAAAGTAAAAACATTATGATAAAATTATTAAACTTAATGTTTTTTAGAATCACTTGCATTAATTGACTATTTATAATTATATAGAATGCGTTACACTTCTATTGTGTATGCTGCTGTTTCCTATTTGTTGATATGCACTTCATAATACCTAGGTAATACTGCTGTGAACGCACGTAATAAACCAATTTGGTTTATGTAATAATAACTAATTAGTGGTAGAGTACAGTAGTAACATATTGTGATGGTTAATAACTTGCAACAATTATTATTATTTATTGTTATTATTATTGTTATTGTTTAGGTTCAGTCAGAGTAAATAGAAGCGCCAGATAAAGTAGAATAGTAAAAAATAACCCTATTTTGACTTGTGCGTTATCCTTGGCCTATGCATCACTAGCGGATTTTTTTCTTTGTGATTTCTTTTCATTATCTCTCTAGTCGTTTATTTTATTGGTTGTGTCGTGATCTTATGTATATCATTGTAATTTTTTTCCATTTATCTTTGTCTGAAATGCACTTTATGTTGTCCTGCAGTGAATTTCCTGTGAAGTGCTTCACTTGGTCCATCCATAGCTTCGGCGATCGCCCCCTAAGAAGTTTGAAGTTCTTTTAATATTGACACGTTAGTTCTGTGGGCAGTCCAACGATTCTTAAAAGCCTTCTCCAGACCCACATTTCAAAGCTGTCCAATTCTTCTGTCATTTGTAGCGAGAGTTAGTGTAAAAATCACTCAATAAAATGATGATCCTATTTGATTTATAATATTTTTCCAACGTTCTACTAAGTTGTCTATAAACATTTTAAAACTAGATCATGGTGATCTGTGATATTTACAAACGTTGTCGTACAATAACACAATATTTGGACACACAAATTTCTCATCAGTTAAAGCAACTTTCTTTCATGACATCTAACAAAAGTGCTTATGTACGAATTATTCTATCAAACTTACTAAATATGTAGTTAGGCTAGTTACTTTGATGTAAGCTTACCTTTCCTATCTTGCTTTTAATAAATTTTGACACATATTTTCCAATATTGGCTGTACGCACAGATTTTAAAAAAACGCCAAGCATCAATCAATTTCTAAATTTGGAGCTAGTACCTGGCAGAGCAATTAACATTCTTATTAAGACCGCCCAGGCAATTAGAATCGTTTTAGATTAACCCGACATCATCATCAACGTCTTTGACCTTGCCCCCTAAAGTGAATATTCACATGCGTCCGTAATATCATCAATAACAGTTCCCATCAGATTTTATGGAAGTTTCGCACGAAAAATCGTACCTCCACATATATACTCACGGCTGTTAACGTTCCCATTGCAATGGTACCAACGATCGTCTAATTACACCACGTTGCCGGGTTCCACTGTCTAGTACTATACTTAACTGTAAAACAAAGTCGGCCAAAATAATTTTATTATCAAACAGCTTCTTACAAATAAGTAATAAAATCGTGATAGATGATTAAAATGGCAGGGCGTGGCACTAGATGCCAGCTGTCATTTTGCTCACGACTGAATGAAAAAAGCATCAAGTCATATTGGACGAAGTGTTTTTTCTTGAGGATTTTTATTTTAAAGTGTAGCAGCTTCGTCCAGTCACGATATTAATTGGAATGTCGTGTTGAATTAATAGATTGTCTTAGCTTTTCTGTTGATGGTTTCAGATTGAGTAGCTGTAAACTTTTGTTTTGTAATCAGGACGTAATGCTGGTATTTGATTTTTTATGTGCAGGTCAAGATAGTCATTTGATTATATAAACTACTTAATTTACTGCATCATGTTATTATAAACGTCGAAGTAGCCCGTTTTATGCTCAGCGAGACTTGCAGCAAACAATATAGTCCCATTGCATCTCAAATCTAAATCTCAAAAAGTGAGAAAGATTGTGGTGAGTAAATGAAATGCAGTGTGTTAAAAATTGCAATTTGATTTTAGTTTTTAGTAGTTATTTTGCTTCAATAATTAACGAATTTCTTCGAAATTCGGTTAGTTTGAGAGTACTTCAACTTTCAATTTTTTTTGTAAAAAGTAATTGTTTAAATACGTATAGTGTCCATGTTTTAATTCGCAAGGAAAACTATTCAAAAATATAATAATATACAGGATGTTATTTTTACAATACTAGTAAGTTGGTACTTCTGGAAAAACCAAAAGCGCTATAACAATGAAAATGTTTTAGATGAATTGTACATCCTTCCAGAATTGTAAGTAAGGATGCTAACAATTCTGAAGCTTCAACAAAATGTCGACACCTACCAAAGGAACATTAAAAGCAAACTCCCTTCTATTGCCCAGATGACCGAAATGAACCTGGATGAATTGGAACAAAAAATGAGAAACAGCATGCAGACAGCGACAAAACAGATCTGTTCGGGGGAAAAACCAAAATGCAGTAAGATTAAAAAAGAAACAAGAGACCTCATGAATATAAGAAGAAACACACATAGAAGTGACCCTAACTATAGAGAACTTAACATAAAATTCATCAATTACACCGGAACCAGAGAACGCTAATACTCAATGTAAGATCATGAACGTCAGCTCAGAAGAAATCTCTGACATAACCGCCACCGAAATTGAGGAAGCCCTAAGCCAACTAAAAAATGGTCGGGGTCCTGGTGAAGATAAAATCACTAGTGAAATGATAAAACTGGGAGGCACAACCACAATGGAATCCATGAAAATCTTAATGAACAAATGTCTTCACATCGGTAATATTCCAAGAACATGGCAAAATACCCAAGTCATCTTGTTACACAAAAAGGGAGATAAATTAAATCTCAGCAACTTTCGCCCAACAAGCTTATTGCCCCACCCTTATAAGCTACTTACCAAGATCCTTAGATGAATATCAATGGAGTGATCAGGCTGGTTTTCGCAAGGGACTTAGCATCGTAGAGCATCTTCAAACGCTACGGACTCTTATAGAAAAGTGTAACGAGTACAATACGCCGCTCCATCTCGCTTTTATAGATTTTAGCAAGTCTTTTGATTCTGTTGAGCTTTGGGCAGTAATCCGAGGGCTGAATATTGCTCGGATAGACTCAAGGTACACTAATTTACTTAAAAACATATACCAAGAGGCGACAATCACAGTTAAAGTGCAAGAAGATGTAACAACCAATCGAATACCAATTAACAGAGGCGTCCGACAAGGAGACACAATATCCCCTAAGTTATTTACTATTGCATTGGAGGACGTATTCAGAAGACTAGATTGGGACAAAAAGGGCCTGCGCGTGGATGGTGGATATCTGAGCAATTTACGCTTCGCCGACGACATACTTTTAATCAGCAGTACGAAGGAAGAACTTGTCTTCCTGAAAATCGAAATGTTGGCAGACTTAAAGAGAGAGTCGGGAAAAATAGGTTTAAACATGAACATCAATAAAACCAAACTTTTGACTCCAGATCCCGGCGACGTATACTTAGAAGGACAACAAATAGAGAAACTCAACAAATGTTTAGGACACACCCTAGCACTGGGTAAAGAAAATCAAACAGCCAAAATAACAAGGCGTATTCGACTAACATGGGTTGCTGTAGGAAAATTGAGAACAACATTAAGAACTCCAACACTTCCTATCAACCTAAAAAAGAAGGTTTTCAACACATGTGTTTTTCCAGTCTTGACTTATGCTATGGAAACAATGACTCTCACAGTTAAAAGCGCGAATAGACTAAGAACAACCCAACGAGCAATCGGAAGAACTATGTTGGGGGTAAGCCTAAGGGATCATATACAGAACGAGGAAATTAGAAAAAGAACAAAAGTCGACGATGTTATAGAACACATCGCACGACAGAAATGGCGTTGGGTGGGGCATGTGCCACGACAAGACAATGACAGATGGACAAGACGTATAGTACAGTGGCGTCCAAGGCAACATTAAAGAAGTGCTGGTCGTCCACAGAAAGGATGGATCGACGATATAAAAGAAACAGCGGGAAGAAAATGGCACCAGATGGCAATGAACCGATCCGAATGGAAGCAGCAAGGGGAGGCCTAGGTCTAGGAGTGGATGCAAAAGGGCTGCTGAAAGAAGAAGAAGAAGTACATTATTACTTTACTATGTTGCAATTTTTTAAAACTTTCTTATCCGCAGCTTTTACACTTTGTAAATTAACGTAACACATCATAACCCACCCTAGAATTTACGTTTTACTTTGTTGGGATGACTTTTGTTGTTTTCTTTGATTAACAAGCTTTGCGTTGTTTTATGTCATATTGCGTCAATCTGTAAATTCGCCTTAAAATTTAATCAAAGAAGTAAATAAAAAATAAGGCATTAAAAATACACTTGTGTAGCTTTAAGCTATAGTTCACTGGGTCTTTTCTAGCAAAGTAACGGATGCAATTTCCATAAATATCCGCTGCTGTATTAAAACAGTTTAATTTCTCGGAGTATTTTATGCTCTATTCGCAATAATCTAGAAATTTTATTGCGACTCTTTGATGTTGGGTTGTAAATAAGACTTAGTTTGATTAGCACTATAAACACGTTACAACTGAGACGGCATGTAAACGCCGTCACGGATAATAAGAAAACGAACTTAATTTTTTATGGTTGTAATTATGTAACAATAAAAGCAGAACTATAAGACTCACGACTAACTTTGGCGATAATATGGGGCACAAGATAGTCTTTCTTTTAGAGGTTATAGGCAGATACGAAGGATTTATTTGCAAAAATTGAATAAATGGAACGAATCATGGCAGAATAGATCGTTAAAGGCTTATTACGACTTCCTGCATACTCACAAAAATGGACGTGAACCTGATGATGTCCAGTTGTACTAAGAAGATCCTATTCTTAGACAAATGTGATCAAAAGTATTTTCCTAAACAGGAAAGGATTGACAATAACTTGACTGACTGACTTCTTTTCTTCTCTCTACGGTGGTTTTTTCCGCGGTTCTAATGACTACATTACCCAACAACCATATAAATTCGAACTCTTCTTAGTGTTCTATTGGCAAATATTTGTTGGAAAAAATACTGAATGTCATGCTGAAAATTAATGAAAATTGGCTGAAAAATCTGTTTGTTACGTGAATATTCAAAGGTCATCCAAATTGATAGGTATTTGACAAGTTGAACATGCACACTTCCGTTTTCAAGTAGTGCATAAGATAAGAAGTCAAAAGTTAGTACACTTTCTTTTCTTATATTATCTGATTCAATATTTTATTTAATTTACTGTATAAATCCACCTTTACACTATTAACAGTAAATATACTAATTTTAAACTATGCAATCTTTTTAGTATTCCGAAGATGTATAACTTAAAACACTCTGAAATTTCAATTAACCAAAACAATCATAGCAGCACATTAATATTATGAATGGATAATGAATGATCATTACCAACTCGCGTGTGAGTTTAAAGTCAAACTATATTTTATGAGATTCGACTGCTGGTTATTATGAAATTCGAATGTTCTAAAAAAAAAAACAACCTAACTACAGATTAAATTACAATGTTGCATTAAATGTTGTATAATCTGTTGTGTAAATAAACTGGGCTACTACTATGCGTATAAAGAGTAAGCAAATCTTGTAGGAAGCAGGAAAGGATTTAATTAATAAGTTGATACAGTGCAGGTTACATGTTTTATTTGTCTGCTATTTTCTCTTTTATAACTTGTAAAAAAAAACATATTTATTAAGTTTATAAGTAAGCAATCTTTTTTTTAATTAAAATGTGTTAGATAAGCATTACGGATTAATAAGAATTCAGAGGCAGAAATTTGATGGGCATAATTATATGGAAATAGCTTCTGAATTTAAAGAGACTATATCATTAAAGATGAGTTTGCCTAAAGGGAAGAAAGGCGCAAAGCTTGTATTGGTCAAACACAACAATGGCCAGGTTACTAAAATGGCAGCTGAATGGGACACGAACAGTCGGATGCCGATATAATTACAGCAATAAATAAGTTTTTTGCTCTGACCGGACAAGTGAAACTGTTGTCATGATAAATGTTTAGAAATAATAAAACAAAAGTTCACAAACAATTGGAAGATCCTTCGGGGCTGTTAAGGAGACAACATCGGAACGTTCTTTTAGTCTTGATAATGCGTAGATGTAGTTAAAGTAGTCCATCTACTCTAGGTCAAGCAGAAGAAAAAGTAATTAGGCGGCAACCGCTACTAAATTTGAAGACATTATTATTAACGGTTGTTGGACGTATTTTTATAGTCCTAATAGCCACCGCAAATATTTTAATGGTCTCTGCAACCCAAAGCAAACGGCGTGTGTGGTAGTTTACTATTAATTAGAGTAATCTGGCAAATCTGGCTGTCAGCGAGGTTGCATTAACCTTTTTTTTGTTAAGATCATTAGCCAAACCATGCCCTGGGCACCCGTTATGGTGCAAGCACCAAACGGAAAATTCAGATCTTTCAGTTTTTAATTCGCTAGGGTCAGTGAGAACCGAATGCTGACTATCAAGTGAATCTAATGGCGATACAAGTGTGATTAAATTTATAGACACGCACTTCGGCTTTCTTTTAATAACGATTTTCGTGATTTTGACAGCGCCGCTCAATATGGGCTATTAACGACATGTCACGATTTAAGCCTATCTTCTCATGTAACGCGGCGTTATTAAAGGCTTTTTAAAATTTAATTTATTTCCTCCTTCTGTCTCTTATGTGAACAGCAACGTGTATTAGAATTTAGTTTATCTATGATATACGAGGACCTTAAATCAAAGAAATCACTTAGTTACATACTACAGTTCTCGCGAAGCCAGTTTACCCGTACGTCATCAACTACTTATGATAAGGAAGCGCACATACAATATTGATTTCGTCCTTGTCTATCGTCAACTTTTCCATCCCATAGAGAAGTACCGACCATCTCAACCTCAGACCAAGATCAAAGTCCGAGCAACTAAATACTCTTCTCAGTCCTAGGAAAGCTTGTCGGGCCTGTTCAATGTGACTCTTGAATGAATGATGAATGAATGAACTAAAGTTACTGGAGTAGATTGAATACAGGAAAGTAACGAGTAACTAAAGCTTCTAAAAGTAGCAGTAGGATATCAACCAAGAAAAGCAATTATACCTTTAGCCGAGAGTTATTCACAAATGTTTGTCGAGAGCTCCAGGTGAGTTATATTTACATATGAACGTAGGATTAAATTAAAGTTTAACTTCAAATAAAATATTTTACCTGTGACATTTTTGCAGGATGCATTTATATTCGTAATAGCTGAAGCCTGTCGTTGCGATGAACTCATTAAAATGGCAGTGACTGATATTAGTGATAAAAGACATATTTTTAGTGATATCTGACACCAAAAGAATCAGAAAATAGTATATTGTACAACAAGGGTGAATAAGATGTGCCTATATACAACGCCGAAGGCGGAGTGCTCAATCGGACGAGGGCGATATGGATAATTCGCCATCTTGTAAATTGTAAGTTTGTATCATTTTCTTTCTCGTTTAATAATGTAGATGCTTTTATATTTTAATTGAACACAAACTGAATCTTGAAAGGCTTTTTCATTGACCCAAATCATAATCCAAAATGCAATGTTTTGATGCCAAATCTCAGTGAGGATGACAATCGTAAATCGTCTATTTCATATCGCACACTGAATATTGTCTGTGATTGGTTTATTTCATATCGCACGCTGAAAATTGCCTGTGATTGGTCTATTTCATATCCCACAGTTGCGGAAAGTCTAGAATTCCATATTAGTTCAGCCGGTGGGTGGCAATTGCCTACTTATCAGTTCTCTAAACTGTTAAGGAATGAACCAATATCCCTGTAGGAGTAGAAAAAAACTTTTACCGTAAATTTAAATAGAGTGTCGAAGTTTAAACATTGATTGGATTAATTTTTGTTGACATTCAATGTTTTAGAGACATTTAATAACTCTGATTCTTGAGCTTTCCAGCACTCCATAAACAACAGATAACTGCTGGAATACAGACAAAAAATAACATGTATAACCATCATTATTCTGAGAAGATTATCTTTAATTGAGCACTGTTTTAGGTTATACTTTATTAAGTCTAAATATACCAAAAATGAGATTAAAATGCAACGACTTTATAATATTGATGTTTGTCAAATGATTGGTGAGCTAAAACCAATTTCAGTTCATAATATAACGTTTCAAACGAAAGTGATTAAGTATCGTAGAAATACAGAAGTAAGCAAAGCGATTTTAATTATTATGCTGCTACCTACTAACGTGTTAAATTAGTCAATTTGCGTTATTCCAAACGAGCGCAAATTAAATATGTACAAACAAAACAAAATATATGGCGAGATTTTAGCCGTTAAGAAAGAAATATGCTCTTTGTAGTTCTGGTAGCTGGTTTTACTACGTAAGTAATTAACTGTGTCGGGTAGGCGCAACAACTAGCCTGAACAAATTTACTCCGTTTTATGTATAAAACAATTTTGACACATTTTTTATATTACCGATGTTTCGCTAACCAGTATAATTTTTAGCAAGGAACATATCAGAAAAAACCAAGTCTTCGATGCTTTCATTTAGGTATGCGGCAACAATCTTATAATAAAAGATAGCGCGTTCTTGTTCCTGTAACAGAAAAACACATATAAGTAATTACAATTCAAGAAACGTTAAGATAAATCTTTTGGAGTGTTGTAATCCACTTGGGACTACTGAATAGCGATAAAATCTCAAATGAATTTTTCCCCGGTTAATGCTACAATTTGATCTTATCTTAGCAGCTTTCTGAACAAGACGTACGCAAGTATCACACGCAGGAAAAGATTTATCATTTGCCGGCCGATATTTGCATCGATATCGACTACATTTCTCCATTCTGCTCTTTATCGGACACGTGTTCCTTGTTACTTATCGGATTCCGTTTCCTGATGATGGCCTCGGATAAATTTCATAGCTAGCCAGAGCGTTGATCTCAACCGAACGAAGTAGCATATTTGATTTCGGCGCGACCTACAAGAACTACAATAATAATTTTAGAATTCGATATGACTTTTAATTTAAATAAATCGACCTGACCGCTCTGAAAGAGTCGAAAGTAATATTGCTTTAACTGATTTCGTGAGGTAGTGATGAGTCGGAATTACTATAATATGATCGTGTAATTTGCTGGTGGGAATTTCAATTCCCGCAGAGTTCACGGCTCCAATTTTATTAAGAGCGTCTTATATTCCGTACGTTTAGGTTTATCGATAATTTATCCAAGATTTGTTTAAGCATTTTATGCAAATTCGATAAGCCAACATAACAGCAAAAATCATTGTAACACTAGTGTAATTTTTTCACAAATGTTTGATATTTAACACTACTACTACTTAAATGTGAGAAATAATTTGTCACATTCAAAACATTTAATCGTCTATTGTATTGTTATCGTGATTTTGTTTGATTATCTTCATTATATTTATGAACTTCCATTTTTACTTATATGACAATTACTAAATTCCGTGTATAAGTCTAATATGAACATATTAAATCACTCTTTCCAGAACATCTTAATCTACGTTACCTAACCTTAATGTACTGCAAGACATTACAGCGAACATTACAGGATGGGAAAGAACTTTTCAGCAAATTCCAAAATTGCAAGTTTTGAACTTACCCAAATTATGCTTGATGATATAGAAGACATAGGAAATCTCATCATTGTAAAAATTACCGACTCGAAAAACCATTCTTCAAGATCATTTATAATTTCCGAAGAGATAGATAAACAATGGGAGTTACTTAAATTTTGACAGAAGGTACGCTAGTTTGCGGTTTTCAAGTACACCTCATCGTCGATTTTTTGTAAAATATCAAAACAGAAAATGCACTGTACGCATTAATACTTTCGGGAAAATCCCATCCTGCCTACTTACGACTTCCGGATCCAGAACGCTATACCGGACACAGTTTTCGCCGCTCTTCAGCAACATTTTTAGCTGATTCAGGGGAGAAAATTACGAATATCAAACGAGTTGGACGATGGAAATCCACTTCGGTGGCAAAAACTTACATAGAAGAATCGGAAAATCAAAAAAAAAAAAAAATTCTGCAACAAAATCCTGATTCTGGAGCCTGCTGAAGAACAACTAAGAGCAGCTCCAGTGAAAATAACAAGTATAGATAAGGGCCCAGGTCGTTTCATATGTTATTAATATTAGTAATAACTAAATTAGAGGTAATTGTTAAGTTCCCTATTATCAAAAATATTTCTCTTTCAATTTCAATTTATCAATTATTTTCAATTACTGTTTTTTCCTTATATTGAAATCACTTTCCGCACTTGTTAGGAAAATAACTACTTATCTCCTACTCAAGTGCAGTAAAGTGCACTTTTCTGCACTTATTTGAGTGCGAGAAGCAGTACTTTTGAAAGTGACAGATTCTACTGCAATATCATACCAAGTAGACAATTCTCTGTAGCTGCCCAATATGATTCAAATGCAACAAAAAACTTACTCAAACACATACCTTAGTGAAAACTAAGTATTTACCTGATATATTTTTAGACTGCTGCTTGTATAATAAACATTACAAATATTTTCAAATTTTATTTTAATAGGAATTAGTTGAAAATTATTTTTAAAAAATATAAGCAACTACAATAAAAGTTTTAAAATGGTTTGGAGAGTGTAATAGATCTTTCAAAATAAATCAAATTTTAAGATAGCCTTGGTTTTTTAGCAACTAATATTATGTTCTTGTAAAAAAAAACGGTTTTTTACGTCTAGTGACATTACAGAACCAACAGTATATTAAGTTCTTATTGAAAACTTCCTTGAAGTAATATAGAAATTAATTTATGTAAGCAATGCAAGGCCAATGTCTCGACTTCGATTAAAAATTGGGGACATGCGAGTAATTATTTGCTAATTGGTTCACACACCCATCTGATACCAACTTGCTCTACTCATAAAGTACCATGCTTCTGTATTGATGTTTCACTTGAGAAACTTTACAAACTACTACTGTTTTTGATCAATAAAAATTAATTGAATAGTCAAAACTGCATACAGCTATAAAGTCTGGTTGATTAAAGGCATCTAAACAAACTAAGTGCGGCCACCACCCTCAAATAAATAAACTGCAAGTAATGAATGAAAATTGCTTGGAGTGGCACAAAAAATGCTTTTAAAATTGCCTATTTCATATTAATTATTGTGTTTGAATAGTAATTAAACCGACCATTAATCTTATGACGTCAATCTTGCTGTGACTCTTACGCCTGCAGGTTCTTGCAATCTTACCCAGCCCCCTGAAAATGTAAAGGTAAACCTCGTTTAACAGGAGAAAGCCAATTTGTCAAAAATTAAAAACAGTTACACTACTGCATCATAATTATCATAGTACAATAAAAGGTCTATTAATATTGTGCTGTCAAAGAGCTTCCTAATTAGTCTAAGCTAATTCAATGGGACCTAAATCATTCGTGTGCGGCGGAAGCCTTTAAGGTATCCGGGCATTTTTGTCCGTTATTAAATATTATGTGTACCTTAACACAGCTTGAAGTTATTCAACTACTTAAGGCCAGTTCCTTCTTTATTTTCTCGACTAAAAGAAGAAGGTTTTATAGGAACAGTAAATAGGGAAACGTTTATATCAATAATAATCCGTAATCCAAATCACAAAGCAAATTCTTCGCCGAGCCTTCGACGTTTACTTGCATTATTAATTCAACGTTGTGACGTGTAATTAAAATTTGCTAAAGTGCTAGATTGTATCGAGCATCGTCACATTCATAGGGAATGCTGTAATTACGACCCATAATTCATATGTCATTATCTACGGTCGGAGTGACAGTATCGCTGTTGGTTTTGAGGCAAACCGAGGAAAAATTATTAAACGAATGTCGTTCCGACCCATGCCGACGTCTGTATTTACGTGGCTAGCTTTAATGCATAAGGAAGATGTTGCATCGATTTGGTAAAGATGAGAATGTCACTATTTTTGATACTGAAAGGCGCGTTGTAATGTGTTTAAATTGATTATATTGAATTTCGATATTTTGTAACCAGTTTTCTTTATATGCCAACAAGATTAGCGCGATCAGGAATAAAACACAGTAAAAGGAATATAAGAACTTGAGAATAATCAATAAACAACCGCAACCAATTTGCTGTAATTTTGATAATCTTTAAATAGAACCATGAAACGTAAGAAACGAAAAACTGAAGCATAGGTCGTGAGAATAATCAATAAAGACCGCCAAACTGTTACACCATTGAAACGTCGAAAAACAGCATACCTGGGCAACGTAATACGCAACGAGAGGTACCAATTCCTGCAATTGATAATTAAGGGGAAGATTGAGGGAAAGAGAGGAATCGGCAGGAAAAAGATGTCATGGCTCCGCAACGTTAGGCAGTGGACAGGACTGAGGACAATGCAAGAACTAATGCATACCATACGGTAATAAGGAAGAATGGACAAATGTGATCGCAAACATCCATTAATGGACACCCAGCAGAAGAAGAAGATACGGGTTCAAATATAGGTGTGCTAAGAGAGGACGCAAAAGACAAAGTTTGAAGCACTCTTATGCAATGAAGCCTAGGTGAAGCGTTTCCACTTAGATAATGGTGCAAAAGGAGGCAAGTATAATGAGCAATTACGGTGAATTTGGTCCTAATAAGATAGCCCTACACAACAGCAAGAGTTGAAACTGACCCAATTTTCCTGCCTCTGTTCTACCTGCACCCTAGCCCCTTCAAAGAATGAACAATATTATTTAAATAACAAATTTTTTTTTTGTATGGTTAATAATAATTTTTTCTAATGCTAGCGCTAAACAAGGTCAAAATTTAAGTTTTTTTTTATAAATCAGCAAGACTTTTTACTTTACAATCAAACGGGCCAGTCCCAGTGTTTTACAAAAAAAAAACACTATTTCATAACTCAGCAATTTTTTTGTTGTGTTAAATCTTTTTTTCAGGGAGGTTGTCTGAGAATTATGCAGAAACTTAGTACAATGATTTTCGCCCTAAAAATTACTACAATTAAGGAGGAAGAAAGACTAACTCTTTGAGACTTTGACTTCACAATTTTTACTGAGGTAGTATTTAGTGCGCCACAAATTCATCATCATCATTCATTCATTCGTCATTTGTTACGATTGATGAAATTATGGCAAAGATGCTCAATTTGGAGTTTAACAATATGCCGTCTTAGAATTTCAAAAAACTTTAATTGTTTCAGTTTTTGAGATCCCCATACTTATACAAGAATTTGTGGCACTTTATAGAAATCTATGCATAAAATGCGTATGCTAATTCCGTTCTGTGTTAAGATCTCAGTCAATGTAGTAAATTAGTCGCAAAATATTTTTGGCAAGAAGAGAATACTTACTTAATTTTTCGTGCTTGGGTAAACTTTACAGTTCTTACCAATTATCTATGTTAGCAGTGTTAGTTTAATAATAATACATACATTGAACATGTAGGACGCACTTTTGTGACATTGATTAATGTTGTTGGCAGTTCAGCAAATACTTCAATTTTTTAATACGGGGACCGAGTACTTTGCTGAGGAAACTTATTGTCCGTCGTTCGTGTTTAATTTGTTTTCTCTTTAATGGCCAGTGGGATTTTCTAATGGTAAAACATCAACTCTCCAAAGTATATGTATATAAAGTGTGCAGTGATGTCGTTTATTATGTTTATTTGTTGCTCCACAAACTAGACAGTACGTCAGTAAAGTACTTGTTACCGGGAATCATTGTTGATTTATCATTTCAGTACGGACGAAAGATCGCTATCTAGCCGGACGCAACAGCATCGGCGATTTTTAGTTTGTCCGTTACCTACTCAATGGTACCTAGTTCTACCTACCGAGTCTCTCAAGTATCTTAAGGTACTTTAGGAAGCGAAATGGACAATAATTTCATAAGGCTGACCAGTAAGTGGCTGGTCCCGCTTTAATAAATAATTCAGCCTATATTTATCATAATAAATTTGCCATTATGTTTAGTAATAAGTCATTTAAAATGGCTGTTGTTTCAATAAATAAATATAATAAATGAGATTTTCTGTCAATGGTAACCATTGATTTTAATTGCTAATATTCACCTTGACATTCAAAGAATGTTTTTTTTGCGGTTTTAATGCAGATTTTTTTTATATAATTATAATGTAGATCGAAACGATGCATTTAAAAAGAAATTTATTCAGGTTGAGCAGAAGGAAAACCCATTAAATTCATACCACAGGCAGCTGTAAAATAAAATTCATGCCGGCACTCGTTTGTGTTGTCAATGCGTAATCTAAGCTGCTTAAAAAATTAAGAAACTCAACTATTGTGTTTTCATCATAAAGTGCATATTAAACTTATTAGTAATTATACAGTTTCAAACTACTAGAAAGGAAAAACAGCAGTTTATACTTAGTACTACTTCTGTACATTTCAAAAATTAGATTTCCCAATACATTACCACTACATAACTTAAGAGTGAAACTTTGGGACGTTTTTAAATCTATAAGTCTTCAAAGATTATAAAGAAAAAAAATTGAAACAAGTAAACAGACAATATGGCGTATCTGTAGTTTTAACAGAAGAAACTTACCACGAAGCCCAAGGAAAAATTAATGCATTGCAGCAAATTGGACATCCAAATTGTTGAAAATACACTTTCTTATACATATTTTAAAACTATAGGTGTATTATTTATCTGATAAGAATTTTTTTCCAGACTTAAAACTCTGATTTGAAAAATTATACACAAATAAACATTATGGATGCAAAAATTTGCTTTGGCATCAGTTAATCAATCAAGCGCTTTATTGTCGAGAGCCAAATATACAAGTTCATTACAAGCAGAATGTTATAAACTATCTTAAGATAAAACATTTACTAAAACCTGGAGATATATAAAATACAACCCAACAGATGATAAACTCACTAATATTCTACCATAAAACCCCATTTCAGTTAACAGACATTAAAAGAAGAATGAAGTGTTTTGCCTTCTTGATCAGTAATCAACAGAATATTTTTAGCTTTAACTTTACAATAACTTTACTTTGTAACTCTATATTTCTATTTGTCAAGAAAAAGATAAATTGTCTTTAGACAGTGTGACTTTTACTGGTGGCACTTTTCCTCCCTAGAGAGGAAAATACTTTCAGTATACTCACTAGGGAGTGAAAGTAATATTTTTATCTCTCAAAGGAAGAAGAAAAATTTAATTTTCTATAGGAGTTGTAGAAAAAAGTATTTTCGTCCTTAGGGAGGAAAAGTTCCACCAGTAAAAGTGAAATCAATGCAGTGTCTGTGACACTTTCTTTACAAATTGACAGACATATCTTTGGTAACACCTTCTTTTTCAGTCAGGTATTAACGTAGTATTTAACTGCTGCCTTTTTTCATAAAACATTGGTCGTTTAAAAAATTGGGTGCGCAACTCTGGAGTAAACTGCTTTTTGCACCCTTGAACTTTGAAACCAAGTGCAAAAGTTGCACTTTCCTTCCTAGTTGCGCAAATACCTATATGATCTCTTTTGCAGATGGATATAAATAATTTTTTCCAAAATGGACATCTTTCTACACCCTTCAAAGTGGAAAAGTCAAAGTAACTAACGTCAAATTTACAGGCACATTCAAGATACTACTTAGGGTAAGAAAATTAACAAGATCATGTTCGAATGATAATTTGCACTAAAAAATCATATTAAATTTTTACTGTTTGATATAATTTATACAGCAAATAAGTGCAATAAAATATGCGACAATTAAATACATGCAATTCACAATACTAATAAATTTATATCGTTAACAACTTTCAAGATGGGTGGCTCTATATTATGGTTTCGTGATTATAAAACATTGTGAGGAATTAACTGAAATAAAATTGCGACATAAACCCGAAGATAATCGCAATAACTGTCCCAATAATGTATGAGGTTTCATCCAAATTCATCGTAAAACGATGTCATAAAAGTCAAAGCACACAGGCTCGATAACTGACTACCCAAGCAAATCAGTTCAGTGCATAAACTTCTAAATTGCAATCATTAAAACCCATCTGTTAATGTTAAAGCACAAGTATATGGGTTCGCTTAAATTTTACAAAATAATTGGGAGCTGTTGGACCATGAAGACCTCCAGTACAAAGTATATTTGTCACTTATATTAAGAGAGAGATATAGGTATAATATAAAGGATATTACAACCTAAAAACCTTACAACTTAATGCAACAAAAACTTGTATTTGACGCTAAAGCACTTATTAAATACACAAATAATATGCTTAGATCTCAATTAACATCATATTATAGTCTGTCAAAATACTTTTGACAATTTGTCATTCAATTTCTTATCTGCGCTGCCAACTAATAATAGAAATTTGTTTCAACTTGTAGCGCTTGAAATCTTCTTTTGACCATATAATGTTAACAGTGAAAATGTCAAGTAATTCAGTTATTTAGTGGTTAAGTGAGATTAGACTGAATTGTATTAGACTCATATTGTTTTTTATCTTTTTAAACGTTCTTCCACCAGAGAAACACGAATACAGTTGAATCAAGGTACTATAGATATATAATACAGTATGTGCAAACCAATTTACCATTCAATTTCTGATATTTTGTGGTTTTTTTTTAGGGTTACAGCTGGCAATTTCAAAGAAAAACAAAAAAGAATAATTACATAATAAAACAGAAATTCAATAAACTCTTATTTTGGAACTTATAAGACTTATAGTATGTTTAATATTTGCGTTCATTGCAAAATTCAGTTAGACATATGCAAATTACATAGATAAATAACTATTACAATTATTTTTAACCCCAATTAAAAATAAAGTGTAATTAAACGATATATTTATTACTATGATAAAACGAAACCTGGCCTCGAGTGACCCGAAAGATTTGGCCGTTTAATAAATTGTGTGTGTGCCAATAATTTTAATAAGTTTACCATTATAATTTTAATCTCAACTACATGCCTTAATGAATAATTCAGTAGGAGTAAGAATTCGAACCCGAAATTAATATGAAATTATAAATCAAAATCCAATTAGGTCGTTACACAATGTTGGTTTGTTCTCACAATTAATATGATAATTAGTCGATTATGAATTATCCAAAGTGAAATTTTCGCTGCTTAACAACAAAATTAAAGTGTGCCAAAATAGTTGTTTAGTGGTCCGCGGTGTATATAAGTCCATAGTGAGAGGTAAATAATACATAATAATTATTAAAATAAACAAAAAACTAAAAGACCACCATGCGTGGTAATTACAATATTATTTGTACCTGTAAATTAAATAACTCTTAGATAAATACATATTGCAATATATCGTTTGTTTGGCTTTTACCATCATTGTTTTGCTGGTATAAATATTAAAACCTTCACACTAAGAAGCCACTGTTCGCATAGTAAAAGTTGATTAGTTCTGTTTTGCATATACAGACATACCGCCTGGTAAGTAATATAATATAGCAACTCAAATAATACAAAGTAAATGCGAATGGTCTTCAAATTCATATAAAGAAAACCATCAATTTCAACCGGTTTTTGAGTCGATTGCCACCGATAGCGTAGAAATCTTGTCAATTACAATTTGTTTAATGTATTGTATGACAAGAAAATTACTCAGTAACGCGAGCACGAGTATGAGTAAAAGTAATCAAGGCACATCTGAACAAGTTTGGGGTTCAAATAGTGATATAGGTATAAAACACTGCTTCTCTTTGTGGCAGTTATAGATAGGAACACAGCTTCCGTTGGCTATTTCCATACTACTAGAACTCAGAAATTCAACGAAACTTCGGCATCTGAGGTTGGCCTTGTGCCACATCACAGGGCATAATGACAGTTTGTGTCCCACCCTAATAAAAGAGACAATCAATATCCTCACAGTAACCTATAAATGCTTTTATTTAACGTGGATGTGCAGAGTACAGATGTTTGATTCTTTGGAGTGTACGCAGAGGCCTCAAATGGACCTGTGGCGTCCCGCTAGTTGGAGATACAGCCCCACTGATTCGATGAATCTAACAATGCTGATCGGATGTTGTTCCCTTAGTTCATTGGGCCTCACCCAAAGAGGCTGTCCCAGGTGAGTGGGACGAAAGCGAGAAAAAGCGAGACAGTCACCAAGGACATTCCCCGGTGTTTCTTCATCCTCCAAATAGCCTCTACAAGCCGGGTTTAAATGGATTCTCAGCATGTACATATGACAGTGACTCGAAATTAGACCAGTCACCATTCGAAGTTGGCCTCTGTTCAGGTTTAGCAGAAGCATTGTTTGTCTTATGCTGGGAGCAGTTACCCAGCGTTGCTGAAAAACTTTTTCAGTCAGGCTTTCCATTGAGAAAACCGCCTTGCTGTAGAAGATTTCCAGTATAGATGTTTTGATGGAACAGTAGAACAGTCACGTGCAGATCACGTGTGCATAGATCTGAACGGGAAAAGCGCTTAATACTATTAGCATTAATGCGAACGCAAGGATTGTCAAAAAAACAATAAACAACTAGATTATTTATTTATTAGATTTATCAGAGATTATAAAGAGCTACAGGAGCGTGAAGTAGCCTGAGCTGTTTGCACAAGGCAGCCGAGACAACTTGTCATGTTGCAAATTTGCTTGATTAAATCTGAGCGATGATCTATTTGAAAACATAATAATAATAATCTTGATTGGCCATACTCACTTGTGCACATTTTTGGGATATCGATCTTAAGGAGATTTGTTTTTAAGAGAAGTGTAAACTTTTTACCTATTGAACTTTCGAAAATAGTTTATTTTGGTAGACCTTATGCGTAGAGACCATTTACATCATCGCTCCATATTCATATAAACAATACTTTTAAAGTACTAGTTTTAATGTTCTAGCAACATGAGAAAATGTGTTTGTCTAGCTCGGTAGCTGAAAAGTTCACTTTAAAAAAAAAGCCGCTTCAGGACCGATACCCCGAAAACTTTTGTGTTTTGTACTATAACTAATCGGTCAAGAATACCCTTTCATGAAGGAGCTGTCATCGTCAAATGTCCCCAAGAGATGGTAGGACTTAGCAATTAGCAGGAACCATATAAAGGAGCGGTTATTCGACACCCAGATAACATAGTTCCAAGAAAAAAAGTTAGAAACTGGAACCATCCCAAAGCTGAATGTTGGATAGCTCCCGGAGAAGCCACTAGAGGAAGCACGTTAGCAGCGTTAACGTCTGCAGAATATAACTGCATCAGGAAACTCCAAGATCTGATCTCTCGTTAAGCCCTTCTCCGGATTGTTTCAGCGTCTAAACGCTATTCCGAGGGACTAATCATCCGCAGCTTAAGGGTAAGAGCCACCGTTTCTAGAAGAGTAGTTCTTGGCCTTTGGGAACTCTGGTCTTCGGAAATAGAAATCATAATACAACCTTTTTTGCATTCTGAACAGAGCTCCTAATCCAGGAGTGGTGTTTAGAACCCTTAAATTCGGCAAAAGTTTCTATAAGCAGCTGAGCAACATCGCCAGTAAAATTCGGGTGCCAATCGTTTTGTTCCCCTATTATATTCTAATAGATATTATCCTTTTGAATTACTACAAAAACATTGTTGTTTTCAAATTAAAACGTGAGAAATTTATTGTAGAAAACGCGTAACAATGTTCCAATTTTACTTTCATCAGTATAAATAATAGTAAAATCACGACCAAAAAACACAATTTTAATCCTGCTGTTTTTAACGTAGAGATAAGTTTAGGAAGACTAGTAGAAAGTTGTCAATGTTATGTTAAAATAGTTGTATCTAGGCGAAATGTAAATTAAATTAAAATTAATACAAATTTGGTGTTTCTTTTGTTATAGGTATGTTTATGGTATTAACTTATAAATCATATCAAGCCCACTATCTGAGTATAATGAGTATTTAACTTGAAACTCATTTTCACACAAGTAATGAAATAGTTACACATAAACGGTTGACAAAAATGAAGAAAACCAGTCTTTAAATATAATACATAAGAGACTGGGGGGCAGTAAAGCCTTTCAAAGGGAAATAAATAAGCTTCTGTATTAATAGTTAATCCTGTTTTCTACACACGGAACAATGTTCCCATTTATATTATAATGACTGTTCAATAGAAAATTGCATTCCGAATTATGTAACGTAATAGCGTAACGGAAACGTAAAAAGTGAAACTCTTGAATCAAAAACCGAGTTGTCTATAAATTCATCCTTTGGGCTAGTAAATCGTTCAGTCACCCTGTTGAGTTAAGATTGTAGCAGTCGAGACGGCCCCAAACTAGAGCATTCAGTCTCTAATTACGCAATTCAAGCAGCTAGTCACGAAACTCGTAGACAGAATGGCAGCCAGGACTGCAAACGACTATTTACTGCCTGACAGATTTTCTATGTATTTTGCATCTTTGTTAGTATACATGGTGGCGCAAATATCAAAAAACTCCTAAAAAAGTTGTTTATAATTATCTGGTCTAGAAATCTAAAACACTTTCGGCTATATGACTTAGGTGAATAACATTTCTTTGGTAATTTGGATTGGTAAGTACGCTTTACTGATGTATGACAAAGTTTGTTGTCTCTAATTTGTCTGAGATAAGTAAAGCTGTTACTGTTCGTGATGCTTACACTATTTTTTGCACAATTTCATTAAAATCATCTTAATTATTAAATAAAATTAAAATATTCTAACAAATTTCCTTTAGTCCTGTATTTTACTTCGCGTTCGTTACTTCCCAGTTTGTTAGCTTTAGTAACCAGAAACTAGACAGGAACTAGTCCTTTCCGCCTTCAAACCAGGTGCTGTAATCACTCAAAATTAGACAAGTCTTACAAAAATAGCTATTACGTACCAGCATTACGTGCTCGTTCTATAATATACTATGTATTAGCCGATGTTTTAAAGCTTACTTGGACATGCTTGGGAATGAAACAACAATATGCAGTATTTGTTTTCTTTGCGTCAACCTCTAAGGCATTTTGACTCCCTCTGTATTTTGAAGTAATCCAGAACACGGCTTCATACCTCGCTTCACATCATCTATTAGGAATTAGGGAGCCTGGTTCAATGCTAAAAGCGTCAGTAAACGTTGCCACACTTAAGTAAAAGGACTTGTTATTTCATAGGTGATGCAAAAAAATTCAGAGTTATAAGAAACCTACTGTAACTTCCGGTCCTAAAGGATGTGCACATTTGTCTCGTTTGGAAAGAAGTACCTATATTATAATAAAGATGGTAATAAACTACTTATTTTAAGGGAAAATAAGTTTTATTATGATTTGGTTTCACATGCAATGCCTTTTTGAGGCAACACTCTACCTACTTATTTGTTCACTCAGCTTATCGGAAACTAGTCTTTACCTGAGTTTTAGATGTTAGTTATATGAAGGTTGTTGGATGAGGAAAGATCATCTGGAACTGAAACCACTAGGTCCAGTATTTCGACATTTACTAGAAGAAAGTGTTTCTGATGTTCATTCATAGCTCAGTAGGTAGTGTTGCGCCAGAAAGGCAGAGGTCGGTGTTTCTAATTCAGCTGAAATGTTTACCTAATTTTTTATATTTCTCCGAATGTCATCAACTATGAGGTCAGAAAAAAACCGTTTATGGAAATCCCAGGAAAAATCATTTATATGAACAGACCATATTCTTTCGACCTCTCTTAGTGTTTGTCAAGTACTTATAGTATTTTACTACTCTATCTCAACTGCATCAGTAAAAATATTATTTAGGATGTTATGTTCTGATTATTAAAGTATAATACTAAAAAAACGAGAGTTAAAACTTACTCATTTTGAGAGTTATTATAGAAAAGTTGATTATTATTAAAGAATGAATACTTGAAACTAGCTAATAAACGTGCCATCTCCAGTACTATAAGTGAATGTTTTTGGGTGTGGTTTACATTTTTAATCGTACACAATCTCCGCCAATGGTACCGCAAGATTTAAAAGAGCGCGTGTCGCGTACACTGAAGATACAAAAGAAATTAACAGAATCGTTTGTCGCTTGTTATTAACTTCGAAGATCTGACCCAGATAGCAGCGACATTTCAAACGAAAGATGGAAATTACTCGATTAATTATCGAGTTTTTTTTCTACTTGTGGAATCGGCTCTCGAGTATACACTTGTAAGCACGACGAAACTTTCTTTTTTAATTAAGTGGAAGACGATGACCGAGAAATGGTAAACTTCCCGCAGGAAACTATGGTTAACCAACTTAATTTGGTCTTCGATTTTACAAGCCTATTTATTGTCACGTATGAAATTGAATACTCCGGACCATAAAAAAGCAGTGTAATTACAGCCTGCAGGCGTTTCAAAAACAATTTGCAGTAAGATTTATAGCAGGACGTTCTGAGTCATTGGGTTGCAGGAGCAACTTTTTGCCATTGACAATTTAAATTACAAATCTCGTGATATAATAAAGCTGTCGCATAGTGCAGGAAGTCTTTATTTTGCATTATTAAAAGCGGCCGAAAGAGTTTTTAATATTAGCTCTAACTTAAATGTAAATCAACTGTAATAAGTAACTAAGTAAATACACACTAGAAAATTTTTCTGGACGTAAACCATAATTATAGTTGATTTCAACGACAAAATTAAATATTAAAATGTGCATCACAACATTTTCCTACTTTACAATTAAGTTTGGACAATAGTGAAACTTTTATATTATTATTGTGAAGTAATTATAATTTTTTTTTTTGGGTGTTATCAACATAGAAGAAGATACTGAATCTCACTTCAGAAGGGCACAAACCCACTTAGTAAAGAAATTCATAACCTCATTTGCACCGTCGCGAGTGTCGTCAGAAAAAACATTGGATTAGTGATAACACCTTACAGCTTGTCGACCAACGGAAGCAATTAAAGCTAGCGCCAAATGAAGAGAACCAGGATAAAATTAAGCAACTAAACAAAGAGATCAAAGCAGCAAGCAGGCGAGACAAAAATGACCACATCGTAGGGGTCTGTAGGGAACTTGAAGAACATTCCAACAAACATGAGTCTCGAGAATTGTTTAACAAAGTAAGATATCTCTCTAAAGAATTCAAACTACGCACCCAAGTAATAAAAAACGAGGAGGGAGAAATTATAAACAACGCCAATGGTAAAGCAGAAGTTTGGAAAGTATACTCTGAAAAACTTTACAAGGGTGATTTAGAACAAATTTCAGAAGAACTAAATACCCCTCAAGAGCCTGAGATACTAAGATCGGAAGTTGAACATGCCATAAAACTTCTCCGAAACAAAAAATCACCAGGTGCGGATCAAATAACGGCAGAGGTCCTAAAGGCTCTGGGCAAGGAGGGAATAGAAATCTTTCACAAAATCTGTAACCTTATATGGAAAGCAGGACAGTGGCCTGAAGATTGGGGAGAGTCGCTGTTCATTCCAATATTCCAAAAAGGTTCACCTTTGGAATGCAACAACTACAGAAGGAGTAAGATGTTCCTCTTACTCTCAGAAATAACGGAAATTATGAGACTGTCAGTTATTAGCGAAAAATATGGCTTAAAAATAAATAAATCTAAAACGAAAATAATGACAGTTGATAGACAAGACAACAATTCTCCACAAATATCAGAAATTGCAGGCTATGGTGTGGTAAACAATTTCAATTAAATTGGTTCCTTGATTACCAACACTGGGGAATGTGAAAGCGAAATACGGCGTCGCCTGACTATGGCAAGCTAAATAACATATTGAAAGACAGATCTATCACCAAAAAAACGAAACTCCATCTAGTTGATGCTCTTGTCTTCCCCATTGCAACGTACGCAGCGGAAACATGGACTTTAAACAAAGCAGATACAAACAGAATAGAGGCTTTCAAAATTTGGATTTATAGACGACTCTTGAAGAGTATCGTGGACAGAAAACCGAACCAACGTATCCGTATTACAAGAAATTGGTCCACGTTCAAGGCTGCTAAACAGAATAAACCGCATGTATCTGCAGTACCTTGGGCATATAGCTAGAAGATCAGGAACAATGGAACGACTAATCATAGAAGGGAAAGTAGAAGGCAAACGCTCAAGATCTCCAACTAGATGGGTAGACCAAACAGAACCATTAATAAACATGAGACTGCATGATGCCGAAAGGATTGCACAGGATAGGCAAGCATGGAATCAACTGCTGAATCAAATATAAATGGTGTTTGATTAACATCCTTTGGAGGATAATGGATAGAGGAGGAGACAGTGTCGCGTCGTGTGGACAAAAACCGAAAAACTATGTAATTCTTATTTGTATAATTGAAAATATGTACTTTCAACATTAGAAAGGTATCAAGTAGGTTTGATGATTTTAGACTAAATACCCTTCGAATATACAAATTATAATTATTTAACATATTGGTAACAATCAGACCGAAAATTGTCAGTGTCATTAAAGTTACATACAACTTGTTACACTTGCTTTCAAATTGTTATCTCTGCAATTTTTCTAAAAGAAGGCTCCATCCACTATAAGTGAGTACATTCTCTAACAATGGGAAAATCATCTCAAGCAGCTACACAAAATTTTATGTAAAATTATTCGGTAGTTCCTGTGGGTAGTTCTTATGCAATTACTACCGACAATATTCTTGTCGCTAGATATACTAAGAAACTTATTAAAACCCATTCAGATTTTGCGCCTTTACGTGTAAGTCTCTTCAACTGTCCGGCAATTAATCGCTAAAGAAGTTAGTTGCGTTTACATATGGAAATTCCTCTTTCAAATATTTAACAAATCCTATACAAATGTTAACACAAGTCGTTTCCAATAACAACAAGCAAGATGTAAGGCTACCGCGTAAAAATTTTCAAACACGCTGGTCAAAAGTTCCAGCCAGATCAATATTGACTGTTTGCATATTGGGTATTCGAGGAACCCGTGCTGACTTTTTACGATTATCAAACGTATCAATTTTTCTTGCCAGTTTCGTCGAGAGTCTTGTTATTTGCCTTGGGTACTTCTTAAATATTTACAGCCCCGGTACCCGAAAAAAGCTTCAAGGCGCGACCGGCTCAATAACTCTGCAAACCGAAATGTTTAAACATTTTTATAGTAATGATAATGGCCTTTAGGCTTATTTGGGCCTTCATTATGAACCTCTGTATTGGCGGAACGAGTTTTTCACGGCTCACAAGAACCGTAGAATTCGTTTTATGGACCTGAAAATTGTTTCTGGCAACAGTGGCGCGCTTTAACTCTATCAGATAACGAGAGCAGTTGGTTACGCCACTGCTATTTGACAAGGACTCGAAAAAAGCGTTTCGTGACAAATTCTTATGGCCGCATAAAACTTGCTGGAGTATTTAATGGGGTTTCGTTTTTCGCAACATTGTGGTATCGTAACAATTTGTCCTCATAATTCAAGGCCGTAAATCCAGGTTCCGTTTGGTCCAGTCCATTTTTTTAAAGTTTTGTTCGCACCTTAATATTTAGTATTCGTACTTTCGCGTCCAGTGAAGAAATTGAATGATTGATGGCTGTTTCTTAAATACATCCGTGAGTGCGTTATGCTTAGGAACGTAGGTCGAGTTTATAAGAAGTGTAATTTTAATCATATACAGTGTGTGTATAAATTGATGCAGCAGTGAATTATTAAGAGAAATACTTCCAATCCAATCCAATTAATGATGTTATGTAAAAAAATCAATGCTTATTTATAAAGTGAATTCAAATTAAAAAGTTCCTATAAATTTAAAATCGAAAAAATTGAAGTGAATGTATCCATCTGCATTTAAAGCTCCATTAACAACCACAAACTCTGTTCGTGCCTCTAAGCATATTCCACCCCAGACCATCACAGAGCCTCCACCATAGTGTAAAATTAAATTGTTCATCTTGTTCTCCTTGGCGGCGATATAACCTTTCCCTGTCGTCGATGGAATTAACACAAAATTGCCTCTCATCTGTGAACAAAAAACATTGGCCCACTGATCAATTTCCCAATTTTCGTGCTTCCTGGCAAAGCCTAGTCTGGCTACATGATGACGCCGCTGGAGTAATGGAGCTTTTTTTGTTCTATTTGCCTTCAAATCAACTTCCTTAAGCCTTCTGCTAATGGTACGAGCATTTATTTTGTTCTTCTTCCAGTTCGCTGCGGTACAGTTTTACGCCTATTCGATAATGTTTGCAAGACTATGAATCTGTCATCTCTAGCCGTGGTTGACCATTTTCTTTCTTGACCTCGTCTCCTCACTCTCCCGTTGGTCTCCAACGGGTTTCATTATGATAGATTCTGATTTTCCTAACATGTCAGCAACATCGCTGTAACTTGTACCAATTTCAATCAACGCTACAGCCTTCGCCACATCAGTAGAAGCCATATCACCCATGTTGGATTTTTAAGAATCAAAAGGATGAATGTTCTTGACTTTCGCGTGACGATAATCAATGACATATAGCAAATTCGATTAGAAAACCATGGCAAACCTCTAAAACATGTGTGGAAAAATGATACCAATATCGACATTTTTTTCAAAATCCTGAATTTTCTTTAATAATTGAAATATCAAAGGGAATAAAAAAAGGAAATGTTTAGAAAATAACGGGCTACAATTTGATGTAATAAACTATATTCTCAGTTGTTCTCTCCACAGGGTGTCTCAAGACAATAAACCATTTAAAATTCGTAATAAGACAGATGTATTCATGAAGGATCAAGCTACAATTCATAAAAAAGATGATCAAAATCGAGCGAAGGATTGAGGAGGAAATTGATGTTAAACAAAAGTATGTGTATGTTTATTATTATTTATTATTGTAACCTTTTTTGAGGTCTTGTGTCTTGCATCAACTTCCTGAGCCAAAACCATATTAGNTGNCGTGANACCTCATTNTAAACANACNGNTGNNGGCTAGGAGACGTTNTGNTCNGANAANAGANNTGGAGCATNNAGGCATCCTGCATACCNAGTCGCGCGNCCCGACGATCNANTGNNGAATCNCGAANGTTGGGGAACGAGCTTNACCGGAGTANCNTACGAGTGACAGTNAGNNTCNGTTANGCNTTNGTCTGCNCTGAANAGCNCGTTGCGTCTNANNCAGANCTATGGTGCGTTAATCANAGNCAGCTTCNGAACACTTNNCCACATGTACTGCNGNATCNTGNCNACCTTGAGATNNCGAANNCCCAAGNTNCGTCCCACACGNATTCGCCCTNCNTNGGCAATNTNNCAAGNAAAGGGTNCGTNCTNTTGCNGNNAGGNTCANCNNATNNGNGTTTCCCTGTCAGNCCAGNATAGTTGTNGANAATCNNGNAGATAGATGCGTGCANCAACATATNCTACCCGCCAGATGTACCCTANCGCNGCNCGCNTAACATGACCTAAAACTACTAAATCAAATTTATTTCAGTATTTCTGAAATTAAATTTGTTTTACGTGCTAATTCAAGATATAAAAACTAAATAAGATTAATTTATTAATAAACATTTATTAGTTGGATTTCCTTAATCTGCATAGCCTCACCTTATACATTTTTTTTTAACAAATATTAGTGTTACAACTTTGTGTTCATTTTAGTATTTTACGAGTGTCTTAAGTGTCACTATGTGATGGCTTTGTTTTCCCTTGGGGATGTCAAGTGTTTTCTGACATTTTGTGAAAAAGTTAAGTGTATTGTGTGTACTGGATGATGATGATGATGAGGATATTCGGTTTGATAAGGCAGAATTTCCGTTTAAATATTGCGAAAATTTCTGTTTTTTATAGTTTTCAAAGTTAAAAATTATAAGCTTACATAGTTTTATAACATGATGTACTCTGTTGATTGTAGTTATTCAAGTGTAGCTAAGCTGTCAAGTTTGATTTCCACAGCAGATCCAACTCCCAAAATCGAAAACATCAGTTATTCAACCGAGGATCATAAACCACAAAATATTTAATAGTAGTCTTTATTTCCTTATGATCTAAAGTCTGTTCCTCCATCAGTATTTTTTTAGATAGAAACTAGCATTACACACACACACAGTCACTAGCGACTGATGACTAATGATCCTCTTCCAGCATCACTATTTACTCCGCCGAATCAATGTTTACAGTTTATCCCTCACTTTTTTAAAATTCTTCTTTTGCTCGTTCCTGCTCTTGTTAGCAATCTTCTTTTACTGTGACACTGTTTTCTGTACTTAGCAATGTCCACCACGAATGTTGACACCATTCTGTATCTGTAACTTGGGAGGGTGGTGGCACCACAGAGAGGAGGTCATCCTCAGCTCGTCATCCAGCCTAGCGATAGAACGTAGGCGATAACGTCGCCGAGGGCGGTGCCTCTGATCTCTTCAAGGGATGGGAAAGATTGGCCCAACCTAGTCCTACGTATGGTATGGGCGAGAGTGTATAGCAGTCACAGAGAATATGCCCCATCGTCTCGTCTTCTTGATTACAGGCCCTGCATAAGGGGGTGTTTCTTAGCTTCATCCTGAATAGGTGTTTGTTTAATTCACAGTGGCCCGTTAGAATACCCGTTATAAGGCGTAGCCTTTTCCTTGTCGCCACTTTCCAAATGCGAGCCCTCTGCAGACCAGCTCCTACACTGGGTAACTTACGAAATTGTGGTTAAGATTTAAGTTAATTTGTATGAAGATTTTAGAAGTTTATTAAGTAAGAGTAACGTTTCAAAAATCAACAAAAATTACCGGTCAAAGATGCACCATCCTCAAACAGCAGACAGAGATCATCTTGCATCACTCAATATTAACATTTGCGATAACTCGTTCATACGTAATAAGTTAATAAAAATTCTCGTATTATAAAATTCTACCTAAATTTCCTGATGGAATTTGCAGGCCAAAAAAAAATTAGAAACGTCACGTGTACTATCACAATATGCAAATCGTGATTGGCCAACCAGAACGTTAAAACATCCGAAACTAAAGTTGCTGTGCAAACATTTGCATTCATGTTTAATGCGTTGATTAATTGTTTGGGAGAAACACAAGAAAGTCGTGGGTGTCTTTAATAAATAACTATTATAATTAATGTTTTCCAACTGGCAAGTGCGTCATAGTTTTTCCCTTTCAAAAACAATAAAAATGTGATACAATTAGACTGATTATTACAGATGCGACACACAACATGTTTTTAATTATTGAACAAGTCCAAAAAAGTAACGTATGTAGGTACAAATTAATTTTTTTATAAAAGCTTTTAATGCAACAGAACATTTTTTTGAGCATCAAAATTCTGACCACGCATTATTCGCATAATAAATCCAGTTTTTATTGTACGTGAGCATCATCTGCTGAAATTGATTAATTTAATTTACTGATTATCAAGTTTGCTATACCTTTATGGGTCTCGTATGTTGAGTAAAGTGCTTTAACGTGTCAGATCCGGATGATTTCATTATATGGTTACGGTTTTGCCAAGTCAGTGGCGGGGCCACGGATAATTTTTTTTATTAATTCAGGTTGTATTAACTGACAGCGAAACCATTAATTTTGTTGCTGCGAAAGCCGTTTTACTCCCACATTGATTTTTATCAAATTGGTTTATTTCTCGTTAACAAGAGGTACGACGGTTTTTGCATAAAACGCTGTTGGCGATATTTTTATGCAAACTGGCTATAATAGTCATCCTAACTAGAATCATAAAGTATTATGGTTCTTTTGTTGCTTCCGATTTTAATGTATTCTTACATATTATTGAAATTATCCCAGCCAATAAAATCATTATATATAAAACATACATGGCATATAGTTTCTGATATGAAGCAAAAACCAAATCATGAGACAGCAAGTCAATTAAATTAAAATAAAGAAAGGCAGGAGGAGTGCCTCAGGAATAACCAATAAATAATCAGTTTGAATAAAAAATTGCCAGATGTGTCAAACTTTTAAGCTTTTGGTATAGTGCTGCAATTTTTGTGAGCATTATTTGGTGAACTGGCCAACTGTCTTTAGTTACTGTTGTAACCACCTTACACCTTTAACCGTACAAATCGTTCTGGAGTGGATGAACATTAACACCATTTGAAGTAAGATATATCCCCCCTCTTGAAAAACTACAATGAACATTAACACCATTGAAGTTGAAATTGCACAACTCGTGACACTCCTCAAGGTGAGATATGTCCACCTCTGATATGGAGATTAGGACTGAACTACTTAACTATCTAAAAAGCTCTGACATATGTTGCATAGGGTATGCAGATGACATTGTTTCGCATGCAGATGACAACACACTTTATGTCAACTGGTACAAGCAGGAATCCAAGTTACTGAAAGATAGTGCAAGGCCATGGGTCTGACTATAAATCCAGCCGAAACTACTGTTGTACCATTCACAAGAAGAATGAAGCTGGTAAATCCTAATTTAGTTTGGTTTTCCGTACATTTTCATCGCAGCGAAAGTAAAAACATTATGATAAAATTATTAAACTTAATGTTTTTTAGAATCACTTGCATTAATTGACTATTTATAATTATATAGAATGCGTTACACTTCTATTGTGTATGCTGCTGTTTCCTATTTGTTGATATGCACTTCATAATACCTAGGTAATACTGCTGTGAACGCACGTAATAAACCAATTTGGTTTATGTAATAATAACTAATTAGTGGTAGAGTACAGTAGTAACATATTGTGATGGTTAATAACTTGCAACAATTATTATTATTTATTGTTATTATTATTGTTATTGTTTAGGTTCAGTCAGAGTAAATAGAAGCGCCAGATAAAGTAGAATAGTAAAAAATAACCCTATTTTGACTTGTGCGTTATCCTTGGCCTATGCATCACTAGCGGATTTTTTTCTTTGTGATTTCTTTTCATTATCTCTCTAGTCGTTTATTTTATTGGTTGTGTCGTGATCTTATGTATATCATTGTAATTTTTTTCCATTTATCTTTGTCTGAAATGCACTTTATGTTGTCCTGCAGTGAATTTCCTGTGAAGTGCTTCACTTGGTCCATCCATAGCTTCGGCAATCGCCCCCTAAGAAGTTTGAAGTTCTTTTAATATTGACACGTTAGTTCTGTGGGCAGTCCAACGATTCTTAAAAGCCTTCTCCAGACCCACATTTCAAAGCTGTCCAATTCTTCTGTCATTTGTAGCGAGAGTTAGTGTAAAAATCACTCAATAAAATGATGATCCTATTTGATTTATAATATTTTTCCAACGTTCTACTAAGTTGTCTATAAACATTTTAAAACTAGATCATGGTGATCTGTGATATACAATAACACAATATTTGGACACACAAATTTCTCATCACTTAAAGCAACTTTCTTTCATGACATCTAACAAAAGTGCTTATGTACGAATTATTCTATCAAACTTACTAAATATGTAGTTAGGCTAGTTACTTTGATGTAAGCTTACCTTTCCTATCTTGCTTTTAATAAATTTTGACACATATTTTCCAATATTGGCTGTACGCACAGATTTTAAAAAAACGCCAAGCATCAATCAATTTCTAAATTTGGAGCTAGTACCTGGCAGAGCAATTAACATTCTTATTAAGACCGCCCAGGCAATTAGAATCGTTTTAGATTAACCCGACATCATCATCAACGTCTTTGACCTTGCCCCCTAAAGTGAATATTCACATGCGTCCGTAATATCATCAATAACAGTTCCCATCAGATTTTATGGAAGTTTCGCACGAAAAATCGTACCTCCACATATATACTCACGGCTGTTAACGTTCCCATTGCAATGGTACCAACGATCGTCTAATTACACCACGTTGCCGGGTTCCACTGTCTAGTACTATACTTAACTGTAAAACAAAGTCGGCCAAAATAATTTTATTATCAAACAGCTTCTTACAAATAAGTAATAAAATCGTGATAGATGATTAAAATGGCAGGGCGTGGCACTAGATGCCAGCTGTCATTTTGCTCACGACTGAATGAAAAAAGCATCAAGTCATATTGGACGAAGTGTTTTTTCTTGAGGATTTTTATTTTAAAGTGTAGCAGCTTCGTCCAGTCACGATATTAATTGGAATGTCGTGTTGAATTAATAGATTGTCTTAGCTTTTCTGTTGATGGTTTCAGATTGAGTAGCTGTAAACTTTTGTTTTGTAATCAGGACGTAATGCTGGTATTTGATTTTTTATGTGCAGGTCAAGATAGTCATTTGATTATATAAACTACTTAATTTACTGCATCATGTTATTATAAACGTCGAAGTAGCCCGTTTTATGCTCAGCCAGACTTGCAGCAAACAATATAGTCCCATTGTAACTCAAATCTAAATCTCAGAAAGATTGTGGTGAGTCAATGAAATGCAGTGTGTTAAAAATTGCAATTTGATTGTAGTTTTTAGTAGTTATTTTGTTTTAATAATTAACGAATTTCTTCGAAATTCGGTTAGTTTGAGAGTACTTCAACTTTCAATTTTTTTTTGTAAGAAGCAATTGTTTAAATACGTATAGTGTCCACGTTTTAATTCGCAAGGAAAACTATTCAAAAATATAATAATATACAGGATGTTATTTTTACAATACTAGTAAGTTGGTACTTCTGGAAAAACCAAAAGCGCTATAACAATGAAAATGTTTTAGATGAATTGTGCATCCTTCCAGAATTGTAAGGAAGGATGATAACAATTCTGGAGCTTCAACAAAATGTCGACACCTACCAAAGGAACATTAAAAGCAAACTCCCTTCTATTGCCCAGATGACCGAAATGAACCTGGTTGAATTGGAACAAAAAATAAAAAACAGCATGCAGACAGCGACAAAACAGATTTGTTCGGGGGAAGCACCAAAATGCAGTAAGATTAAAAAAGAAACAAGAGACCTCATGAATATAAGAAGAAACACACATAGAAGTGACCCTAACTATAGAGAACTTAACATAAAATTCATCAATTACACCGGAACCAGAGAACGCTAATACTCAATGTAAGATCATGAACGTCAGCTCAGAAGAAATCTCTGACATAAACGCCACCGAAATTGAGGAAGCCCTAAGCCAACTAAAAAATGGTCGGGGTCCTGGTGAAGATAAAATCACTAGTGAAATGATAAAACTGGGAGGCACAACCACAATGGAATCCATGAAAATCTTAATGAACAAATGTCTTCACATCGGTAATATTCCAAGAACATGGCAAAATGCCCAAGTCATCTTGTTACACAAAAAGGAAGATAAATTAAATCTCAGCAACTTTCGCCCAACAAGCTTATTGCCCCACCCTTATAAGCTACTTACCAAGATCCTTAGATGAATATCAATGGAGTGATCAGGCTGGTTTTCGCAAGGGACTTAGCATCGTAGAGCATCTTCAAACGCTACGGACTCTTATAGAAAACTGTAACGAGTACAATACGCCGCTCCATCTCGCTTTTATAGATTTTAGCAAGTCTTTTGATTCTGTTGAGCTTTAGGCAGTAATCCGAGGGCTGAATATTGCTCGGATAGACTCAAGGTACACTAATTTACTTAAAAACATATACCAAGAGGCGACAATCACAGTTAAAGTGCAAGAAGATGTAACAACCAATCGAATACCAATTAACAGAGGCGTCCGACAAGGAGACACAATATCCCCTAAGTTATTTACTATTGCATTGGAGGACGTATTCAGAAGACTAGATTGGGACAAAAAGGGCCTGCGCGTGGATGGTGGATATCTGAGCAATTTACGCTTCGCCGACGACATACTTTTAATCAGCAGTACGAAGGAAGAACTTGTCTTCCTGAAAATCGAAATGTTGGCAGACTTAAAGAGAGAGTCGGGAAAAATAGGTTTAAACATGAACATCAATAAAACCAAACTTTTGACTCCAGATCCCGGCGACGTATACTTAGAAGGACAACAAATAGAGAAACTCAACAAATGTTTAGGACACACCCTAGCACTGGGTAAAGAAAATCAAATAACAAGGCTTATTCGACTAACATGGGTTGCTGTAGGAAAATTGAGAACAACATACAACAAGAACTCCAACACTTCCTATCAACCTAAAAAAGAAGGTTTTCAACACATGTGTTTTTCCAGTCTTGACTTATGGTATGGAAACAATAACTCTCACAGTTAAAAGCGCGAATAGACTAAGAACAACCCAACGAGCAATCGGAAGAACTATGTTGGGGGTAAGCCTAAGGGATCATATACAGAACGAGGAAATTAGAAAAAGAACAAAAGTCGACGATGTTATAGAACACATCGCACGACAGAAATGGCGTTGGGTGGGGCATGTGCCACGACAAGACAATGACAGATGGACAAGACGTATAGTACAGTGGCGTCCAAGGCAACATTAAAGAAGTGCTGGTCGTCCACAGAAAGGATGGATCGACGATATAAAAGAAACAGCGGGAAGAAAATGGCACCAGATGGCAATGAACCGATCCGAATGGAAGCAGCAAGGGGAGGCCTAGGTCTAGGAGTGGATGCAAAAGGGCTGCTGAAAGAAGAAGAAGAAGTACATTATTACTTTACTATGTTGCAAATTTTTAAAACTTTCTTATCCGCAGCTTTTACACTTTGTAAATCAACGTAACACATCATAAACCCACCCTAGTTTACGTTTTACTTTGTTAGGATGACTTTTGTTGTTTTCTTTGATTAACACAAGATTTGCGTTGTTTTATGTCATATTGCGTCAATCTGCAAATTCGCCTTAAAATTTAATCAAAGAAGTAAATAAAAAATAAGACATTAAAAATAGACTTGTGTAGCTTTAAGCTGTAGTTCACTGGGTCTTTTCTAGCAAAGTAACGGATGCAATTTCCATAAATATCCGCTGCTGTATTAAAACAGTTTAATTTCTCGGAGTATTTTATGCTCTATTCGCAATAATCTAGAAATTTTATTGCGACTCTTTGATGTTGGGTTGTAAATAAGACTTAGTTTGATTAGCACTATAAACACGTTACAACTGAGACGGCATGTAAACGCCGTCACGGATAATAAGAAAACGAACTTAATTTTTTATGGTTGGGGTAATGAGTTTTATGCTGAATATCAGAGTTTTTGCAAAAATTATGTAACAATAAAAGCAGAACTATAAGACTCACGACTAACTTTGGCGATCTATGATAATATGGGGCACAAGATAATCTTCCTTTTAGAGGTTATAGGCAGATACGAAGGATTTATTTGCAAAAATTGAATAAATGGAACGAATCATGGCAGAATAGATCGTTAAAGGCTTATTACGACTTCCTGCATACTCACAAAAATGGACGTGAACCTGATGATGTCCAGTTGTACTAAGAAGATCCTATTCTTAGACAAATGTGATCAAAAGTATTTTCCTAAACAGGAAAGGATTGACAATAACTTGACTGACTGACTTCTTTTCTTCTCTCTACGGTGGTTTTTTCCGCGGTTCTAATGACTACATTACCCAACAACCATATAAATTCGAACTCTTCTTAGTCTTCTATTGGCAAATATTTGTTGGAAAAATACTGAATGTCATGCTGAAAATTAATGAAAATTGGCTGAAAAATCTGTTTGTTACGTGAATATTCAAAGGTCATCCAAATTGATAGGTATTTGACAAGTTGAACATGCACACTTCCGTTTTCAAGTAGTGCATAAGATAAGAAGTCAAAAGTTAGTACACTTTCTTTTCTTATATTATCTGATTCAATATTTTATTTAATTTACTGTATAAATCCACCTTTACACTATTAACAGTAAATATACTAATTTTAAACTATACAATCTTTTTAGTATTCCAAAGATGTATAACTTAAAACACTCTGAAATTTCAATTAACCAAAACAATCATAGCAGCACATTAATATTATGAATGGATAATGAATGATCATTACCAACTCGCGTGTGAGTTTAAAGTCAAACTATATTTTATGAGATTCGACTGCTGGTTATTATGAAATTCGAATGTTCTAAAAAAAAACAACCTAACTACAGATTAAATTACAATGTTGCATTAAATGTTGTATAATCTGTTGTGTAAATAAACTGGGCTACTACTATGCGTATAAAGAGTAAGCAAATCTTGTAGGAAGCAGGAAAGGATTTAATTAATAAGTTGATACAGTGCAGGTTACATGTTTTATTTGTCTGCTATTTTCTCTTTTATAACTTGTAAAAAAAAACATATTTATTAAGTTTATAAGTAAGCAATCTTTTTTTTAATTAAAATGTGTTAGATAAGCATTACGGATTAATAAGAATTCAGAGGCAGAAATTTGATGGGCATAATTATATGGAAATAGCTTCTGAATTTAAAGAGACTATATCATTAAAGATGAGTTTGCCTAAAGGGAAGAAAGGCACAAAGCTTGTATTGGTCAAACACAACAATGGCCAGGTTACTAAAATGGCAGCTGAATGGGACACGAACAGTCGGATGCCGATATAATTACAGCAATAAATAAGTTTTTTGCTCTGACCGGACAAGTGAAACTGTTGTCATGATAAATGTTTAGAAATAATAAAACAAAAGTTCACAAACAATTGGAAGATCCTTCGGGGCTGTTAAGGAGACAACATCGGAACGTTCTTTTAGTCTTGATAATGCGTAGATGTAGTTAAAGTAGTCCATCTACTCTAGGTCAAGCAGAAGAAAAAGTAATTAGGCGGCAACCGCTACTAAATTTGAAGACATTATTATTAACGGTTGTTGGACGTATTTTTATAGTCCTAATAGCCACCGCAAATATTTTAATGGTCTCTGCAACCCAAAGCAAACGGCGTGTGTGGTAGTTTACTATTAATTAGAGTAATCTGGCAAATCTGGCTGTCAGCGAGGTTGCATTAACCTTTTTTTTGTTAAGATCATTAGCCAAACCATGCCCTGGGCACCCGTTATGGTGCAAGCACCAAACGGAAAATTCAGATCTTTCAGTTTTTAATTCGCTAGGGTCAGTGAGAACCGAATGCTGACTATCAAGTGAATCTAATGGCGATACAAGTGTGATTAAATTTATAGACACGCACTTCGGCTTTCTTTTAATAACGATTTTCGTGATTTTGACAGCGCCGCTCAATATGGGCTATTAACGACATGTCACGATTTAAGCCTATCTTCTCATGTAACGCGGCGTTATTAAAGGCTTTTTAAAATTTAATTTATTTCCTCCTTCTGTCTCTTATGTGAACAGCAACGTGTATTAGAATTTAGTTTATCTATGATATACGAGGACCTTAAATCAAAGAAATCACTTAGTTACATACTACAGTTCTCGCGAAGCCAGTTTACCCGTACGTCATCAACTACTTATGATAAGGAAGCGCACATACAATATTGATTTCGTCCTTGTCTATCGTCAACTTTTCCATCCCATAGAGAAGTACCGACCATCTCAACCTCAGACCAAGATCAAAGTCCGAGCAACTAAATACTCTTCTCAGTCCTAGGAAAGCTTGTCGGGCCTGTTCAATGTGACTCTTGAATGAATGATGAATGAATGAACTAAAGTTACTGGAGTAGATTGAATACAGGAAAGTAACGAGTAACTAAAGCTTCTAAAAGTAGCAGTAGGATATCAACCAAGAAAAGCAATTATACCTTTAGCCGAGAGTTATTCACAAATGTTTGTCGAGAGCTCCAGGTGAGTTATATTTACATATGAACGTAGGATTAAATTAAAGTTTAACTTCAAATAAAATATTTTACCTGTGACATTTTTGCAGGATGCATTTATATTCGTAATAGCTGAAGCCTGTCGTTGCGATGAACTCATTAAAATGGCAGTGACTGATATTAGTGATAAAAGACATATTTTTAGTGATATCTGACACCAAAAGAATCAGAAAATAGTATATTGTACAACAAGGGTGAATAAGATGTGCCTATATACGACGCCGAAGGCGGAGTGATCAATCGAACGAGGGCGATATGGATAATTCGCCATCTTGTAAATTGTAAGTTTGTATCATTTTCTTTCTCGTTTAATAATGTAGATGCTTTTATATTTTAATTGAACACAAACTGAATCTTGAAAGGCTTTTTCATTGACCCAAATCATAATCCAAAATGCAATGTTTTGATGCCAAATCTCAGTGAGGATGACAATCGTAAATCGTCTATTTCATATCGCACACTGAATATTGTCTGTGATTGGTTTATTTCATATCGCACGCTGAAAATTGCCTGTGATTGGTCTATTTCATATCCCACAGTTGCGGAAAGTCTAGAATTCCATATTAGTTCAGCCGGTGGGTGGCAATTGCCTACTTATCAGTTCTCTAAACTGTTAAGGAATGAACCAATATCCCTGTAGGAGTAGAAAAAAACTTTTACCGTAAATTTAAATAGAGTGTCGAAGTTTAAACATTGATTGGATTAATTTTTGTTGACATTCAATGTTTTAGAGACATTTAATAACTCTGATTCTTGAGCTTTCCAGCACTCCATAAACAACAGATAACTGCTGGAATACAGACAAAAAATAACATGTATAACCATCATTATTCTGAGAAGATTATCTTTAATTGAGCACTGTTTTAGGTTATACTTTATTAAGTCTAAATATACCAAAAATGAGATTAAAATGCAACGACTTTATAATATTGATGTTTGTCAAATGATTGGTGAGCTAAAACCAATTTCAGTTCATAATATAACGTTTCAAACGAAAGTGATTAAGTATCGTAGAAATACAGAAGTAAGCAAAGCGATTTTAATTATTATGCTGCTACCTACTAACGTGTTAAATTAGTCAATTTGCGTTATTCCAAACGAGCGCAAATTAAATATGTACAAACAAAACAAAATATATGGCGAGATTTTAGCCGTTAAGAAAGAAATATGCTCTTTGTAGTTCTGGTAGCTGGTTTTACTACGTAAGTAATTAACTGTGTCGGGTAGGCGCAACAACTAGCCTGAACAAATTTACTCCGTTTTATGTATAAAACAATTTTGACACATTTTTTATATTACCGATGTTTCGCTAACCAGTATAATTTTTAGCAAGGAACATATCAGAAAAAACCAAGTCTTCGATGCTTTCATTTAGGTATGCGGCAACAATCTTATAATAAAAGATAGCGCGTTCTTGTTCCTGTAACAGAAAAACACATATAAGTAATTACAATTCAAGAAACGTTAAGATAAATCTTTTGGAGTGTTGTAATCCACTTGGGACTACTGAATAGCGATAAAATCTCAAATGAATTTTTCCCCGGTTAATGCTACAATTTGATCTTATCTTAGCAGCTTTCTGAACAAGACGTACGCAAGTATCACACGCAGGAAAAGATTTATCATTTGCCGGCCGATATTTGCATCGATATCGACTACATTTCTCCATTCTGCTCTTTATCGGACACGTGTTCCTTGTTACTTATCGGATTCCGTTTCCTGATGATGGCCTCGGATAAATTTCATAGCTAGCCAGAGCGTTGATCTCAACCGAACGAAGTAGCATATTTGATTTCGGCGCGACCTACAAGAACTACAATAATAATTTTAGAATTCGATATGACTTTTAATTTAAATAAATCGACCTGACCGCTCTGAAAGAGTCGAAAGTAATATTGCTTTAACTGATTTCGTGAGGTAGTGATGAGTCGGAATTACTATAATATGATCGTGTAATTTGCTGGTGGGAATTTCAATTCCCGCAGAGTTCACGGCTCCAATTTTATTAAGAGCGTCTTATATTCCGTACGTTTAGGTTTATCGATAATTTATCCAAGATTTGTTTAAGCATTTTATGCAAATTCGATAAGCCAACATAACAGCAAAAATCATTGTAACACTAGTGTAATTTTTTCACAAATGTTTGATATTTAACACTACTACTACTTAAATGTGAGAAATAATTTGTCACATTCAAAACATTTAATCGTCTATTGTATTGTTATCGTGATTTTGTTTGATTATCTTCATTATATTTATGAACTTCCATTTTTACTTATATGACAATTACTAAATTCCGTGTATAAGTCTAATATGAACATATTAAATCACTCTTTCCAGAACATCTTAATCTACGTTACCTAACCTTAATGTACTGCAAGACATTACAGCGAACATTACAGGATGGGAAAGAACTTTTCCGCAAATTCCAAAATTGCAAGTTTTGAACTTACCCAAATTATGCTTGATGATATAGAAGACATAGGAAATCTCATCATTGTAAAAATTACCGACTCGAAAAACCATTCTTCAAGATCATTTATAATTTCCGAAGAGATAGATAAACAATGGGAGTTACTTAAATTTTGACAGAAGGTACGCTAGTTTGCGGTTTTCAAGTACTCCTCATCGTCGATTTTTTGTAAAATATCAAAACAGAAAATGCACTGTACCCATTAATACTTTCGGGAAAATCCCATCCTGCCTACTTACGACTTCCGGATCCAGAACGCTATACCGGACACAGTTTTCGCCGCTCTTCAGCAACATTTTTAGCTGATTCAGGGGAGAAAATGACGAATATCAAACGAGTTGGACGATGGAAATCCACTTCGGTGGCAAAAACTTACATAGAAGAATCGGAAAATCAAAAAAAAAAAAAAAATTCTGCAACAAAATCCTGATTCTGGAGCCTGCTGAAGAACAACTAAGAGCAGCTCCAGTGAAAATAACAAGTATAGATAAGGGCCCAGGTCGTTTCATATGTTATTAATATTAGTAATAACTAAATTAGAGGTAATTGTTAAGTTCCCTATTATCAAAAATATTTCTCTTTCAATTTCAATTTATCAATTATTTTCAATTACTGTTTTTTCCTTATATTGAAATCACTTTCCGCACTTGTTAGGAAAATAACTACTTATCTCCTACTCAAGTGCAGTAAAGTGCACTTTTCTGCACTTATTTGAGTGCGAGAAGCAGTACTTTTGAAAGTGACAGATTCTACTGCAATATCATACCAAGTAGACAATTCTCTGTAGCTGCCCAATATGATTCAAATGCAACAAAAAACTTACTCAAACACATACCTTAGTGAAAACTAAGTATTTACCTGATATATTTTTAGACTGCTGCTTGTATAATAAACATTACAAATATTTTCAAATTTTATTTTAATAGGAATTAGTTGAAAATTATTTTTAAAAAATATAAGCAACTACAATAAAAGTTTTAAAATGGTTTGGAGAGTGTAATAGATCTTTCAAAATAAATCAAATTTTAAGATAGCCTTGGTTTTTTAGCAACTAATATTATGTTCTTGTAAAAAAAACGGTTTTTTACGTCTAGTGACATTACAGAACCAACAGTATATTAAGTTCTTATTGAAAACTTCCTTGAAGTAATATAGAAATTAATTTATGTAAGCAATGCAAGGCCAATGTCTCGACTTCGATTAAAAATTGGGGACATGCGAGTAATTATTTGCTAATTGGTTCACACACCCATCTGATACCAACTTGCTCTAGTCATAAAGTACCATGTTTCTGTATTGATGTTTCACTTGAGAAACTTTACAAACTACTACTGTTTTTGATCAATAAAAATTAATTGAATAGTCAAAACTGCATACAGCTATAAAGTCTGGTTGATTAAAGGCATCTAAACAAACTAAGTGCGGCCACCACCCTCAAATAAATAAACTGCAAGTAATGAATGAAAATTGCTTGGAGTGGCACAAAAAATGCTTTTAAAATTGCCTATTTCATATTAATTATTGTGTTTGAATAGTAATTAAACCGACCATTAATCTTATGACGTCAATCTTGCTGTGACTCTTACGCCTGCAGGTTCTTGCAATCTTACCCAGCCCCCTGAAAATGTAAAGGTAAACCTCGTTTAACAGGAGAAAGCCAATTTGTCAAAAATTAAAAACAGTTACACTACTGCATCATAATTATCATAGTACAATAAAAGGTCTATTAATATTGTGCTGTCAAAGAGCTTCCTAATTAGTCTAAGCTAATTCAATGGGACCTAAATCATTCGTGTGCGGCGGAAGCCTTTAAGGTATCCGGGCATTTTTGTCCGTTATTAAATATTATGTGTACCTTAACACAGCTTGAAGTTATTCAACTACTTAAGGCCAGTTCCTTCTTTATTTTCTCGACTAAAAGAAGAAGGTTTTATAGGAACAGTAAATAGGGAAACGTTTATATCAATAATAATCCGTAATCCAAATCACAAAGCAAATTCTTCGCCGAGCCTTCGACGTTTACTTGCATTATTAATTCAACGTTGTGACGTGTAATTAAAATTTGCTAAAGTGCTAGATTGTATCGAGCATCGTCACATTCATAGGGAATGCTGTAATTACGACCCATAATTCATATGTCATTATCTACGGTCGGAGTGACAGTATCGCTGTTGGTTTTGAGGCAAACCGAGGAAAAATTATTAAACGAATGTCGTTCCGACCCATGCCGACGTCTGTATTTACGTGGCTAGCTTTAATGCATAAGGAAGATGTTGCATCGATTTGGTAAAGATGAGAATGTCACTATTTTTGATACTGAAAGGCGCGTTGTAATGTGTTTAAATTGATTATATTGAATTTCGATATTTTGTAACCAGTTTTCTTTATATGCCAACAAGATTAGCGCGATCAGGAATAAAACACAGTAAAAGAAATATAGAATAATCAATCAAATAATCAAGGGAAAGAGACAATGAGGTCTTGAGAATAATCAAGACCGCAAACTGTTACACATTAAACGTCGAAAAACAGAGAGGAATCGGCATTGATAATTAAAAAAGATGAATCGGCATGGCTCCGCAACTTTAGGCAGTGGACAGGACTGAGGACAATGCAAGAACTAATGCATACCGTACGGTAATAAGGAAGAATGGACAAATGTGATCGCAAACATCCATTAATGGACACGCAGCAGAAGAAGAAGATACAGGCCCAAAGAGAAACAGAACGCTGAAGCTAAGCGATGAAGTTTGCCGCTTAGAGAATACAGTGCCAAGAGAAGGCACTCCTATGCGATGAAGCCTAGGTGAAGCGTTTCCACTTAGATAATGGTGCAAAAGGTTTCATTCACCAGCCCTCAGCAAGTACCTAGACGGTCAACGTGAATGTTCAAGGGCGGTTCATTTGCCTGTCCTAATAAGCCTTCGCCCTACGTCCTTCTTACAGTAAATAAAGAGATTCCTGAGGACTACTGGGTTTTCCTGCCTCTGGTCTACCTGCAGCTACCCCTTCAACGTGACAATATTATTTAAAAAATTTTTTTTTTGTATGGTTAATAATAATTTTTTGTTAATGCTAGCGCTGTCAAAATTTAAGTTTTTTTTTTATAAATTAGACTTTTTACTTTACAATCAGACAGTGTTTTACAAAAAAAAACACTTTCATAACTTAATTTTTTTTGTTGTGTTAAATCTTTTTTTCAGGGAGGTTGTCTAAGAATTATGCAGAAACTTAGTACAATGATTTAGATTAAAAAATTACTACAATTAAGGAGGAAGAAAGACTAACTCTTTGAGACTTTGACTTCACAATTTTTACTGAGGTAGTATTTAGTGCGCCACAAATTCATCATCATCATCATCATCATTCATTCATTCGTCATTTGTTACGATTGATGAAATTATGGCAAAGATGCTCAATTTGGAGTTTAACAATATGCCGTCTTAGAATTTCAAAAAACTTTAATTGTTTCAGTTTTTGAGATCCCCATACTTATACAAGAATTTGTGGCACTTTATAGAAATATATGCATAATATGCATATGCTAATTCCCTTCTGTGTTAAGATCTCAGTCAATGTAGTAAATTAGTCACAAAATATTTTTGGCAAGAAGAGAATACTTACTTAATTTTTCGTGCTTGGGTAAACTTTACAGTTCTTACCAATTATCTATGTTAGCAGTGTTAGTTTAATAATAATACATACATTGAACATGTAGGACGCACTTTTGTGACATTGATTAATGTTGTTGGCAGTTCAGCAAATACTTCAATTTTTTAATACGGGGACCGAGTACTTTGCTGAGGAAACTTATTGTCCGTCGTTCGTGTTTAATTTGTTTTCTCTTTAATGGCCAGTGGGATTTTCTAATGGTAAAACATCAACTCTCCAAAGTATATGTATATAAAGTGTGCAGTGATGTCGTTTATTATGTTTATTTGTTGCTCCACAAACTAGACAGTACGTCAGTAAAGTACTTGTTACCGGGAATCATTGTTGATTTATCATTTCAGTACGGACGAAAGATCGCTATCTAGCCGGACGCAACAGCATCGGCGATTTTTAGTTTGTCCGTTACCTACTCAATGGTACCTAGTTCTACCTACCGAGTCTCTCAAGTATCTTAAGGTACTTTAGGAAGCGAAATGGACAATAATTTCATAAGGCTGACCAGTAAGTGGCTGGTCCCGCTTTAATAAATAATTCAGCCTATATTTATCATAATAAATTTGCCATTATGTTTAGTAATAAGTCATTTAAAATGGCTGTTGTTTCAATAAATAAATATAATAAATGAGATTTTCTGTCAATGGTAACCATTGATTTTAATTGCTAATATTCACCTTGACATTCAAAGAATGTTTTTTTTGCGGTTTTAATGCAGATTTTTTTTATATAATTATAATGTAGATCGAAACGATGCATTTAAAAAGAAATTTATTCAGGTTGAGCAGAAGGAAAACCCATTAAATTCATACCACAGGCAGCTGTAAAATAAAATTCATGCCGGCACTCGTTTGTGTTGTCAATGCGTAATCTAAGCTGCTTAAAAAATTAAGAAACTCAACTATTGTGTTTTCATCATAAAGTGCATATTAAACTTATTAGTAATTATACAGTTTCAAACTACTAGAAAGGAAAAACAGCAGTTTATACTTAGTACTAGGTACTTCTGTTTCAATAATTCATTTAAAAAATTAGATTTCCCAATACATTACCACTACATAACTTAAGAGTGAAACTTTGGGACGTTTTTATCCTATAAGTCTTCAAAGATTATAAAAAAAAAATTGATACAAGTATACAGACAATATGGCGTATCTGTAGTTTTAACAGAAGAAACTTACCTCGAAACCCAAGAAAAAATTAATGCATTGCAGCAAATTGGACATCCAAATTGTTGAAAATACAGTTTCTTATACATATTTTAAAACTATAGGTGTATTATTTATCTGATAAGAATTTTTTTCCAGACTTAAAACTCTGATTTGAAAAATTATACACAAATAAACATTATGTTGAATGCAAAAATTTGCTTTGGCATCAGTTAATCAATCAAGCGCTTTATTGTCGAGAGCCAAATATACAAGTTCATTACAAGCAGAATGTTATAAACTATCTTAAGATAAAACATTTACTAAAACCTGGAGATATATAAAATACAACCCAACAGATGATAAACTCACTAATATTCTACCATAAAACCCCATTTCAGTTAACAGACATTAAAAGAAGAATGAAATGTTTTGCCTTCTTGATCAGTAATCAACAGAATATTTTTAGCTTTAACTTTACAATAACTTTACTTTGTAACTCTATATTTCTATTTGTCAAGAAAAAGATAAATTGTCTTTAGACAGTGTGACTTTTACTGGTGGCACTTTTCCTCCCTAGAGAGGAAAATACTTTCAGTATACTCCCTAGGGAGTGAAAGTAATATTTTTATCTCTCAAAGGAAGAAGAAAAATTTTATTTTCTATAGGGTTCGTAGAAAAAAGTATTTTCGTCCCTAGGGAGGAAAAGTGTCACCGGTAAAAGTGAAATCAATGCGGTGTCTGTGACACTTTCTTTACAAATTGACAGACATATCTTTGGTAACACCTTCTTTTTCAGTCAGGTATTAACGTAGTATTTAACTGCTGCCTTTTTTCATAAAACATTGGTCGTTTAAAAAATTGGGTGCGCAACTCTGGAGTAAACTGCTTTTTGCACCCTTGAACTTTGAAACCAAGTGCAAAAGTTGCACTTTCCTTCCTAGTTGCGCAAATACCTATATGATCTCTTTTGCAGATGGATATAAATAATTTTTTCCAAAATGGACATCTTTCTACACCCTTCAAAGTGGAAAAGTCAAAGTAACTAACGTCAAATTTACAGGCACCTTCAAGATACTACTTAGTCAGGGTAAGAAAATTAACAAGAGCATGTTCGAATGATAATTTGCACTAAAAAATCATATTAAATTTTTACTGTTTGATATAATTTATACAGCAAATAAGTGCAATAAAATATGCGACAATTAAATACATGCAATTCACAATACTAATAAATTTATATCGTTAACAACTTTCAAGATGGGTGGCTCTATATTATGGTCTCGTGATTATAAAACATTGTGAGGAATTAACTGAAATAAAATTGCGACATAAACCCGAAGATAATCGCAATAACTGTCCCAATAATGTATGAGGTTTCATCCAAATTCATCGTAAAACGATGTCATAAAAGTCAAAGCACACAGGCTCGATAACTGACTACCCAAGCAAATCAGTTCAGTGCATAAACTTCTAAATTGCAATCATTAAAACCCATCTGTTAATGTTAAAGCACAAGTATATGGGTTCGCTTAAATTTTACAAAATAATTGGGAGCTGTTGGACCATGAAGACCTCCAGTACAAAGTATATTTGTCACTTATATTAAGAGAGAGATATAGGTATAATATAAAGGATATTACAACCTAAAAACCTTACAACTTAATGCAACAAAAACTTGTATTTGACGCTAAAGCACTTATGAAATACACAAATAATATGCTTAGATCTCAATTAACATCATATTATAGTCTGTCAAAATACTTTTGACAATTTGTCATTCAATTTCTTATCTGCGCTGCCAACTAATACTAGAAATTTGTTTCAACTTGTAGCGCTTGAAATCTTCTTTTGACCATATAATGTTAACAGTGAAAATGTCAAGTAATTCAGTTATTTAGTGGTTAAGTGAGATTAGACTGAATTGTATTAGACTCATATTGTTTTTTATCTTTTTAAACGTTCTTCCACCAGAGAAACACGAATACAGTTGAATCAAGGTACTATAGATATATAATACAGTATGTGCAAACCAATTTACCATTCAATTTCTGATATTTTGTGTTTTTTTTTAGGGTTACAGCTGGCAATTTCAAAGAAAAAAAAAAGAATAATTACATAATAAAACAGAAATTCAATAAACTCTTACTTTGGAACTTTGAAATAATTTACAGTAATTTAATAGAAACAAACCGATAAACTTAAAATATGCATCAATTTTCGTGGACCAAGACTTATAGTATGTTTAATATTTGCGTTCATTGCAAAATTCAGTTAGACATATGCAAATTACATAGATAAATAACTATTACAATTATTTTTAACCCCAATTAAAAATAAAGTGTAATTAAACGATATATTTATTACTATGATAAAACGAAACCTGGCCTCGAGTGACCCGAAAGATTTGGCCGTTTAATAAATTGTGTGTGTGCCAATAATTTTAATAAGTTTACCATTATAATTTTAATCTCAACTACATGCCTTAATGAATAATTCAGTAGGAGTAAGAATTCGAACCCGAAATTAATATGAAATTATAAATCAAAATCCAATTAGGTCGTTACACAATGTTGGTTTGTTCTCACAATTAATATGATAATTAGTCGATTATGAATTATCCAAAGTGAAATTTTCGCTGCTTAACAACAAAATTAAAGTGTGCCAAAATAGTTGTTTAGTGGTCCGCGGTGTATATAAGTCCATAGTGAGAGGTAAATAATACATAATAATTATTAAAATAAACAAAAAACTAAAAGACCACCATGCGTGGTAATTACAATATTATTTGTACCTGTAAATTAAATAACTCTTAGATAAATACATATTGCAATATATCGTTTGTTTGGCTTTTACCATCATTGTTTTGCTGGTATAAATATTAAAACCTTCACACTAAGAAGCCACTGTTCGCATAGTAAAAGTTGATTAGTTCTGTTTTGCATATACAGACATACCGCCTGGTAAGTAATATAATATAGCAACTCAAATAATACAAAGTAAATGCGAATGGTCTTCAAATTCATATAAAGAAAACCATCAATTTCAACCGGTTTTTGAGTCGATTGCCACCGATAGCGTAGAAATCTTGTCAATTACAATTTGTTTAATGTATTGTATGACAAGAAAATTACTCAGTAACGCGAGCACGAGTATGAGTAAAAGTAATCAAGGCACATCTGAACAAGTTTGGGGTTCAAATAGTGATATAGGTATAAAACACTGCTTCTCTTTGTGGCAGTTATAGATAGGAACACAGCTTCCGTTGGCTATTTCCATACTACTAGAACTCAGAAATTCAACGAAACTTCGGCATCTGAGGTTGGCCTTGTGCCACATCACAGGGCATAATGACAGTTTGTGTCCCACCCTAATAAAAGAGACAATCAATATCCTCACAGTAACCTATAAATGCTTTTATTTAACGTGGATGTGCAGAGTACAGATGTTTGATTCTTTGGAGTGTACGCAGAGGCCTCAAATGGACCTGTGGCGTCCCGCTAGTTGGAGATACAGCCCCACTGATTCGATGAATCTAACAATGCTGATCGGATGTTGTTCCCTTAGTTCATTGGGCCTCACCCAAAGAGGCTGTCCCAGGTGAGTGGGACGAAAGCGAGAAAAAGCGAGACAGTCACCAAGGACATTCCCCGGTGTTTCTTCATCCTCCAAATAGCCTCTACAAGCCGGGTTTAAATGGATTCTCAGCATGTACATATGACAGTGACTCGAAATTAGACCAGTCACCATTCGAAGTTGGCCTCTGTTCAGGTTTAGCAGAAGCATTGTTTGTCTTATGCTGGGAGCAGTTACCCAGCGTTGCTGAAAAACTTTTTCAGTCAGGCTTTCCATTGAGAGAACCGCCTTGCTGTAGAAGATTTCCAGTACAGATGTTTTGATGGAACAGTAGAACAAACAGCAAGCAGTGGTGATTGCTTGCAATGACTCTTATTTACACACATCACGTGTGCATAGATCTGAACGAGAAAAGCGCTTAATACTATTAGCATTAATGCGAACGCAAGGATTGTCAAAAAAACAATAAACAACTAGATTATTTATTTATTAGATTTATCAGAGATTATAAAGAGCTACAGGAGCGTGAAGTAGCCTGAGCTGTTTGCACAAGGCAGCCGAGACAACTTGTCATGTTGCAAATTTGCTTGATTAAATCTGAGCGATGATCTATTTGAAAACATAATAATAATAATCTTGATTGGCCATACTCACTTGTGCACATTTTTGGGATATCGATCTTAAGGAGATTTGTTTTTAAGAGAAGTGTAAACTTTTTACCTATTGAACTTTCGAAAATAGTTTATTTTGGTAGACCTTATGCGTAGAGACCATTTACATCATCGCTCCATATTCATATAAACAATACTTTTAAAGTACTAGTTTTAATGTTCTAGCAACATGAGAAAATGTGTCTGTCTAGCTCGGTAGCTGAAAAGTTCACTTTAAAAAAAAAGCCGCTTCAGGACCGATACCCCGAAAACTTTTGTGTTTTGTACTATAACTAATCGGTCAAGAATACCCTTTCATGAAGGAGCTGTCATCGTCAAATGTCCCCAAGAGATGGTAGGACTTAGCAATTAGCAGGAACCATATAAAGGAGCGGTTATTCGACACCCAGATAACATAGTTCCAAGAAAAAAAGTTAGAAACTGGAACCATCCCAAAGCTGAATGTTGGATAGCTCCCGGAGAAGCCACTAGAGGAAGCACGTTAGCAGCGTTAATCAATAAATGCTACCGCATCATAACGTCTGCAGAATATAACTGCATCAGGAAACTCCAAGATCTGATCTCTCGTTAAGCCCTTCTCCGGATTGTTTCACCGTCTAAACGCTATTCCGAGGGACTAATCATCCGCAGCTTAAGGGTAAGAGCCACCGTTTCTAGAAGAGTAGTTCTTGGCCTTTGGGAACTCTGGTCTTCGGAAATAGAAATCATAATACAACCTTTTTTGCATTCTGAACAGAGCTCCTAATCCAGGAGTGGTGTTTAGAACCCTTAAATTCGGCAAAAGTTTCTATAAGCAGCTGAGCAACATCGCCAGTAAAATTCGGGTGCCAATCGTTTTGTTCCCCTATTATATTCTAATAGATATTATCCTTTTGAATTACTACAAAAACATTGTTGTTTTCAAATTAAAACGTGAGAAATTTATTGTAGAAAACGCGTAACAATGTTCCAATTTTACTTTCATCAGTATAAATAATAGTAAAATCACGACCAAAAAACACAATTTTAATCCTGCTGTTTTTAACGTAGAGATAAGTTTAGGAAGACTAGTAGAAAGTTGTCAATGTTATGTTACAATAGTTCTATCTAGGCGAAATGTAAATTAAATTAAAATTAATACAAATTTGGTGTTTCTTTTGTTATAGGTATGTTTATGGTATTAACTTATAAATCATATCAAGCCCACTATCTGAGTATAATGAGTATTTAACTTAAAACTCATTTTCACACAAGTAATGAAATAGTTACACATAAACGGTTGACAAAAATGAAGAAAACCAGTCTTTCAATATAATACATAAGAGACTGGGGCAGTAAAGCCGTTCAAAGGGAAATAAATAAGCTTCTGTATTAATAGTTAATCCTGTTTTCTACACACGGAACAATGTTCCCATTTATATTATAATGACTGTTCAATAGAAAATTGCATTCCGAATTATGTAACGTAATAGCGTAACGGAAACGTAAAAAGTGAAACTCTTGAATCAAAAACCGAGTTGTCTATAAATTCATCCTTTGGGCTAGTAAATCGTTCAGTCACCCTGTTGAGTTAAGATTGTAGCAGTCGAGACGGCCCCAAACTAGAGCATTCAGTCTCTAATTACGCAATTCAAGCAGCTAGTCACGAAACTCGTAGACAGAATGGCAGCCAGGACTGCAAACGACTATTTACTGCCTGACAGATTTTCTATGTATTTTGCATCTTTGTTAGTATACATGGTGGCGCAAATATCAAAAAACTCCTAAAAAAGTTGTTTATAATTATCTGGTCTAGAAATCTAAAACACTTTCGGCTATATGACTTAGGTGAATAACATTTCTTTGGTAATTTGGATTGGTAAGTACGCTTTACTGATGTATGACAAAGTTTGTTGTCTCTAATTTGTCTGAGATAAGTAAAGCTGTTACTGTTCGTGATGCTTACACTATTTTTTGCACAATTTCATTAAAATCATCTTAATTATTAAATAAAATTAAAATATTCTAACAAATTTCCTTTAGTCCTGTATTTTACTTCGCGTTCGTTACTTCCCAGTTTGTTAGCTTTAGTAACCAGAAACTAGACAGGAACTAGTCCTTTCCGCCTTCAAACCAGGTGCTGTAATCACTCAAAATTAGACAAGTCTTACAAAAATAGCTATTACGTACCAGCATTACGTGCTCGTTCTATAATATACTATGTATTAGCCGATGTTTTAAAGCTTACTTGGACATGCTTGGGAATGAAACAACAATATGCAGTATTTGTTTTCTTTGCGTCAACCTCTAAGGCATTTTGACTCCCTGTATTTTGAAGTAATCCAGAACACGGCTTCACACCTCGCTTCACATCATCTATTAGGAATTAGGGAGCCTGGTTCAATGCTAAAAGCGTCAGTAAACGTTGCCACACTTAAGTAAAAGGACTTGTTATTTCATAGGTGATGCAAAAAAATTCAGAGTTATAAGAAACCTACTGTAACTTCCGGTCCTAAAGGATGTGCACATTTGTCTCGTTTGGAAAGAAGTACCTATATTATAATAAAGATGGTAATAAACTACTTATTTTAAGGGAAAATAAGTTTTATTATGATTTGGTTTCACATGCAATGCCTTTTTGAGGCAACACTCTACCTACTTATTTGTTCACTCAGCTTATCGGAAACTAGTCTTTACCTGAGTTTTAGATGTTAGTTATATGAAGGTTGTTGGATGAGGAAAGATCATCTGGAACTGAAACCACTAGGTCCAGTATTTCGACATTTACTAGAAGAAAGTGTTTCTGATGTTCATTCATAGCTCAGTAGGTAGTGTTGCGCCAGAAAGGCAGAGGTCGGTGTTTCTAATTCAGCTGAAATGTTTACCTAATTTTTTATATTTCTCCGAATGTCATCAACTATGAGGTCAGAAAAAAACCGTTTATGGAAATCCCAGGAAAAATCATTTATATGAACAGACCATATTCTTTCGACCTCTCTTAGTGTTTGTCAAGTACTTGGGACACCTTGTAGATAAACCTACTCTATCTCAACTGCATCAGTAAAAATATTATTTAGGATGTTATGTTCTGATTATTAAAGTATAATACTAAAAAAACGAGAGTTAAAACTTACTCATTTTGAGAGTTATTATAGAAAAGTTGATTATTATTAAAGAATGAATACTTGAAACTAGCTAATAAACGTGCCATCTCCAGTACTATAAGTGAATGTTTTTGGGTGTGGTTTACATTTTTAATCGTACACAATCTCCGCCAATGGTACCGCAAGATTTAAAAGAGCGCGTGTCGCGTACACTGAAGATACAAAAGAAATTAACAGAATCGTTTGTCGCTTGTTATTAACTTCGAAGATCTGACCCAGATAGCAGCGACATTTCAAACGAAAGATGGAAATTACTCGATTAATTATCGAGTTTTTTTTCTACTTGTGGAATCGGCTCTCGAGTATACACTTGTAAGCACGACGAAACTTTCTTTTTTAATTAAGTGGAAGACGATGACCGAGAAATGGTAAACTTCCCGCAGGAAACTATGGTTAACCAACTTAATTTGGTCTTCGATTTTACAAGCCTATTTATTGTCACGTATGAAATTGAATACTCCGGACCATAAAAAAGCAGTGTAATTACAGCCTGCAGGCGTTTCAAAAACAATTTGCAGTAAGATTTATAGCAGGACGTTCTGAGTCATTGGGTTGCAGGAGCAACTTTTTGCCATTGACAATTTAAATTACAAATCTCGTGATATAATAAAGCTGTCGCATAGTGCAGGAAGTCTTTACTTTGCATTATTAAAAGCGGCCGAAAGAGTTTTTAATATTAGCTCTAACTTAAATGTAAATCAACTGTAATAAGTAACTAAGTAAATACACACTAGAAAATTTTTCTGGACGTAAACCATAATTATAGTTGATTTCAACGACAAAATTAAATATTAAAATGTGCATCACAACATTTTCCTACTTTACAATTAAGGTTGGACAATAGTGAAACTTTTATATTATTATTGTGAAGTAATTATAATTTTTTTTTTTGGGTGTTATCAACATAGAAGAAGATACTGAATCTCACTTCAGAACGGCACAAACCCACCTAGTAAAGAAATTCATAACCTCATTTGCACCGTCGCGAGTGTCGTCAGAAAAAACATTGGATTAGTGATAACACCTTACAGCTTGTCGACCAACGGAAGCAATTAAAACTAGCGCCAAATGAAGAGAACCAGGATAAAATTAAGCAACTAAACAAAGAGATCAAAGCAGCAAGCAGGCGAGTCAAAAATGACCACATCGTAGGGGCTTTGAGGAACTTTCCAACAAACATGAGTCTCGAGAATTGTTTAACAAAGTAAGATATCTCTCTAAAGAATTCAAACTAGGCACCCAAGTAATAAAAAACGAGGAGGGAGAAATTATAAACAACGCCAATGGTAAAGCAGAAGTTTGGAAAGTATACTCTGAAAAACTTTACAAGGGTGATTTAGAACAAGTTTCAGAAGAACTAAATACCCCTCAAGAGCCTGAGATACTAAGATCGGAAGTTGAACATGCCATAAAACTTCTCCGAAACAAAAAATCACCAGGTGCGGATCAAATAACGGCAGAGGTCCTAAAGGCTCTGGGCAAGGAGGGAATAGAAATCTTTCACAAAATCTGTAACCTTATATGGAAATCAGGACAGTGGCCTGAAGATTGGGGAGAGTCGCTGTTCATTCCAATATTCCAAAAAGGTTCACCTTTGGAATGCAACAACTACAGAAGGAGTAAGAAGTTCCTCTTATCTCTCACGCTAGTAAGATCTTCCTCCATATCATACATAACCGTCTTAAACCATTTTTTTTCCCGCAGCCCTCAGAGGAACAAGCAGGTTGTGTCGCAGGAAAAGGAACTAGGGAACAAATATTAAATGCCAGGCAACTTATTGAAAAAGCTAGAGAATTTAATATCCCAATGTATCTCTGCTTTGTAGACTATCAAAAAGCATTTGATGTAAACTGGAGCTACCTTTGGACCATAATGGAGGAAAAGATTTATTCGGGGAGCTTCAAAACGACTGCAGGAGTTAGACAGGGTTGCATTCTTTCACCTACCTTATTTGACGCTTATAGCGAATAGGTCATGAGAGAGGTTCTAGATGAGTGGCAAGGCGGAATACCAGTTCGTGGAAGGCGGATTAACAACCTCCGTTACGCCGACGACACACTGATCATAGCATCAACAATACCAGAAATAACGGAAATTATGAGCAGACTGTCAGTTATTAGCGAAAAATATGGCTTAAAAATAAATAAATCTAAAACGAAAATAATGATAGTTGATAGACAAGACAACAATTCTCCACAAATATCAGAAATTGCAGGCTATGGTGTGGTAAACAATTTCAATTAAATTGGTTCCTTGATTACCAACACTGGGGAATGTGAAAGCGAAATACGGCGTCGCCTGACTATGGCAAGCTAAATAACATATTGAAAGACAGATCTATCACCAAAAAAACGAAACTCCATCTAGTTGATGCTCTTGTCTTCCCCATTGCAACGTACGCAGCGGAAACATGGACTTTAAACAAAGCAGATACAAACAGAATAGAGGCTTTCAAAATTTGGATTTATAGACGACTCTTAAGAGTATCGTGGACAGAAAACCGAACCAACGTATCCGTATTACAAGAAATTGGTCCACGTTCAAGGCTGCTAAACAGAATAAACCGCATGTATCTGCAGTACCTTGGGCATATAGCTAGAAGATCAGGAACAATGGAACGACTAATCATAGAAGGGAAAGTAGAAGGCAAACGCTCAAGAGGCAGATCTCCAACTAGATGGGTAGACCAAACAAAACCATTAATAAACATGAGACTGCATGATGCCGAAAGGATTGCACAGGATAGGCAAGCATGGAATCAACTGCTGAATCAAATATAAATGGTGTTTGATTAACATCCTTTGGAGGATAATGGATAGAGGAAGAGACAGTGTCGCGTCGTGTGGACAAAAACCGAAAAACTATGTAATTCTTATTTGTATAATTGAAAATATGTACTTTCAACATTAGAAAGGTATCAAGTAGGTTTGATGATTTTAGACTAAATACCCTTCGAATATACAAATTATAATTATTTAACATATTGGTAACAATCAGACCGAAAATTGTCAGTGTCATTAAAGTTACATACAACTTGTTACACTTGCTTTCAAATTGTTATCTCTGCAATTTTTCTAAAAGAAGGCTCCATCCACTATAAGTGAGTACATTCTCTAACAATGGGAAAATCATCTCAAGCAGCTACACAAAATTTTATGTAAAATTATTCGGTAGTTCCTGTGGGTAGTTCTTATGCAATTACTACCGACAATATTCTTGTCGCTAGATATACTAAGAAACTTATTAAAACCCATTCAGATTTTGCGCCTTTACGTGTAAGTCTCTTCAACTGTCCGGCAATTAATCGCTAAAGAAGTTAGTTGCGTTTACATATGGAAATTCCTCTTTCAAATATTTAACAAATCCTATACAAATGTTAACACAAGTCGTTTCCAATAACAACAAGCAAGATGTAAGGCTACCGCGTAAAAATTTTCAAACACGCTGGTCAAAAGTTCCAGCCAGATCAATATTGACTGTTTGCATATTGGGTATTCGAGGAACCCGTGCTGACTTTTTACGATTATCAAACGTATCAATTTTTCTTGCCAGTTTCGTCGAGAGTCTTGTTATTTGCCTTGGGTACTTCTTAAATATTTACAGCCCCGGTACCCGAAAAAAGCTTCAAGGCGCGACCGGCTCAATAACTCTGCAAACCGAAATGTTTAAACATTTTTATAGTAATGATAATGGCCTTTAGGCTTATTTGGGCCTTCATTATGAACCTCTGTATTGGCGGAACGAGTTTTTCACGGCTCACAAGAACCGTAGAATTCGTTTTATGGACCTGAAAATTGTTTCTGGCAACAGTGGCGCGCTTTAACTCTATCAGATAACGAGAGCAGTTGGTTACGCCACTGCTATTTGACAAGGACTCGAAAAAAGCGTTTCGTGACAAATTCTTATGGCCGCATAAAACTTGCTGGAGTATTTAATGGGGTTTCGTTTTTCGCAACATTGTGGTATCGTAACAATTTGTCCTCATAATTCAAGGCCGTAAATCCAGGTTCCGTTTGGTCCAGTCCATTTTTTTAAAGTTTTGTTCGCACCTTAATATTTAGTATTCGTACTTTCGCGTCCAGTGAAGAAATTGAATGATTGATGGCTGTTTCTTAAATACATCCGTGAGTGCGTTATGCTTAGGAACGTAGGTCGAGTTTATAAGAAGTGTAATTTTAATCATATACAGTGTGTGTATAAATTGATGCAGCAGTGAATTATTAAGAGAAATACTTATCCAATTAATGATGTTATGTAAAAAAATCAATGCTTATTTATAAAGTGAATTCAAATTAAAAAGTTCCTATAAATTTAAAATCGAAAAGGTCGAAGTGAATGTATCCATCTGCATTTAAAGCTCCATTAACAACCACAAACTCTGTTCGTGCCTCTAAGCATATTCCACCCCAGACCATCACAGAGCCTCCACCATAGTGTAAAATTAAATTGTTCATCTTGTTCTCCTTGGCGGCGATATAACCTTTCCCTGTCGTCGATGGAATTAACACAAAATTGCCTCTCATCTGTGAACAAAAAACATTGGCCCACTGATCAATTTCCCAATTTTCGTGCTTCCTGGCAAAGCCTAGTCTGGCTACATGATGACGCCGCTGGAGTAATGGAGCTTTTTTTGTTCTATTTGCCTTCAAATCAACTTCCTTAAGCCTTCTGCTAATGGTACGAGCATTTATTTTGTTCTTCTTCCAGTTCGCTGCGGTACAGTTTTACGCCTATTCGATAATGTTTGCAAGACTATGAATCTGTCATCTCTAGCCGTGGTTGACCGTTTTCTTTCTTGACCTCGTCTCCTCACATACTCTCCCGTTGGTCTCCAACGGTTTTCATTATGATAGATTCTGATTTTCCTAACATGTCAGCAACATCGCTGTAACTTGTACCAATTTCAATCAACGCTACAGCCTTCGCCACATCAGTAGAAGCCATATCACCCATGTTGGATTTTTAAGAATCAAAATGATGAATGTTCTTGACTTTCGCTTAACAATAACCAATGACGTATAGCAAATTCGATTAGAAAACCATGGCAAACCTCTAAAACAGGTGTGGAAAAATGATACCAATATCGACATTTTTTTCAAAATCCTGAATTTTCTTTAATAATTGAAATATCAAAGGGAATAAAAAAAGGAAATGTTTAGAAAATAACGGGCTACAATTTGATGTAATAAACTATATTCTCAGTTGTTCTCTCCACAGGGTGTCTCAAGACAATAAACCATTTAAAATTCGTAATAAGACAGATGTATTCATGAAGGATCAAGCTACAATTCATAAAAAAGATGATCAAAATCGAGCGAAGGATTGAGGAGGAAATTGATGTTAAACAAAAGTGTGTGTATGTTTATTATTATTTATTATTGTAACCTTTTTTGAGGTCTTGTGTCTTGCATCAACTTCCTGAGCCAAAACCATATTAGTTTTGTAGAAAATGATGCATTGTCCTTTTAGATCTATTAATATACTTTTTATATACTGGGCTTTCTTTAATTACTTTTTTCTGTATTTCAATCTCCGTAACTACTAAAATAATTTTAACATGCAAAAAACAAGTAGGTTATATTCTTATGGTTGTGGCTCAGTACTGAATTGAGTAAAGTTATTTTTAAGGTAATAAACTACATTCATATAGTATAATAAATTTTTCAATAAAAGGACCATCAAAAATATGGTTAATAGTGGAAAAAACGCCATATTATCCACGGCTTTGCTCCTCGTGATTTAATCTTGACATAGGTACGGTCAGTAAAAACTTCTGTCTAAACCTTGGTTAATAATAAAGTATTATTGATTGTGGATGATATAAAAGAAGACTGTCCATACAAAATGAAAGAAGAATCAAGCAATTTTAACCTTTTAATTACTATTTGATAAACATTATGAGATTTGATTTGGATATGGTAGGATATAAGCTTCCCTAATTAATGAGATGCAACAGATTTATATTTATATCAAATACATGAATATTTACCACCTTGTAGGATCGTTTGCTACTATAAGTTTTAAATAATCAACATAAACACACAATGCTTTACTTGTATAAAGGAAACGGAATACAAAAACAAAGAAATTAGCATGTGCCATCCTCAATTAGTAATTTAAAACAAAAAATACTCGAATCCGTTTTCTACTAAGAAACACTCGAAAAAAACTGAAACGACCACGTTTGACTTCCTTCTGACAAGCTGATGTCGTGACACTAGACGCACTCTCGGATGTTATCTACGGTTCTTACTAATGGAATTAAAGCACTAAAGGTGTTGTGTTTTATTACACTATCTTAAAATAATACAGCAAGAAGATTATACTTTAATTTGCATACTTGTAGCGTTGTCGGCGTTTTAATTTTTCCTATGTCATTTCAGGGACGGATTGAAATTTAACTGCAAAATTGTTGAGTTAATTTTATTGTTCATCACTGAAAGTAAAGTGATAACTTTTGATTTACACAAACTTCAATTTAACGTTTTAAAAATTTGAAATATAAAGTTAAATAAATTACTAGAAGTACTGTTTTGTTTGGAGTAAAGTGAAAGTGACGCCGGTACTGCTTGAATCAGAGATGTCGCTCAATACTTGGCAAGCGGCCTAGAACAAAGAACGCTGCAATTATAAGTTTATATGTCGAATGTCAAAGGCGTGTTTATTAAATAAAACATAGCTTTAGTATCTATTGATTGTACGGGGGCGTGTATCCTGCATAATAATATTGCACTCGCCGTTCGACATAATCAACGCTATTTGCTGAACGGAATATCAATTTCTCTTGAAGAAATCAAACAACATTTGACGCGGAACTGTTACAACACGTGTTATAGTTAACTTGATTAAGGTACAATTATTATAATTTATTTGATGTCAAACGTGTTTTACTACTATGGCTTTTCTGCATGAAATGAAGATTTTAAAGTGTTCGTCACATCACAAAAGACACGGTTTTTTAACTCATTTTTTGCTGAATTGATTGGCATTTTACTGATGTACGTAAACAACACTTTACCAAACGACACTGCCTACCGCTTAATTACATCCACCAAATAATAATTGACATAAGAGAAATCAAAATTGTAAATATGTATAGAAGAAAAACACCCAACGACAAAACAATTCCATACTACTGACAACTACTCAGTAGTGTATAGTATATTAGTTTTATATAGTAGATTCGAAGAAACTCTGTATCTCATTTGTCCACGTTTATTTGTTTTTAAGTTCTTCTACTATTCTAGAAGCGGACAAAACATAATCATTACTTGATAGACCTTTTAAAATTTTTAAAAAACTGCTTTGCTATTAAATTAACTAAGGAAATGTACTGAGTGTAATTTAGTTATACTTGTTTCCAAAAAAATAAAGAAAGACTTTCCGCAGAGCCAACATTGGTCGATTTTATATCCAAACTCCAGGCCATCAAATACTCATCATAAAGTTCTCTTTCCATCTTTGATAAAATGTTGGTAAAATTTTATAATTATTTTGTAGAGTCCTGAGGAGGGATTATTTTCCAAAACGTCGGCGCACTATAACTCGTGCTTTTATTACCATTTGAGGCACTGACAAATACCCAAATGAAAGTACTGTATTCTAAATATTAAATATTGAATGCACATTTAATCATATAGAAAATTCCAGCCCTAATTTGTCTTAAATACAAATCTGTCTTTTTGTAGCCTTAAAGTAATATTTATAATTAATTTTTTTTTAAATCTTTTTAAAAGGTATACTTTCCATTAATCTCTCCTGATGATGTATTGCGCTTTCATCTTTTTGATCGAATGTTTGTTTCTCGAGAACAATTAATTTCGAAGCTCAACGGGGAAATGATTTTCAATTATCTTTTGCTCCTAACCAAGTAGTGAAGACTCGACCGCAAAAGGATAATTTTTAACTTGATGATTCTTCTGATAATATGGGTTTTAAGCCGTCCAGTTGTCAAATATACAGGGGTCACAAATTCGCATGTAAGTTAAGATCGAAGGATCTCGAAGATGGCAAGATACAGTTTAAATGGGGACACACAAGTTCAGCATAGAAAGAAGACGTCCATTTATAAAATGCTAGTTACTTTAGTATACATTCAAAAAAGTACGGAATATTGTAAAAACAATATTATTTGTTTGTTTATGAGAATACACATTAGGCATTTTGCACCTGGCTTACTGAAAAGTTTCATTTTAAGTTTTCGTAAATATCCTGTTTTGGCGGTTAAAGTAGGGCATGGTAGGTTAATGGCACCACTTCGTTGTTCTAATTATTGATTTCTGAAAAACTTAAAAAAACCGTTTCATAATTTGTAAGTTTTGATTGTCGTAATTAAAAATTATTATATCAATACTACAACCATTGTCTCTCTCTCACCTTGGTAAGATAAAGCAGTAAAGTAGAATTTGTGACGTCGCGACTGTAGTCCAAGGTCTCGTTACGCAAACGGGATTCTTTTAGATTCATCACTTCAATCGTCTTTTAATAAATAGGCAAGATATTCTTATCAAAAGTGTTATGTTTGTAAAAGCATTTTTTTCTTTCATTTGGGCGCTGAAAAGTTTTTGTTTTTCGTCCGTATTTTAGAGTAGAAATGAATTTGATCAACAAATCAATATCGAAATAAACGCTGTTGTCAAACTAATGCAGGTCGAATGAAACCAGTTTAAAACTAACGATTATCTACACGTATAAAACAAATAATACAGTACCTAAACATGTGTGGGAAAGTGTTTTTCCCTTGCGCCTGCAATTTGCCGAATCAACGCAAAGCGTTATTACTTTCCGCACTTACTAAGTAAATAACTACTCATATTATATAGTTATAACGTTTTTTACAACTCCTCAGATTGAAATTAACCTAATCACCATTATTAGCTTTCTAAAACATTCAAAGATTATTATATTTTATTTAGAAGCAGCTAGCTGGCTGGACTCACGTGACTACTCTTTTCTATAATTATTTTTGTAAAAAAAAAAACAAATTAACTTACTTTTTAGTTTTATTAAATATGTATTATTTGGAAAAACATTGTAACAAAGAACTCATCAAACTCCAAAGAACACAGTACATATATTTCTATTCTATTTAATTCTAAATATACATAAATCATGTATTAAACAAAATTTTTATTTTTGTAAATACTCATCGAACAAGTAAAGACCCAAAGAAGAATCTGGCCCATCCATAATCCGGCTCAGATCCTTGGCATAACCAGCCAGAGACCTGACAGTATCGCGATGTTTTTCCATAAACTTCTCTTCCAAATGATGCGCAATTTCGGGATCGTGGTGCTCAGACTTGTGTCCAGAAGCATCTTTGTGTAGCTCAAAGGCTTGTTCAGCAATGGTCTTTTCAATATCCAAAGCCCTTCCAATGGAATGCAATTCGAATTGTTCCAATGAGGGCTTGTTGGTAGGATCAATGTCAACGTTGGCGAAATTCATAGAACCACCACGAGAGCTGATGTACTTGATGGTGTTAATACCATCTTGCCAAAGTTCATCGGAAAGATCGCGGAAAAGCTTCTCAAAACCTGGTCTGTTTTTGATGTAGTTACCGTAATGGGTGGCCATCAAGAGAAAGTCAAAAGATTTGTGGATAAGGTTATTGCTGAATTTTTGTAGACCAGACTCCAACGAACCTATGGCGCCGTATCGAGCGTCACATCTGGACAAAATTCCAGCTGCAAAAACACAATTTTTAATATATCAATTGGAGTGTGGTAATAGATAATTCAAGTATTGTTATAATATTAAATTAAATGTGAAAATCGACATTGAGCAATCAATTTAAAAGTAAGGGATTTAAGGAAGTTTCCGCTACTCAAAGAATCATCAACAACTACTATCCACTGCCCTGACTTTAATTGGTTTATTTGAATGAATAACAAATGTCTAGCGAAAATCCGATGTAATATGTACTAACGAACAAAAGGTTCAAATTTCAAACAAATACAATGCCCTTATCTTTTAAATACGCAAAGAACTGCAATTATAAATCACTTATTAAATCATTAAATGTAATTAGGTATATGGACTGGAGAACAACAAAGATAGTCTATTATGGAAATGCTGACTCAATGTTTATCATGATAAAAGTTATATCGCTTTCAATATCAAGAAAACACCAGCGGAAAGTTTTATTTCAAGCTGTGGTGATTTCCTAATTAAAAGTCTATCAAATTATTGTTAACTTTTAACGAAGGTTTTCGTTTCAAGGCACAGGGTTCTATGTATTATCAATACAGATTTACATAAGTAATTGATAAAAGCCCTTATTACTGGTATAATCACTACAATATAGCAATAAATAAAAAAATCAACATACAGACCAGCTATAAGTACCACCTGCAGACATGATTAAAAATCGTTCATGACAGCCATACACACACAACTAAAAGAATGAAATAAGATAATTAAGCAAATAATGCCTCTTGTGATGTAACAATTTGTTCTTCAATGGTTCATCTCGAGCCTTGTTAAATAGACGCATTTTCTGCATAAATATGTAATATTCAACATGTACCACAGTGAGTATCACAGTCTAAACTTGGCTCAAACAATGAAAGCCTTTTCCACCAGCAAGTACTAAACTTGCTAGACCTATTGTAAATATTATTCCAGCCAGTTAAACTAAACCTATAGAACAGACACCTTGGGATAAGTTTTGATTTGACAGTAAAATGTTTCACCTGATCTGTTTCAGTAAAGTCACAAATTGAATTACCTATTTCGTTATTAATGAAGCAAATCACAAGTTGTTATACATTACTGAAATCAGAATTAAACGTACTATTTTGACGTTTAAAAATGTAATATGTCGCCCATAAGAAAAAAGAAAGTTGATGATGACTGCCGACAGACGAAACGTCGGGCGTCAAATACGAAATCGACATCGTATAGCTGATAAAAAATTAAGAATTTAAAAATTAAGATTTAAGAAATTTTTTGCCTATTAGATGATAATAAAATTAGATATGGCTTCCATAAGTAAGTAACATAAGTTAGTGTCCTAACCTTAAAAATAAATAAAGATAGAACATTTTTGGGACAATCAAATTATTCTTCAGAACAAAGTGTCCTAACAATGTGGAAGTTTACCGGCTGTCCAATAAACAGTTTGCAAAACAATGCCCATGTAAGAAATCATCACTGTACAGTTTTTTCGAAATATCTTGAAAACAAAAAATAATAGAATATTTTTCAAAATAGATTTGAATTAGCCATATAATTCTTTAAAACTTTTCTAATTTAAACATTTTTGTTACTTCAATAATAACTGAGATCCCAATGGTGAGCATCAAATTTGGGACAGACTGTATAGGTATTATAACAAAACTGGCAGGTTTGCAATCCACATTCCCAAATTTGATGTTATGAAAATACACAATCTTAAATCTCTAGAAAATCTTAGAAAAATTGGATCCATTCTCTTCCTGTATAAACTGATACACACAATTTTATAAGTGATTCTGAACTATTGGCTAGATTGAGTTTTTGTGTTTCAACTTACAGAACTAGAAAACCATCAACATTTTATATCAACAATCAAGAATACTAGAACTAATTAGGTACTATTGCAATTCTCCTATCAATGTATTGTGTAACCTATATAACCAAATTCAGGATAATATTGATATATTTAGTGTAGGCCTGAATTCATTTAAAAGAAGAGCAAATGAATTAATTTAATTTAATTAGTTTAAATTACTTGTAGGTATAGATAGACAGTAGTTAAAATAAATGTACTCTGTAATTGGATATTTATATCTGTAGAGTTTGTAGTAAATAAATAAAGCTAGAGCCAAGGCTTTAAATAATGAAATCATTTATGGATTGCTCTATGTCTTGACATCAAAAGTTTAACATATACTTTTATGAACTCTACAATGTAGCCAACAAACTATGGCTACTCACCCCCATTTACAACCTCATATTTTAAACCAAGCTTAAGTTGAGTTTGATATTGAATATGACACAGCATGGAAAAATCCATAGTCTGAAGTACACTTACCTTAAGCTTGGCTTAAATTATGATGCAATAACCCCTAAATCTAATTTAACTGAAACTTCTGAGAATCCTCATACTTACATTGTTTGGACAAGCTATTACTGCAGGTCTGGACAACATTTTGATAACACTCATCGACTTCAACAGCATATGCTACTGCTAGGGCAGCAGCGAAAAACAGCAACAAGACCTTCATGATCCCTACAAAAAAAAACCAAACGTTTCAAACAAAAGCAAAAAGAATTGCATTCTTGCAATAAAGGCAAAAGTAATCCTAACCTCACTATTGATAAGGTCAAATATTCAGAGTATTCCTACTTAAACAAACTGGCTTCAATTGCCTTCTAACAACTGAAATAAACAAAATGGAGTAGGCAGTATATTTGAAAAACCTAAATTATTTCTATTGTGTGTATATTTGTACGTTTGGGACAGATAAAGAATAAGTAGTTGATAACAAAAAAAACCGTACCTGGCAACTCGTCAGCGTAATCACGAATGATCCTATGAAAATGTCCCTTTAGAGTTTTATGTTATTAGTTGCTTTTGAACTTTTGCACACGAACATTCATTTGGGAAACACTTCTTTGTTTTTGTGAACAACGCAACAGAATTTGGTCAGTCGATTTCTAGAACCACAAACAGACGAGCATTGTCATTGTTCGGTGTTGCCAGATCGTGAGTTTTAAGGTTTTTGTGTCAGTTTCAACGACGTGCGCAAAAATTTGTGAACAGATTATTTTAGAAGTGAATAAGGTTCGTAGTTCGTACGTATATTAATTTTTTTGTTATTATACTTTATTTTTACAAGTTAATTTAGGACAAGGATTCAAGCTAAATCAAATTTGATTATTATTTCAATTTGCGGTCAGGTCTTTTTTAAATTTATCCGGTTTTAGTATTACCTTAAGTAAATTCAAAGAAAACCTAGTTTGTTCCTAAAAAAATTTGTTTTGACACTCACTTATTTTTATTTAAAAGAAGACTTTTGAAGAGTTTTGAGTATTAAAGGCTCAATTCATAATTCAATTTTCACTTTAGTAATTTATTACTAACACACATTTTTACGTTCATACACTCACTTTCTATAATTTGGCAAAATTTTTAAATTTTTTATTATTCTATTGGTATACTTACTTGCGGACATACTACGCACACTAAATAAATAAAAGCAACTAATGCTCGCGTACAATTAACCTTCTCGACTGAGACTATTGGAGCAATCTGGCATACCAGCATGGAATAGTTCGCCCGGCGTGGTTTTGCGCGCGCCATTTTTATCGCCGTTCAGCTGTTTTCTGTTTTCTGTTATGGTGCCGAGTGAGGTTAATCGAAACAAATTTCGTGTCGTGTGCATCGAAAAGTTTTTAACAATACATTAAAAATCCATCCTTAAACGATTAGTTCGTATAGTCAACCTTCTGCACCAGTGCGTGTAAAGGCAGGCTCAAACGATAATTTGGCGCTATCTACAATTCGTTCTTTGTTTTTTTGTTTAGATTGAATAATCTACCAATATGAAGGCTTTTTTGGCTGTTGCATCCCTTTTGCTGGTTGGGTCCTCATTGGCCGAGTTGCAATGTAAGTATTTTTGCTTTTTTTATAAAAATTTATCGAAATTTTAACTAAACATTCCTCAATGATTTCCAAGAGCATGCGCCTAACGATTTGATGACGCAGTGTTTTGTTTTTAATTGACAATTGAGGCCACAGGGTACTTTGACATTTACAATGACCTTGCTGGTTTTGGTCTCCTGGTTTATTATTTTTGTTATTAATTTTGAATGTAATTAAGTATTTATTTGCTTTAAATCCCAACCTGGCCATACTGAGGTCAAAGGTCATTCTGCAGTTATCTATTTTGACTAGTTTGTTATCATAGACTGATTACATTGGTTACACCACAACAAAAAATTGTCCATAGGGGCTTATCACTAATAGCTATTTATGTACCAAGGGCGTTAGACAAGAATCAATCTGCTGTTGCACACTATTCACAAATCCACTCGTCAATAATAATTCAACTAATTTAAATTTGCAAAAATTAACCTTTAAGGGACCGAAAAGCAAAACAAAGAAAAACAACAAATCTTTGGGGTTTTTTGCTAACTTCACATACCACCAAATACCTGACCAAATATAAACAAAACTGTTTTACGACTAACTTCGGAAATTTCATTCAATTGCGCAGTAGGCGAATGTGGGGGACAAAGATGGCGACTTCCGGCTTGGTCGCTTAATGTACAAACGGGGTATATGTTGCCTCCTGATACTTGTTGTTTTTTCTCAAAGTTTAAGGGCACCCTAGACTAGGTTTTAATTGGACTAGGTATGACATTTTGCTGAGGGGTAAACCACTGAGTACAATTTTGTACACTAATTCCTAATATGCCAATAATGTCCACCAATTCTTTGTAATGCCCAGTAATTCCTAATAATTCCCAATAACTAACATAACCTAACAATACCCATTAATGTTCTGAATTACCACGACTGGAGAGTCTAAAAAAACCTTCTTTAATAAGAAAATATGGGTGCAACGATTTAACCTGAAGTCTCGCCGGAAGTAGATATCAACTACTGCTTAGTTTAAATCAGACACCTTGTATATTATTGCATTTTTGGATCTACATCATATTCTAGACATATTTCGTGTATTAATGTTCGTTCTATGTGAAATTTAATATTTTCAGTCTCCAAAACAATAATTTTAATTTATGCATCAGGAAACGTTTTATTTTATTTTCTTTTTTTGTGTTTTGTCGTGTTATACAAGGTTTGTTCCAAGAGTGGGTGAAGAAAAACAATAAAATATATTATACAGGATGGTCAAAAAAAGAGCTCAAGATGTCAGTTCTAAAAAAGGACGTTTTTCAAATTAAACACTCCCTTTGTCTGATTCTCTGACCATGTCAATGGATAGAAAAAATAATGGGCTTTCCAAAAATATGGCCGTTTGTGTTGATAGGGTGCTTCGTTTGGCCGCCAGAGGGCTCCAAAGCTAACTAAACGTTTTTCTTGACTATAACCACTCTAACTTCTTTGAGGGATTTTTTTTTAGGTTGGCCCTTATCTTTGGCACTAACCTAGCACAGTGAGTGTCAAATTTAGAGCCGTAGCAAAACTGTAGAAATAAAATCATTAAAGTCGATTTTCGCTTGCCCTAAGTGGCCAACATAACGCAAAACCCATTGGAATAGTGGTGGCTTTTCAGGCAAATTTGACCCTTACGAAAATTGTCATTTGCAAAATCGGTTTTCAAGAAATTTCTATGCATTACATCGTAGAAGACCTAGTAGCTCATGTAACCGTGTTTTCTTAATTTTCCCCTTCCTCAAATTAGCCCTAACCAGTCAAAAAGTGTTACTGGGGTACCCTGTCTGTAAACCGTAACTAACACGCCTGTTTGCAACACTTTGTATATACTTTTATATGTCGATGGACAGCCAATGAAATGAGCTTTCCATTAACGTAGAAAAGTCGGTTGGTTAGTGGTACCGTTTAGCCACTAGAGGGCGTCCACTTTGACCAATTTTTTTGGTGTATCCTTTTGTTTAATATTCAAAAACCCGCTTAATTGCACTATTTTTGCTAGAGTTTTATACGTCAATGGATAGCCAATAGAATGACCTTTCTAAAAAGTTCCCAACTTGGGTTGATAGTTTGATAGGTTAGACGGTTTGGCCGCTATAGAACGTCAAAGTTGACTATTTTTTTGTATGACTTTTTTCGTGCATCCTTTTGTTCAATCTTCAATAACTCGTTTATTTGCACCATTTTTAGTAGTGGTTTATACGTCAATGAATAGCCAATGAAATGAGCTTTCTAACAGTCTCCCAACTTGCATGAGTAGGTTAGACGGTTTGGCCGCTAGAGGGTGCCAAAATTGACTAATTTTTTCATGACTTTTTTGGTGTATTCTTTTGTTCAATAACTAGCTTATTTGCCACACTTTGTATAAACTTTTATATGCCAATGTATAGCCAATGAAATAAGCTTTCTATTGACGTATAAAAGTGGATGGATTAGTGGTACGGTTTTGTCGCTAGAGAACGTGAACATTTTTAAAAAAAAAATTGCAAAATACATAATTTTTCATTGTATTCCAACGGAAATTACCTAACTTTATTTATGTTTAAATTTGAATGGTAGATTTTTTTATAATATAACTTAGACGTTCCCAATTCTATTAATAGTTTTCAAAATACCAATGTACCTCCAATAATGCCCATTAATTCCTGTTTGTACACCATAATGCTTGCCATAATGTCCCAGCGGTTTACCCCTCGCATTTTGCACATGATCTGGCACAGTCAAATCACAACTTAGCCTAGGTGAACCTTAGGGTGCCCTTAATTACGTTGGGGCAATCCCCTATTTTACAGGGTGTTACAAATTCAATGCATCAGCATTGCTATCTCAGAAACTATACCTAGTTGATAGAGCTTTAGTTAAATGGAGGCAAAGTTGCGCATTTTATTGCTAGAGATATTTGATAAAAACCAAAAAAATCAAATTTCTATTTTATTTTTTTTACCACTTTATTATTGATTATTTTGGAAAATCAATGGCACCTTTTGGAGGCACTTTTTTATGCTCTATTTTCTGGTGAAAAAATAAAATAGAAATTTGATTTTATCGGATATCTCTCAAATTTGATTTTTTTTACCAAATTCTTTAGCAATAAAATGCGCAAATTTGCCTCCATTTACTAAAGATCTATCAACTATAGTTTCCGAGATAGCAATGTTAATGCATCCAATATGTAACACCCTGTATAGGGTATATAATTAATGCTCTTACTGCGAGTGTCAGAGTTTAAAAAAAATAATTTAGGACACCCTGTATGAATGGTTACCTCTGTTGGATTCTGGATATAATAACTGTAACAAATATTTTTCTCAGGAAGGGGAAGAGAAGGGAAATATTTTTCTGCCAACTTGAGGAAAACAAATGTCTTGCCTTCACCAGTTTTTGGCAAAATGCCAAATTAACAAATTACATCCCTCAAATCAAATAGGTACCACTTTTGTTAGGTCAGTTGTAACAAATTAAATCTTAATATGCCTTCTTTATCTCTGCATCTTTTATGAATTTGAATACAAAGAAATCTAGCAATACCAAATCATGAACATTGTCAGACCAGGCACCGATTATTATTTCCTTGTTTTCAAACATTTTGTAAACATGCTTTAACCTAATTAAGTTTTGGTTTCTTTTCCAGACTTTTTGTACCTATTTCAGATATTTCTTTTAACAACATGTACCTATTTACATTTTTTTTTCAAAAGTTATTTCCTATTTTATTTGACCTAGAAACATGTAAGAATATGCTTCCAGGGCAAGGACCTTGGTATTTTCGATTGGCTCACGTACTTATCAAGCGATAAAGGTTTCAAAAGTATAATATCATTTATTTTAACAAAATGTTCCACTTCAGCATAGTAACATTGTAATATTAAAACAAAACCTTTATCAGATTTACGTGATTGTGATAATATTTTAAAAATTAAATATTTGTGATGATTTGTGAATCCTAAGATGAGAAATGCATGTCCTTTGAAACAATCGTTACCATGCTAATAAAAGTCAAAGTGGAATCGTAGTAAAAAGTTCAATGTTTCAATACTGGTAAAGATCACAAACGTTGATATGAGGTACTTGGATCAAAAGCATCTTGGCAATGGTCGTAATTTACGTCTTAAATTCCGGGGGTGTCACACGTTGTGTATTTGAAAAACATAGTTAGAATGCGCTTTGTTCTATTTTAATCGTTTCAAAGTCCAAGGAAAGTTTACTAAATAGAAAACGTAAAACAAACGAACTAAAAACGTCGCCCAAATAAAAAATCACTGACGATGATCAGGAAGTAATTATCAGGGTAAATGAGAAAATACCTTGGAAAGTGCGATTCTGTATGGAAAATCAAACCAACGTCATAGGCGAAAAAAAGTTTGATTTTATCATTGCTGCCAGAACTGTATAAGAGTCCTGCATGAGCAATGTTTTGATCCATAACTCAAAAAATGTCATAGTCATCAAAGTGGTCATGTGACTGTCCAGACTCATGTACAACTTTTAGCAATTTAAGAATTTTTCTCCAAAACCATAAATGTCTGAAATATAGAGTGAATCATAGTTTGCTTGTCTTTTGTCTTTCCTGTTTGCTTTTCCGTCTGAAGCAATGTAGAGTTACGAACTGAAACAAAGCTATATAATTTATTAAAACTTTAGGTATTTTGTATCCAAATATCTGACTATTTAAATATTATCCCAGGTGAACACAAAGTGCCCAACGTTCCAACTGATTGGTTGGATATGAGTAGCAGATGCACTCAAGTTGTCAGAGCCCATGTGAAGGAAGAGCTCAGAGCCGCTTTCCAATACTTGGCAATGGGCGCTCATTTCTCTAAAGATCAAGTTAACAGACCTGGTTTTGCCAAACTCTTCTTTGAAGCTGCCAGTGAAGAACGTGAGCACGCCATCAAGCTTATTCATTACTTGCTGATGAGAGGAGAACTTACCACTGGAGTTACTGGAATGATCCCCACAAATGTAAGTAAAATGCTTTTTTTTTTTTGACAAATTGTTATAAAAAGGTCGATTAAATCCTCTGATTATTTTTTAATGACATCTGACAACATCAGAAACACCTTATAGCGATAATTGTAAAAATAGAGAATTATCAGAATTTGCTATAAAGAATTTAAATTTGACAAAATAAGAGTAAATTGGGATAGGTACCTACGTAACAATGACTAATAAGTGATAAATAAAAAAAAAGTCATATTCCAAACCTTTTTCATTGTTATGTCTTTTTATTTTACAGTTTTTCACCTAGTGGCAGAGTTAGGAATATCAAAATTGCTTTCATCGTTTTTTCTTGATCACTTTTACGAGACAATTTCACTAAGATATAGCCGGAGTGTTCTGCCAACGCGACACTCGGTATATATTGAAATAACAGCTTCCGGACAAGCCTTCAACCCGTTACATATTCTTGTTTTTGTAGTCAGACATGTTAATTGCTTTAATTTAACAATTGAAAGTAAAGAAACGATTACAATAATATCTAAACAATTTTACGCATAACACATCAACAATTTCCGTGTGCCTCTATAAAAAATAGATTAATCACTGACGTATTTAAACTATTATAGAAATCCCTTCCTTAATACGCTACGGAAAATTTAAGAAATACCAATTACTAATAATTTATAATTGTGTTTCTTAGTACCCAACGATTCCCTGTGGGAATCCCGAAACTGACTTTTATTGTATAGCATTTATTATTTGTTATCCCCATTTGTTTGAAGCCTCATAAAAATCATGATAAGTTATTGATTCAGAACAGAATTGTCGCTAAGTCCAAATATAGCGTTTAAAATAACAAAGTTAGTGTGGGTCCACATATTTTTTAAAACCGTGTGATAAAATAACCGGCCAAACCGCTTTCAAGTATGGCACGTATAACCAAAAGCACCATAATATAACAGTTAGCCCTTTTCAGGAACAGACCAGCATTTAGACATGCTAACTTTTCACCAAGTTGGCCCCTGGGGGATGCTGTTTTTATATTCGTTGTCAACCGCATTAAACTAACCTTGTTGAAAATACCGTTTACTGTGTTAACTAACTGATGACTTAATACGTGTCAGGTTTTTACTTAGTCAAATTTATTTCCGGTCATAATTTTGGATGGAACAAAATCACAACAAGATTTATTGTACCGTTTTAAGTTTAAATGATCAGTCTCCAGTCTCATTTATCGAACCGCTATTGCTATTCAAATTATGAATGATGGTTTCATGCAAGCTATTCTCAAACGTTTCGGTCAGTGACTTCATATTTTTTGTGTTGACCCGGTCCAGTAAATTATTATTCAGAGTTGTAGATTATCGTATTAACATACAAACAGTACAATTCTACTATAAAACAGAATTTTGACTGGATATTTATTAGGTCCAATAAGAAAATCACTACTTGCTTAATAATTCACTGCAATTTCCATAAGTAATGTTTCATTACTTAATTAGACAGTTTGCTTCCGTAAGGCACCTATCTATTATGTTTTGTTTCAGGATTTAATTCCAGCAAAAACATTTTGGAACAGCGGTGTTGATGCTCTTAAAGACGCTCTTAACTTGGAAGCTTCGGTGACCAAGAGAATTAGGGATCTGATCAAAGTTTGCGAAGATGATGTCACCTTTAACGATTATCACGTAAGTTATACTCTTATTAATATTTTTATAATTAAATTGTATTGGTTTCGATTGATGAACGCTCTATGCGACCTTTCAATCTTTCTTCTGTACTACTGTAATACAGTTTACTTAAAATGGATAAATTGTTATAGTTGGTTGATTATTTGACTGGCGACTTCCTCACTGAGCAATATGAGGGTCAACGCGACCTGGCCGGTAAACTGTCCAGTTTGGATAAAATGATGGATAAACACGGGGCTCTGGGAGAGTTTTTGTTCGATAAAAAATTGCTTTAAGACATTCATTATTTATTGAGTGCTCCTTATCTTAATAATTTCACAGTTCAAACGGTTATTACAATGTTATTTTTTTGTGTATAACTTGTTCAAATTGTATTTCATAAGTATATAGAGTTATTAGGTTCATGATTGTTTTTTCTTCATAAAGCCCTTTTGCTTATTCCATCCGTTTAGTACCTAAATCATGAATTTTAATTTTATTCGATCTTTCCCTATAACAAGAAGCAAGATCGAATGATGCAACAATCCATTTATCTTTTTCTCTGACCATACCAAATTAAAAATATTGCGTTTTCTCACTGCAGGACTTTTGGCAGTCCCGTGATGTATTACCGTTTAAACTTTAAGTAATTATTTACACGATTTTAAAGAGATAGATTCCGCTAAACCTTAACTAGTCTAAATTTGGTGCAATGTTGCCCCAATTGAATCTATAACACTACAGAATAACTTATTGTGTCGCACAGTGTTCCACTGACTAAACTTAACACGGGGCACATAGAAGCAACTTATTAATTATAAAACAATACATGCGGATATCATGATTTGGGTCAAGTTTACGAGGAAAACCATTGTGTGGGCCACGAATAAAGTTTAGCGCGGATGATGATTAACGAGGAATGTGGTTTATGAGATCTTTTCGCAAAAATGTGCAGGAAAAAGGAAGAAAAAATATATACCGTCAACACGTATTTCTGCTTATTGGCTTCATCATGTATGTAACTTCATCTGCTAGAAAGGAGCTTCAAATACCTACTGACATGATAAAAAATATACAGGTGAAATCTAGCAAAAAAAGGGATTTGCGTCTTACGGATAATTAAGTTCGGCAGAACGATGGTACGATCACCTTTCCAGGTCACCAGCGGTTAGATTCCTTACTAGGAATAGAAGTCCTACCGAAAATAATTAATAAATAATTGTTTTGGTCGAAAAACCTCAAAAGTAAGTGGCCATGGGCGCCGTTTGCAACCCCCGTGCCATGTTAGGCCTACCAAACATCTAGGACCCACATTCAAGTGGCGAGTTGCTTCTAAATTAGGGGCTGCCATTTGTACGTTTTAACTACAGATGTTGCACAAATAACTATAACCATCAGTAACGTGTGTTTGTTGTTTTTCTTACATAGCTTTCAAGGCTCTGGCCCAGGAGTTGTAGTTCCACTTGCTGTTTGACTAACAGGTCTGATGATTTACTTCCGTACTTAGTACACTATAGATGGTTCTTCACAGGGAGATATGAGTGGCATCCCAGGTGGTATGTATTTTTCAAACTGAAACAGCAGAACAGTAACAAAGACGAAAACTAATCTTATAATAGACTACAGACTACGTAAAAATTGCTGTCTAAAAACCTGTTGTAATGCCGACCAGATATAAACTGAACTCTCTAGATAGGCTTGTCTCTGTCTGGGAGTAACAATAGCAATAAGAACCACTGAGTTCGATTTATTATTATACACTGAATGCGAATCACTCTGTAAGAGGTCACACTGAATGTGAATCCCTGGTTGGTATATGTAATATGTTTTTGGAGCTTCTGCACAGATAAATGGTTCCAGTTTCAACAACGTACCTTGCTCTGCAGTCATGTAGATTGTATTGTAAGTCGATCTCTCTTTCAACTTCGTCTAGCTTTGATCTTTTGTTGTCAACTCGAAATATATTGTCTTTCTGGAAGCTTAGTCTTTCATAGTAGTCCAGTTCCCTGAAATGGGGTTTCCAAAGTAAGAAGTTAAGGTAACTCCGCTTCCATGCACATACTTTTAACGCTTGCAGAATTGAGCACAGCCCATGCATATGTGCGTGCAGCCATAATTAGATTTTATCTAAACACTATAAGCACACTCGTTGACTTTTAACGAATCTAGATAATAAACGAATATGTGCAGCAATAATCTTAACGGCTCACTAAATTTTATTTAACTGCTGCTGTGAAAATGGCCCCTTGCTAGTCTTCTCGAGCCAAATGTCAGAATTGGAAACATATGTTTTTCTAGGAGCGAACCTCCTTGGTCAACTTCTCAGTGTGCGCCACTCTCAGAACGCAGAAATGTGTTTCGGCATTTCCTAGAAACCCGAAATGGAACCTGTAAAATTTTGCCCTGTATAGCTTAAATACCCTAATACCTTTAAGGTAATCAATGTCTATATGTACACCAAACACAAATTACTAATTTAAACTGTCACTCATATTTGATAATGTCATAATTAATTTTCATACCTTTACATTCAAATTTTCTGTGGTAATTTTAATATAAAATAGAAAATGGCTGACGGTTGCCACTGCGGAGACCCCGGCTCTTTTAGAACCCCATCAAGGTCTCGAGCAGTACCTCGCATGGGAACTAGCAGTTTGGCAGGACGTCCCCCTATGAAAATGGAGCGAAGACTTCCCCCAAGCCCCCCACCACCACCCCGACCTCTAGGTCTACCTAGAATGGCGCCGCGAACTGTTCCAGGTCTCCAAAGATCTTATTCAAAATCACTATCTCCATGTCGCGGAGATAGAACTTTGACTCCTGGTGCCGGAGACAGAACTTTAACTGCTGCGGTAGTAAGGTCGCCTGATTTCACCAAGTTTGGTTCGACCATGGAAGAGTTAAGTAAACTAGAGTTTGTAGAGATGCAAAATATTGAGGAAGACTTGAGGAATTTCCATATGAAACGCAGAAAGTTAGTGTTTAACATTGCATCCATTAACCTGTCTAAAGCGAAGAAATCAATTAAGAAGGCCGTAAGCAAAATGGGATTTAAGTAACTTGGAAAATGTTTAATTAAATTTTCAAATCTGTATGTAAATGGAAAGTTTAGAAGAGACATAAATATGGTTGTAAATTGATGAGAAAGTTCGTAATTCCAGAAACGATTTGCAAAATTGTACCATGGTTATATTAGATTATGCATATCGGGTATCAAGAAACAAAAAGGCTCATTTAAACTGCTACATAAAACGGCCGTAATTGCCGTTGGTTTGCCATATTTGTACAGCGAAAACAAGTGTTAGTTCTTTGCTTGACCCGGTTGTCGAGCGCATACCTCTTTTAGTTCGGGGAGAATTTAAGGAATTTTAGTGATATTTTGAATGCTTTCACTATTAAAGGATCTTTGGGTGCACCTATACAAACTAGTAGCATCATAAATAAATAAATTGAACAAACGTTTATTTATGTGTGAAAGACCGTCAAAGAACTGTTTATACAGGTATAGAAATTTCAAATTTATATTATAAGATTCCCATGGGATTGTATCTCAATTTGATTATCTTGTCATGATGATATCAAGAGAGAACTATAGCAAATCAATGCTACAGGTAGACAAAGATTTATAAGTAACATGTGTTTGTGAGCACAAACGGATGTGACGTCATTTGTCAGTTGACCACAAGATTTTAGTAATACTTCCTGATAAAGTGGTCACATGACCAATTGTTAACTGTCGTCACATCCGTTTTGCCATATTTTACTTCATCTTTGTCTAGGACATTGATTTGTACTAGTTCTCTCTTGTTATCATGGGATTCTTATGTATAATTTTGAAATTTCCATTCCAATACAGAGAATCAAACAAAAATAGAATGACGTAATATTTAATGCAGAGAGGTGAATGTTCTGAATGTGACAAGTATTCACAATGTATGGGGTGGCTGATGAGTGTAAAATCAGAACCGATAATCATCCTCAGAGCGGTCCTGGCATCTAAGGACACCATGAAATGTCATTCCCTGTCCATCATCTCCGTTTAGTAAGGGCTAATACGTTAACTTGAGCGGGTATAACAGATCATAAGGCATCTTTAAAGAGCTTTGTAATCGGGACCATTGGAATCGCATCTTGGAAAGCACTGACTCGCATGCATGTTTATATGAAACTTATTTGGTAGACAGGAATAACAGAAACAGTATGGATTCCGTAGGTTTAGAAGTTCGATAAGGGCTTTGGAAAGAATGACGGAAAAAATGAAACAAGGTCGCACATAATACGGTGTGGCTTTCGTACATGGATGCAAAGGGATAGAGCGCCTGGCGTACTGAGAGATGTGGCTTGAAACTTTCTACTAAAGTATAAAGTGATGAAGAGTGGAAAGGAAACTAGGTAACCTGAACGCGGATGCTCTCAGAGAACTAATCTGCTCGCTACGCTTTGGCTAGTGTGCATGAATCAATGACTAGAAGGATGAAAGAAGGGGAGTGTATGAATAACCCTTTGCTGATGAAGTCTCAGACGGTAATGTCGATTAATTAAAGTGAGAAAAATTGAAGAGGAGTATAGCAGGTGTGTAAAGGTTGGGAGAGTATGGATGAAGTACACCGAGAGCACGACACGCGCCATGTTTGTGGACAGTTTCTCAAGAAGGATACATCCGTACAACGATTAAGTAAAAATAAGGTTAAATGATAATGGATAGATTGATGATAGAGAATAGAGAGGTGTTAGGAGTAAGAATAAATAGAAACAGATTGTAATATAGAACAAGATAATGAGGTTAAGATGACTGAATTAGTCAGGAAGATGACGGGACTTTACGGACTTTTTTCTCTTAATGGAAGTTTACGATGATGCTGTAGAGAAAAGGTATGAATGAAGAAAACTGTGGGTGGATGCGCGAGTGAAGAAAATTTGAAAAAAGGGTGTGGGAGTGGTAATAATGGAGCATGGAGAGGAATGAGGCGTGTATGATGATATTAAAGGGAACAGTGGTGATGCCTAGATTTTCACCATTTTGGAAAGAATTAGAAAGATCGGGGAAAGAAGAAACTGGGTCTATAAAATATGTGCCGCTTACTGAAATTCAATAGACAGTTGACCTACTTCGGCGCCCAAATATTCATCGACTTATAGAAAAAGTGAGACGCATTGTTGGATGATTTGTTTAGAGTAAAAGGACAAGAAGAGTGAACGAACAAGAATGGCAGACAGTGTGGAAAAGAATACGAGATGGGATCGCAATAGAGCAGCTTGGGGTGAGACCAGGTTGTGGGGAAGAAGGGAGACAAAAGAGAAGATTGAGGAGTGTACGATCGGGTCAGAAATGTATACTTCGTATTAGAGTAGGCGATTAAGAAATATTTTGATAGTGGGATGAGTGGATAAGTTTAAGCTCTAAGGAGGTCAGGTAACTTAACCTTTATCGGAATGTTACACGCTGTGGGTGATTAATAAAAAATAATCCATCTGTGTATGGTTTTTACGTTGTCTTATACAATTTTAGTTTAAATAATTAACATTTAATTTGTAACAATTGATATTGATTTATTTTATTGAGAGTTGCATCATCTTATTTCAACCTTGTTAAAGAGAATATTTTATTTGAAAAAAAGGGTCCACACTGGAAAAATTGCTTTAGGGCGAGTCCACCTTTCCAAGAACTCTCTATCCTGCATTTACGTTAAAAACATGCTGGTTTATATGGAAATTTAGGTTTCAAATTTGTTGAAATCCAATACTTTAAGAACTGTTTGAGCTTTGAGCTCTGTAAAGGCAAAACAAAGCAATACTGATAAAACTAATTTTCTCTGGTTGTAAATTCCCTTTTATGGTACTGGAGTTAGTTAGTAAGTGGTTAAACGTTAAACGTGTGTGATAATCAGTTTTAAAAATATGTCCCATAAAGTTGTTTGAGAACCTGTACCTAGTTAATTGTCTATATTGATAGTTTATATTAGTGAGATATCTTTTTGATTAGCCTTGATCGAATATACCTACTACATTTACTACAATGTTATTAAACATAATTACTATTTTTGCCACTAATGACTAATCCAACCGTTATCAATTAGATCTTAATTGATATTATGACAGCTACCATTTTGCTCCGAATCGAAAAGAGGTTTCTTCAGAAGCACAACAGCGATAAGATCTTTATTATCACCTACTAATTAAATCAAAACCTAAATTATCATATGCAAATAAATTGTAGTTTTTTGTTAATATATTTAAGTAGGCGAAACGGTTTCTTACAATAATAATTAGGCAAGATTTAAAAGTGTCATGCTGACACTTTAAATTTATGAATTATACGTACCGACATATTTGATGGCAGATTAAAAAAATGATAAGTTTAGTAGAAGCCAAATAATTAAGTGAGCATCAGTTTGTAAATCATATATTTCAAATAACAGGATCTTTTTAAACTTAAAATGTGGATATTTTTGATTTATTTAAAAGTTTTACAGTACAGGCGCAAAAAAATCAAAACCGTTTTCCCATGTTAATCTCCTATGTCCAGGGTGCTCTTGGACACCTGGTATACTGTATCAAAAAATTCAAGCTTAGCATTCCATTTTTATGTTTATGTTAGTTAAACTTTTTTTGGTAACTTGTGCTTGTGTATGTCAGGCTTCTTCATTCGCTCCTCCTACTTTTTAAATAGACTATAGTTGATTATGTTTTTTGTAGTAAAGTAATTTATCTTAAGATCATATATATCGTAAATCATTCAAAATACAATTTCATGATATCAATGTGGCACAGGTCACAATCTATTACTGGTATTGAAAGTATAATAAGTATATGACCAACATTTTCTTATTTTCTTACATAGACAATAAGCCAAAAACACCCATTTAATAATAATTATAGTTAAAATTTCCCAATGTCCGTTGTTCGATACTATTCTTATTAAAAGCAAAGACTTGATATTACGAAAATAAAAGGTGATATCAAAATTATAGGAATTAAGGCTTTAGACCGCGAAAACCGCAGTTATTAGCAGACTAATGTCAGCCTACAGCACCCAGTAACTAATTGCACAAAATTAAGCAGCCACCCAATTACCGCCATGATAAGGCGAGGTAAAATAGCCAGTCGACCATTTCGTACTGGAACGATTTTTTCCAACCATAGAAAAATGGTAATTACGTCGCAGACAAAGAAAACCAGAACGATTAGTCACGCCCGCTGAGGATTTGATTATTATTTAAACACACATATCTTTAAGTTTGCTTAATCATCCTCAATTATAACAATTACGTTTTATACATTTATTAAAAAATTAAAAAATCGTTTTAGAGAAATGGCGGTGTGCGAAGCATCATAAAGCAGTCACACGGAATTAAATCTGGCTATCGAGCGGGTTGCTTTCAGGAAAATTTATTAATGTATTAATGGATAATTAATGGGTATATTCTGCAAAGACATATATTTTGTTGAAAATGTGGAACCGACTGACACCAAGCGGTCTAATCAACATTTTCAAAGCGTATAATTATAAATATTGAATGCCGTTAATAGGTGACGCAAGCCTTTGACTTTTATGAGGTTAAACTAGGTATTGGATTTACTTTACCCATGCTAGGAAAATTCTTCAAGGAAATCATCAGTATATTCTTCTTCATCGATGTTCTAAACTGCGTATAGTAGGTTAACAAATATCTATTCAATTTTTTTCATATATCTTTAAAGGAAATAAAGTCCCTATAATCACACTGTGCTAAGGTAATTGGATATATTATGGTGTTTACTTCGCCATAGCTGTATAACAAGGTTTATTATGCCATAATTTACTATATCTTTGTGAATAGATCGATATTCAAGCTAAACTGCCAATTTTTCTTCTTTCTGTGATCTTATCTGATGTCTTAAAACGTTTTATTATATTCACCATATGGTTGACCTTTCAAGAAAATAACGTACAGAAGTTTATCAATTTTTATCCGACTAATTAATAGTTCAAGCTAACCTAAATCTAAGCATGTGAACATCAATTTGTGCATCATTATTACCCATGATATTCATTTCTGCTCATCAAACGGTTTAAAACTGCCTATAGAAAACAAAAGTTAAACATGGTTTCAAATAAGTTTTTTAAAGAAAAGTTTAGTTGCACGCAATTTACAGTGAGAAACAAATTTGAACGCAATATACAATGTGACTCAAAATGGTAATCAAAAATTAAACCCTGTATTCTAAGAAACTATTTTAAGGGTCATTTGATAATTTTGTTAAAAATGGTGTTGAAGTCGAGTTTCAAAAATTGAAATGGATTACCTCAAATGATAAAAAATGCAGGCAATTATAAGAATATATTATGTTTTTCAAAATCTTAGTGGCGTTACTACTTTTTTACTTTTGACACTGGTGGAAGCAATCTCAATTTTACTGCAAAATATGCTTTTTTCTACAGCCTTAACCTACTAAATTTTATGAAAATATTCACGAAACGTTTTAGGAAACCACAAAGTTTTTAGTTCCAGTCTGTAGTCTCTATGTATTTTACCACACATTTAAAATAACCCGTTTTTCTTCTTTCACCGTTTTCGAGTTATTTAGGAAAAACTGATTTGGTGCAACAAATTTTCAAATCAGTTGCAGTTATGGTTTTCAAATTTGAGCACCCTGTAACTCGGCTATTTTTGGGAGTTTAGGGAAGTTAAACCATCCAAATTAACTGTCTTGAGCTCCTCTTTCCATTGGTGTGGAGTACAATATTCTATCTGAAAAATTGCGTACAAGGTGACCGAAAACAGTCAATATAATCTTCATGCACATCCTGGATACTGGAAGCAAGATCGGTCCAGCAAACTTACGGTGCTGAGTAAAGGAGGATTTGGAATAGTTTTGGTATCTTCAGGGAAAATTCCATAGGTAGGAAAGGTCCGGAAAGAAGACTCCGTTAACCAAACTGATATTTCCCTTTCGGGAAAATCAGAGTTGCAACGACGTCTCCTGTCCTGGGTAAGGAGATGCCCCGGCTGACAACTGCGCTCTTCTTGTCTTCAAATCCTCTTTCTTCGTCAGCTGGTCATCCTGGTGGAAGTCTTGGCATATTCTTGGATGTTCAAATGGTTAGTTGGCTAACCATTCTTGCATCCAAGATTATTTGTGAGGAGTTGGATCGGAGGTGAGGAGGTTGATTTTCTTACCCTGTAACCTTTTGGGCAGGCGGGGGAAAATCTGGGAGCTGTAGCCAGAGTCTGGTTAGCACCGATTTAGCTACGGATAGGTTCTACTCAAGTTTTGAGAATAAATTCTCGCCACCCGGGGGGAAAGTCAGTGAGGGGGGTCTTCTTCTTCTTGGTTTGTTGGTCCTGGCTCTCATTTGAACCTAAAAAACAGAAACACATTATTAATTATCAAGATCGGGAGTTTGTCAAATCCGGGTGGTTGTCATGTTCGGGGGTTCAGCGCTGTCATCTATCGTCCAGCAGCTGATGTCTTGGCCGTTTGTGGGGGCTTCCATTTCTGGGTCATAGTCGATGGCGTTCCTTATGAGTGGATTCTGGTGTTCCGCCATCCTGTCAAAGAACTTGCGTGCGTGTTCTTTGATCTTCTCTGTCGCTGTCTTGTATTGAAGATCTCTAGTGATGGTGTCGTTTCTGACATACCACGGGGCGTGAGACAGAGCAGACAGAGCAGAGTCCTGGCAAGCTTTGCTTTCGTCCGGGCTTTTTCGACTTGACACTTCCATGGTAGTGTCTTGCCGAGGTATGTCGCGTTGTTACCCCATGGAATATCTTCATCTTGGACTCGGAGGTTCGGAGGGGTTTCCGGTCTGAGTTTACTATAGAGACCAGTCTGGTAAATTTTACTATTGCTTTGGCAGGAGAGATAACTTAAGTAATTCACTGTCTGAAAACTATAATTTGCTTTATAAACTCTGTCACCTAAAGTTCAAAATTAATAATATTTATTATTCATTCATTTGCGGTGGTAAATGTAACCTTGAAAGGTACGAGGGAATTTTTATCGTCTAAATTCTCACCAGTTATGATATAGTATAACAAACAACCCTCCAGGAGATAGACTTATAAATAATATTGATTGTTGTCTGTAAGGTTTATGCAATATGAATAATAGTGTTTAATATTCATTGCTTATTGTGATATATACCGGGTATTTCCAAACTGTGGTGCATGGTGCATTGGTAGTGCTATTGAAATTATTTAATAATAATACGATTGGTAATGTCAATCCTTTGTATAAAAAATCAATAAGAAATAATTATCAAGCACGGTGGGATTGCCACAGAATGCCGCACCAAAAAATTATATTGGAAAGTTATGTAATATGTAAGGTACATACAAAGAATACATAACATACAAAACAAAATATCACCAAATCCACACTATATCAATTGGACACAATCATAAGATGATGTACGTAAGTTTTGGTGGAATTAACTTTATTATATTAAATTTACTTGTGCAACCGCTATTAAACTTACTTGTGCAACATTAACATAAATCTGCAAACCACGCAAATTTTCATTTTCACGTCGGTTAATCAATTTTTATTTTTTAATAAATTGCGCACTACACCGAGAATAATTTGAGACATAATTATCTATCTAGGGTATAATTGTGATTTCATGAGCTTAACTAAGAAAACAGATTACTCCAACGGTGAGTTTTGAACAGTTTGTGGAATCTGGACAAAAACCAAAACAACACAACACAAATAAAGGCAAACTCAACCAAACTTGCTTTAGTGCAAGTTTTATGGTGGTTTAACACACAAAGTAGTTCAATGCTAAAAATAATTGATAAATAATAAGTGTAAAAAAAGAGAGAATGGAAGTCTGCACTAATTATTGTATCAACACAAAAACCTATAAACATTTCGAAAGACGTTATTTATTTCTATTGAATTAATTACAAAATTCAACGTCCATTGTCTTAAGCAGCTTAAATAACACTATTTAAATCGCATACAAAACGTATTACCAATTTATTACCGTATTATACATCCTGTAGATACCAAAGAACATAATATAAACTAGTCAGATTACGTCACCAAACTAGATTAATATAATAATAAGTGCATAAAAATGCAAACCAATTCTGTAACCTTGACAAGGTCGTTGCAAACCAATCGCAGCACTACCACCTGGCTCCCTTGCGAACGTTGGCTATTAACATGGCTATTCTTATCTGGTTTACTGCGCTTCTAAACAGGTCAATAGATGACAATCCAAACCACTAGCGTAGGTTGTGCAACCAAGGAGTCCCTGGTCCTCTCCTGCTATCCACCTTGTCCTGGACAACCAACTGTAAAAGGCGGTATTTTTCATGTTTTAGTACGTGGCCAAAATACTCTACTTCCATGTTGGTGATGTGTTCCGTGCAGGATATTTTCAAAATACGCCGATATGTCCACATTTCGAAGGATTCCAGTATTTTTAAAGTGGCCTCAGTTGTGGTCCAAGCCTCTACACCATAGAACAAAACAGAAAATATCTAGCACCTGACTAGCCTTAATTTTAGTTGTAGAGAAATATCTTTGCTGGTAAATAGTTTCTTCATGTTATTAAACGCAGCCCGAGCCCTTTCTATCCGTGATGGTATTTTTGATGCCTGGTCCCATTTCGCGTTAACTGTGGTTCCTGTGGTTATATGTGTACGTTTCCACTTGATCTATGTCCTGACCGTTTATCGTTAGACGCACTGGAGGATGCTGACTTTTGCTAATAATCATATGTTTTGTTCTTGATATATTCAGAGAGAGTCCATATTCTTCACTTGCTATGTATATGTTTTGCATAAAGTTTTGTAGCTCTTCATTGTTATTTGCTATAATTTCTGCGTCGTCGGCATATCTAATGTTGCTGATTGCTTGTCCATTGATCTGATAATTCCGCCAGGGCTTTTCCAAAGATTTCCTTTTCGTCAATGCCAGTGTTTCTAAGCACCTCGATGCAATCATTATTGATTTATGTCTATATGTATGTATAATGATTTGATTTAAATCATTATTGATTTATTAATCATTGATCGATTAAGAGTGTTGAAATCCATGTAGAACTTACTATTACATTTTTTACTGATCCCAAAATCTAAACTGCATTTTTTTGCAGATGTCAGAAGGCTTTATTAGCTCACAACAGATGCATCTCTGTTGAATTCGTATTTTATTTTGAAATAAACTTATTGTTCTACTTAAGTTACAGTTCCAGTAGTAATAATTAAGCCACGCTGTATGCTAAATAAATACTATTAGAAATTTTCACACGGATTTGTCCCAAACTTTTGCCGCACTTTACCTATACTCAGTAGCTGCACAGGAAGCAGAACACTTTTTTGTAAAGTTAACATGCAGAATGTGTCGACAACGATAAATGATGCATTTAAGGAATAAATGTGTAAGGAATTTCAACGACGTTGAATTCATAAGAATGATTTCGACGGCTTTTTATGAAACGAATCGTGTAATCGAAAAAGGTTCATGACGCTACCATGTCAGCAAACAAATGTTTCGTTTTTCGGCTCACATGATTGATATGTTGTCTGGTAAGCAACAATTAAAATTCGATGGACTGAAGTTTTTGCTTTGTTCTGGTCAGTTGCCAGCAACTTGTTGCGCAAATAAAACTATATCATTCCACTTGTTAAGTGGGAAATAAAATTTAGATTTATCTTCTGATCAGCAAGCCACAGATGTAGGCAATCAGAGTTTATTGTTTATGAGGTAACAACCTGAATATTAAACATTACCTGGGTGGGTTTTGCTTTTATAAAGTATGCGTAATGGTATCGCGGATGGTAATCCAATCTAACTTAATGGTTGCAGCGTGCAAATTTGTCTTTTTTTTAATCTTATCAATTCTAATATTAAAACGTGTTCTTTGATAGGACAAGTTCGTATGTGTTGAAACTGAGTTATCGCCGTTAATGAAAGACAATAAATAAACCGCTTTAAGTGCGAACTATCAACATTCAGAAGTTTAATAGACGTGTGTACGTATGTTAAATTGATTTTAAGCAAATAATCGTCCAAGTTTATTGGTTTTAATAACGAGTGTGTTCTTTCAGCCATGTCAAAGTTGTATGCAACGAATCAAACTCTTAGTTGCTAAACCTATTTAGTAATTTTCCACTATGCGAGAAAGAAAATATTGTCAGGGATTAACATAAATTATTATACCAACATAAAACATCAGTCAAGTTTTCACAAGGTAGAGAAATCTGAGTTTTTTTGGTTTAAATTGGATTTCCCAGTTGGCTAATGTATGTCACGTTTAAATATATAAATTTCACATCTACACAAAAAGTAGTTTTTCGTTTGCATCTATAGATATTTTTCCCATTTAGTTTGGCCTCCGGCTTTAATCTACTACTACCTAGGAAAAAAATGATATATTATACACATATTTATTTATCCGAGCACACTGCAACGATGGTTCATATAGATTATATCACTAATTGGAAATATTGTGTTTTAATTTAAATTGTAAAAGTTAAAACGCTTATACAGGGTTAGCCGCCCAAAACGTTCATTAAAAGTTTATTAGGATCCAATATTAAAAAAAAAAGTTTTGGAAGCAAGATAAAAAACAAATTTGATGAGTGCTATGTTTTAAACATATTTTTATCTTTCTGTCCCTTCCGATTTAACCGCAAGTTGATTTTAATGGGAACACCCTGAATATAATTGTATTTTTGAATAGTCCTATCGATTTCAAATATTCTTGATGTATCATAACCTATATCTATCTACAACGGTCTTCGAGATATTGACGTTTGAAAATTACACTTTCAGGTTTTCAAGTGTCATAACTCCTAACCAGAATGAGATAGAGTAAAACGGCTTGCATGTTCTTATCTTAGCTTTTTGAGATCTATCATTTGGTAATATTTTTAATTTTGACAGATGATGACGATACTAACAATATCAATTTAAAAATAGCATTCGGCTAATTCCTCTCAATCTACTGTAATATATAAATAGTTGGTCTAGAGCGTTAAATAAAATATCGGGTTACTCAAAGCCTAATTATAAGGGTTATTTTAAGAAAAAGGTTCCAATGTATACTACCACTAGATTTATGAGGCATAGAAATCCCTAATGGGTCTAATGATCGACATAATCCGGGACACTCTGAAATATTGCATCGAATCCCATCGTTTCCGTAAATATAATATTTGCGTGAGAATCAATGCGCCCAGGTTATCATGACCCGTGAGGGGCTGATATCCTCCCCAATGAGAACGGCAATCTGTCCTTCACCTCCACCTCCTTGCATACGTTTCCTTCTTTTACCCTCCCGTTCCGTTTGTTTCTATGTTTAAAGTGCATAGAAGTATTGATATTTTGAAGTATGGTAAACTTACTTCAAATTTAAAATCCGCATCAAGAAATTACAAATCGAAGAGGGCAAAGATACTGGAGAGAGAACAAATTGAAGAATTTTTGAGAAAAGCACCGGATCAGGAATATTTACAAGTTAAAGTAAGAAGTTCAGGATGTTAATCTTTCAATTTACATATGAAATGTTTTATTTTGAACCTTTTACAGGTTGGAACGATCATGGGAGTAGCAGGTGCTTGTCGATGCAACGAATTAACCTTTTTGGATATCAGCCAATTCCAAGACAAAGACAGTTACTTTCATGTGCTCATTCGAATACGAAAACAAACATTTCAAGAAGCTTCACGATAATTGAAGAAGCCTTTTCAGTCAATGCTGTAGAAATATGTCGAAAATACATAAATTTCCTACCTAAAACTGCTGATGGAAGGTTCTCCTTGCGATATGTGGATGGAAAATGTACTACACAACCTATAGGCGTCAACACAACAAACAACGGACATGGAATGAGGCGCTCTTTGGCATTGGTCAAAGCTGGAGGCGATAATACCACTCTCACGGAGGTTGGACGTCGAGTACTACTGGAGCGGAAAGTTGTATTGAAGATTTATTATGCAGCAAAATAGCAATTGCTGAAAAAATACAAGTATTTCTTAAAGACCACAAAGTTGTTGGCCTCTCCAGTTCTTCAGAAACTCCAAATCAAGTGGATTCGAACTTAATAGAACAGGAGTTTGAAGCTAACGAAGTAGCAGAGCAAGCAGGACATTAGGCAGTACAGTATACCTATTTTGTGCAGCTCAATGAGAAAAAGACTGCTAGAAATAAAGATATTCATCTGCTTTTGTGAAGCTAACGACACGATACCTGTCCAAAATTTTGGCATGGGAAGAACAATTCTCAAGTAAGTAATACTGCAATAAAATCCGACAAAAGTAAAATATATTCATTAATTGTCATTGTATTTCTATATTACTCAAGTTTCTATGAGTATAAATATGTTCTACTCAGAGGTGGTTGCATTAGACAAATAATTGAATAAAAAAGACTCTACCAGGAAATCGAAAATGAACATATAGCCTACACATGCATACACTATTACAGAGTTTAAGAAACTTTAAAACAAATTCAAAAGTTTGCAAAGAGCTTTTAGGGTATACATCAACTTCACATTGAAAACTTGTGGTGGGATTCACTAAAAGTTAATCAAATACACAGTGACTAATTAACTATCAATCCGATTTAACCACTTATTAATTAACATATCCTGTAAAAATGAAAAAAAAACAGCGTGGTGGCATAAAATTAATTTGTCAGGAAATTGTTAATGCTGTTCCAACATCAATAAATACTCGCTTACGAACACCTGCTTCCATCGCCTACGGGACTTCATCAAAAGGCGTTAAAAATTGGACATTAACAAGTTTCTAAATTAACACAAACCGAAGGAATGGCAGTTAATCGGCAATAATTAAGGACAGTGTACTACACTGGGTACTAATCAACGGAGTGATAAATGAGCTGAATAAAAACCATTAACCGATATTCTGTTGCCAGAACTAAATGAAAAAAGCTCCATAGGGCGATAAGTAGTAAGACCTTGTTAACGTTTTGTGAGTCTGATTTTGAGTACCATGTATTTTATGGTACCATTAAAAGTAGTTTCGAGTGTGTGTCCTGTATTTTAACGTTACATTATGTAAATTTGTGCAAAAATTAGTTGGCCGTTAAAAGGCTTTATATAGAAAAGCAGTCCGCAATTTATTTAACAACCTAAATTGTTAGTTTAAGTTATGTGAACTAATCACTTTGAAAGGTCTCGCACCTTTAAAAACGACCATTGAGAGCCATTAAAATTATTCAGATCCTGCATAAATTTATGGACCGGCAGTATGCCGTGCAGCTAAAGAACTCGATTGTTGTTGCTCTCAGTTAGTATGAGGTGTGTGAAGAAAGTAATGAGACCGAAAACAATGCGAGCTATCTTCCAGGAAGTTGAGAATTTTTTAAGTGAACCCCTTTATTTTAAAATGAGTGTTGAGATACGGATATGGGGAACTTTGAAACCACAGTAGAAACGAAAAAGCTTTATTAGAAAAAACTTTGTTATAGGCAACTTTGTTTTATTTTCTAAAGTTGCTTAAACCAATAACAAAAAATCAGCAGTTTGCTGAATAACCTATTACGCACCAGCAGGCTCGGATACTTAGGGTGTTATAATGAACCCTCAAGTTAATGAGATTTTACTATTTTGATAAGTTTGCTCAAAATCATGGATTAATTGCCTGAGATTAACTAGCTGTAAATGAACACACTTGGATATACTGTAGGAAATCAAAATCGACTTTTATGCTAAGTACAGGGTGTACTAATTTGTACAAGTCCCTGTAACTTCGTTATTATGAGAGTTTGGTGGAAGTAGCTTTTATTTTCAACCAGGTATGTGATAACGTTATTTCTTATGTGTTAACCAGGTGGAAAGATGAAAATTACCTGCTTTTACTTTCCACGCGGGTGTCTGTCTAAAGACTGTTTTATAAATGTCCCATTCGGTTTATGCCGATTTAGAGTAATATGGGTCCAAGTTTTGGGTTCTTCAGAGTGGCAATAAGTACGGAATGGGATTGATTTTCAGTAAACAAACCTCGCACCCAGTGGTACTAGGCTTCAGATTGCGCAACTGATTTAGTATCTCTGATGATTTGGAAAAACTGGCAAAGGTTAATCTTCAAAACCATAACAATGAGTGCATGTAAACAATCCCAATTTTGATTGACAACGTTGAGGAAAGAACATGAGTTTATTTGTACCCGGAATATGAAAATAACACTTTCAATAACATGATATACCCTAGTACATACCAGATGTCAATTATAAAATAAAGTAAACTTTAATTTTTTTAAATATAAAATTAGTTTCCTCACTTTTTTCCCACATCTCGTATAGGGAAACCTTAACTTCGGTTAAAGCTGATTTTGAGAACACGTTTATTACCTACTTGCAACCGCATTTATTTACAATATTCAGCTAATTACATCCAATAACAGCCCATTAAAAATAAATTACAGTAAAATTTGCTGATGATATACTAAACGCGCGCAAAGGCTTCGATAAGGTGGAAACCAGGTCACCGTTTTTCAAAATTACTTTATCTTGACGGTCATATGTAATTTAACGAGAACGTCTCTGTTGTTGTGATGAAGTATACAAAAAAAGCTTCAAGATGCAATCTTGTGGGCTGGTCCCATCGGTGGTAGTTTGGTCGGTTCCTTAACGGTACCGTGGTTCCAAACAATGGACAATTTAAAACGACTCTCTGATAAAAATTATTTTTTAATTGCCTTATAATAATGATTTTCCGAAGTAAGGAGGAGATTTTTTCTTTACATGAATGGACTCGTAAAACTAGTTCCGTAAACACGTCTATGTGTATTTACCTTGAAATATCGTCATAGTATTGAAGTCTAACCCTTAGTGGAGATTGAATAACGAATTAAACGAGAGAGATACAATCACGACACTGCCACAACGAGATTTATTTGGTCGAATAAATAACAATATCCGTTTGCATTGTAAGCGCGATAAAAATAATAAATTAAAAATGGAAAAACAATTAAAGAGTAGTACCGGTGTATTAGGGCGTATCGGTACTGCTGATTAACGACAGTTTAATCCGATATAATGGGTCGAGAATGCAGGTTGAACACGACTTTTATTAAGACCCAGTGTTGGATTAATTAAATCGTGTTTTAAGCCCTTGGTGGTTGTCGGTATTGATGTCGTGAATAAAAGCTTAAATCACTTAAAAAACGTAACAGAGAATTTCTACTCTTTTCAAGTGTCGAGAAAAATGACTGATGGTTTTTCATTGGTCTTACAGTGCATCAATCATAGCACGCCACATGCCAATTAAGTAATGAATATTTATTCAGAGGATGATGAGAAAATATTGCTTTGCTTATTCGCAAATTTACGGTGAATACTTTATGTTAAATTGACTTAACTGACGTAAGTTATGACCGTATACTGATTTTTAGTTAATCTGTTTTTTTTTTTGAAGAACGACTCGTGTCGAATCTGGTATATAATTCGATAAGCATTTTTTTTTTAATATCGAAAGCGTAAAATAATAAATATATTATATATATTAAGAATCTGTTAAGATCATCTATCAGACACAAATAGAATTTCAACTCGAAAGAGAAGTTCGTCAGGACGAAACTGTTTACCATCACCGAATTAGAATATGCCTTTAAAAGAGTAAACATGGAAGAAATATCGTCAAAGAGCTGTTGAGCCACATGTGGTTTGCTGATGACATTGTTATAACTGCCGAGAGTATTGAACAAGCACAAACTATGTTGGAGAGCTTGGAAACAATGTGCAACTCAAATGGCAAACATAGAAGTATGTATACTGCCAGTACTAACCTATAGCGCAGAAATGTTACCGCTAAGAGGTGCTCAGGGATCTATGGAGCGGCAATACTGGGTCTGTCTCTGAGAAACAGTATACCCAAGGTGACTATACAACATATGACGGATGTGACTGAGATTAGAAAGAGTTACAACAACGAATGGATCAAAGCGTATTCTGGAGTCGAAACCAAGCTACAAAGCCTAGAGAAACAAAGGCAGACCATAAATAGAATCCGAGAAACTGAATACAGGACAAACAAGACCGAAAGCGGTGATAGACACTAAGGGAGACAGTGGACATGAACAGCCGTCTGATGATGATGAAAAGGTTACAGGACAGCATTGCACATTTCATAACTCAATCAAAGTCCGCATTAAACTTTGAAAAATGCTGAATAATTCGGAGATATGCTCAGAAAACTCAGACTCGCCAGCCTGGAAACTCGGGAAGAGCTTCTGGGGCCCAAACCTAGTGTGTTTACAGCACAGCGGCTCTCTCAATGAGAAACTTTTTCAACACCGCTGGGCAACTGCTCCCGACATGAGAGAGGAGCCTGAAGCTTCTGCTAAACCTCAACAGAGACAACATTTGCTGGAAATCCGTTTGCAGAGGCTGTTGCAACAAAGAAGAATTATCAAACAAACAAACAAACCATAGACACGTTCTTCGACGGCAAAAAATCCATCCTTATAATTTTGAAAATGCAACTGAAATCACCATTTCCAACTAACTAAAAAAAAAAACTATCCTTAGATATTTTTCAATGTCTTTATAATAGTACATTTTATATATCGATATCTCTTGCGTGGGACGTTCTGTATGGATGTTTCCCAAATATTGCCGTCAACAATTTCACAACGGAGCTTTTGACTGGTAAGTCACGCGCATTTTAAAACATGAATATATTAATTACGTTAATTATAACATAACGAAAAATGATATCCATCAATCGTCTTTTGTACACTCACCACAGGAAATCGGTCATTTTACTATAGTAAATTAATTTTATCTAGCAATAATTTTTGTCTTAACAGAAAAATTCTAATGAAGTCTTAGGAACTTGCTTCTATATTTTGAATGTTGTGGAATGTGAAATGATATATACTTCTGCTATAACCTAGTTAATAGCACTAACAATCAAGGAAGAGAACATTGGCTCCATAAATCAGCTAACTTACCCAGCAAATCATCTAATCATTTCTAATGTCTTAAGAGAAGCTCATTTTTAGATAAAACACTAATTTCTAACCATTCTTAATGACCGAAAAAATTTATTACGACTTAATATCAGATATGTCGGCTCCATGCTTTAATAAACAACTCGTAGTCGACGTAATGTCTAATGAATCAACTTACTTATTATTTTTTCATAAAGTTTGTGATTAACATTCCGCTGTTAATGCGAAGCGCAGTTTGGGTAATGTTTTTGCTGCACGTTACGAACATGAGGGTTTTTATACCTCATAAGAATGAAGATTAAAAAAGAACGTTTAAAGTTATTAATATTTAAAGAAAGTAACAAAAGTACCCATACAGGCAATTTTTCTCTAAAGGAACAGTTAAAAGTTTATGTTTCGTAAAATAGCTATTTATGATACGAGTGTTAAAAGTTCATTTTTAAGGCACGCTATGAAATTCGCATGAGAGTCTTCAAGCACTTTTAACACGATTACCATATATATTTTAAAGTGCAGTTTGCTACACAATTTTTAGAAAAGGAAGACGATAGTATAATTATAATGAAACGGAATTTGCAAAATGGAATCAAGTAAACCCTGTATGTACGTATATTTGCAGAGATATGAGTTTGAATAAAATGCTAAAAACTAGAAACTTGCTATATTTTCTATTTTTGGAGCACCATTTTGTTTTATATTTTTTGCACCTGCATTTTGCTGCTTATTAGCGGATATGGTGGTAATTACACAAGCTTGTATCATTTAATTGGATTAATATTATTTTTAATTAAGCCTGACCACCTACAATTTAATGCAGCTGACAAAATCATTGTAATCTTCCTGATAATAGTATATTATTAACCAAGGTTTAGACAGAAGCTTTTATTGACCGTATGTCAAAAGACATAAACCGTGGATAATATAGCGGTATTATACAACCGTCTATATATTAGACTCTATTTTTGACCTAGGTCAACAATGACCATTAAGGTAGAGAAAACTAATTTCCCAAGATACTAATCGGTCAATAATGATATGTTTATCATGTTAGTAGTGGAAAAAATCTATTAAGCACCTTCTTATTCATTCTACTGCAATATGGGTTAAGTGGTTAAATCAGGATGGGTATACTAAGAAAAAAATAAGTTTCTTTGTTTGTGGAAACACAACAAATGAAATTAAAACTGGTTTGGCTTCATCTCCAAACAAAATTTATACTTCAAGACACTAATATAAACAACTTTTTCTTCGTAAATGGTTATGCAGGTTATTTATAACACACACACAATCTTCCAGTCAAGGAAGATCAATTAAGGTACTCTAAACGAAAATCACATTCCTGCTAATAAGGTTTTATGATGACTAATCAGCTTAATTTGTCGTAATTATTAGAAATTTATCGAATTACGTCAGATAATTTATTTTAGGTAATTAAAACCAGAATATAACTTTTGGTATCAGAAACTGTGATCATATAAGCAAAAGATGTATGTGTGTTTTTTATTTCTTAAACTGGTATTATTTTGTTAGTAACTTCTTGTAGGATTTAAAACATTAATATTGGCACGCATCAATTGATGTAGTTGGAAATTGTAAGTATTTTAAATGACAAAACCAAACATTTTTTTATACAATATATTCCTAATATGTTGTTAAGGGATGTGTGGACATTTATGCGGAGCCCCTTGCCCTATTTAACCAATCAAAACAATCTTTTTCCAGAAAATTTAAAGAAGGCAGTTTATTATAGTAACGATGTACAAAACGGGAGGTATTAATATTTTTATAAATTCCCACCATTAGTACCAATCAGTATCCCATCTCCTTGGACACAAATTTTTGAATCAATTCTCTGTGTCAGTATTTATACACTTATTCATAGAACTTTGGCAAAACAGCAGAATAGTTTTCTTCTAGGTAAATCTACAACATCTTATCTGTGTTACCGCTATAGAAAATAAGAAGCAGCTGGATATCAGTTCCACAGATGTTGCATTAGCTTTTGATAAAGTCAATAATCAACTACTACTTAATTGGTTTTTCCAAGAACGTTGTTACCTTCTTGGGTAAATCTCTGTCAAAGAGAGCTGTCAAATAAGTAAAGAATACTCTGAGAAATATTATGTTACTTCTGGAGGTTCGCTGAGAAGCAACATAGCTTTTGTCATATTTTTGATTCAGACTCTCTCAGCCTCTTCCTTACAGATGACTTCAAATTCTTCAAACTGGTTTTTTCGGAGGCATATATATTTGCTCTTCAGCAAGATATAGATTTGTCAGTTAACTCAAAAATAAATATTATTAAATGTCGAAAAGCTCCAATCCCGGGCAGAAAGAAAACCCATGGCAAATTGCCCCATAGAGGGAGCAGAAGCCATACTGCCCTGGTTAGATAGGGGAATCAGGAAGGAAGGAAGGAAATATCCTGCAAAACTCGGGCGAATTGTCCATATCGCCCTAATCCGATTGATGTGTTGAATTGTTGAACTGATTGATACATTTTCATCCTTGTGCGATAGGGACGTTATTCATCCTTGTTATACAATATACTATTTTCAACTCTCACAATCTTCATTATTTAAACCTGTTGATAAGCAACTCGTCTTCTATTTCAGACTTCACAAACTGTTAACTGCAGTATTCTGAATTTAAAGAATTCGGTACACCTTGTATAGGTAAACGATCAATAATAATGATCACCTTGTACAGCCAATTTTATTTAGATGCACTTAATACTTGTCAAATTCAGAAACACATTTAAGGATTAAATTTCTGATTAATCTTCAATAGGAATGCACAAAGTTGACTCTCAGCAAAGAGTGTATAATAAACAGGGAGATTCCTTAAATGCGAATCGCAGGAATAAATGACTTAATGAAGGAAATACTTAACATATTATTGCGTTTGCTTACTTACTACTAAATATTGCCCATATTTTTAATTTTCGTTCATATTTTTATCAAAATATTACCACATATTTTTTATATTTGAACTAAACAAAGTGTCATTGAGTGTTACATTTTGAATACGTTTTATTCCAAAAAATCTTAAAGATAATAAAGTTTCTAAAACGATAAAAAACTTAATTCTGATTCTTTTTTGTGTCACACTTTTCCGTACCACAATTTGCTTTCTCTTTGTATTTAAATAAATATTGTAGCTCTAATAGAAGTTTTTAGTATGTGAGAGGTATTCAAACAAAATCTTAACCTAAAAAGTTTGTAGTTGTATTGTTTGTTTTAAGGTAAATAAGAAAGGCACTTTAAACAGGGTGTCCCAAGATTAATGGAAAAAATTAAATGAAAGAACCCATCAAATAAAGTAGATAAATCATTTATAGTTGCACGACACCCAGTATATCACATACTTAACTGATTTTTAATAAGTGGTTCCCGCGACCTCTAGGTCGAAATAAACACGTCATTTTGATTGACAACCATCGTAATGACCATAAAGCATACAAAGAACAGCCCCACACTGAATACATTTGCTTGCATTATTTATTTCAAGTGGAACTTTTAAATGTTTATATTGGATAGAATAGGTATGTTACCTGAAACCTAAACAGATTAGTCAAATAAAAATAATAGCTGTCCGTCAATTTTCTATGAAAGGCGTAACGATTTGATTAACAGTTTTCAAACGGTGATGAAAGCCTTCATCAAGAAACCTATTTTTTCTAACAGATGAGCATAATTTGTTTTAATCGTGGATCTTAATTAGTGCGCAATTTTTATAATTAAATTTCTCATATTCATCACGATTTTAAACTTATGCCAGTACTGGCCGGCATGTATACGTGTGTTGGTACGTTCGTAATCATCCTTACCCACATATATGCGCGTAAACATAATGCGTTTTTGCATCCGATGACGACGAGATACGTTGAGGCAGAAAAGTCCTAATTTGACTGAGAACTAAAATTGGTACCCCAAAAGTAAGGCAATAACAACTTAATGCGGGCTCACTGTAATTGGCGGTACCATTGCGAAATTGCTGGACGAATATTATCGTAATGGACTGAAATTGTATGTGGTTTTAGCTTTAATAACTCTCCATGTTTTCTGGCCAAATTACTTACAAGAGTTTATATCAAAAACAGGAACGGTAATTTTATGATGAGGATTACGTTGTTATTGTTTTCCAACTGTATTTTAATATGTGTTTTCAAATAAATTATTTTAAGGCATTGGTACAGTTTAACTCATTTGTGGTTTAGTTGATACATATAGGTATATAGTTGATACATATGATGAAAAGCACTTTAAACTTTTTAATTTTTCAAAAAAATCATTCAAAAATTGAAAAAGTGCTATTTTGGCAATTTTTGATTTTGCTCCAGGAGGTTTCCAATGAACAGCAAAGGACATATTTATACCAAAGGACCTTACATTAGGTGAAATAAGTACAAAAAAGGCATTTCAAAATTTTGTATTTTTCAAAAAAATTGAAAGGGCATTTCTAAATTCCTAACCAAAATCAACGTAAACAAAAGGAGAAACTGTTTTTAAAACTGATCACCAGAGAGAGTATCTCTTATCTTGAAACGCCAATACTATACAGTCGTTTTGCCATTTTTTTTATTGAAAGTGCAAGATTGATACTATATGTGGCAAAAATTAAAAATCGACCTTGACTTCCTTTTGACAGCTCTCAATATTACATAGGTACCTAGTATTTTGTATGAGAGAACATTCAATTTACTTTCTTGATGTTTGCATTAGATACCATATAATCTAATATGATAATTTATTAAACTATACGAAGACGAAACCCTCATACACAACTAAAAAGAAGACAAAATTAACTACTAATATACGCATAACATCAATCTATAAAGCTATTTACTGCATAGGATCAGGCAATTTAATTAGGCTGGTCTTATCGAAATGTATGACTAAAGGAAAGTCGCGGTATCAATTTCCTTCTAAGGAACACGTGCGGATTAATTAAATTGCATATAAATATTTATATATGACTTATTATATGCACTTGTTACGGGCGATAAGGTGAAATAAATGCACTTAAAATACCTACACCCATCCGTATATTTGTGTGTGCTTCCCTTTGGAGTTAATTATGGGGCATTCAAATGGTTTCCACTTAAATGAACATCTTCCTTTTTGCATAATGAGATGATATTTATAATAAACTATTCTCATTTATTTTTAACAGTTACTGTAATGACAAATATATTGTAATTTCTATATGATTATTCTTCTTTATGTAAACTGTGATTATTAAATAAGCCGAATTCTTTATAGGGAACTTAGAATTCATGTAAGTCCTCAGTGCTGATACATCATTATCATCATGTTCAGTCAACCCAATTGCGTTCATTGCTGAACGTAGACATTCCGTAATCTATTCCATTGCTTTTACTCTCTTAGTAGTAATAATAATGCGGGGGGACCCTAAAAGGTCCGGCGAGTAGGCCTTCAGGCCCTTTTCGCCGTTTCCGAGAAGAGTTTTCGTTTAAGAAGAGGACCAATGTGACCTCCTTGTCTTGTAATCCCTGTTCAGCTTTTTGCACCAGAGCATAGAGAGCAGTATCTGTCGACCTTCCTTTCCTGTATGCAGGCTGATTACTATGCAGCGGAGTTTTGATGAGGACTTCCTCTGTTAGGTACCTGTCTATCATCCTTTCCAGCGTTTTCATGAGCATGGACCTTAAACTGATAGGTCTGAACTATTTGGGCTCGGTGTAGACTCTTTTACCGGGTTTTGGTATAAAGACCACTTCCGCTGACCGCCAATCATTTGGGACATATCCCATTGCCACGCTGGCCCTGAAGATCCTCCGCAAAAAATGGAGTAAGATTTCTAGGCCCGACTGCAGCATTATTGGAATTATCCCGTCTGGACCTGCGGCTTTATATGAACAGAATTGCGAAACCGACCATTTGATAGCGTCATCACTAACCACTCTTTCGGCCGTGGTCCGATCCCATGCATTAGGGCAACTATTGACCTACGAATCTTTCGCTAGGAGGAGTTGTAAGGTCTCCTTTTTCGTTTCCGTCCGTTTACTCTCTTAATTTCATTTAAAACTCAATCTCTAAAGGGGCATATTATTCACCAGAAAAGCGAGGAGGAACGAACATGAGCAAACCTGTTGTGCACAAAAACTTGTTTAATTCTGAAACGGCATTACACATTCTACTCTAAAGTGATATCTTAATAAAAGTTTTTAATGTTTTCGAATACCACAGACGTATAAACTACTGATGAACTACTATAGCCTTGCTCTAATAGATCAATCATTTACCTAACGAATAAATCAAACGGTTCCTATCGATTGATCATTGTTTTTCGCGCCATTCAAGTATCTGACAAACACATTCGAAACAATGATAGAAAACAGTTAGTTCAGTCTCGCATCCACTAACAGTACGTTTTACGTATCTATGTTTACTGCATAGATATTATGGGAATATTTAGCAAACACGGTGTATGCGGTTTGAATTAACTTAATTAACGAAATGTCAACTTGTCGACGGTAAATCTAATAAAGTGGTCGTTATCTGAATTCGTGCCTGGTTTATAGAAAATGCATTATAAAATCGTGAAACAGTAAATTAATGATATTTATTTATTCGCCTTCTTATTATAGCGACACCCGTTATTGTAATTGCCCATCTCCAAAATCTAATGGCAATTAATAAGTAATTTTTGGTTTCAATATTATTTGTTTTATTTAACAATTTACATCGTTTACTTGAATAGCAGCAGAGTTGGTCTTAACTTTTTTCAGGTCCGTTCGGGAATTCGTTTATCTTTAAGGTTTAAGTAGAAATACCTACATAGTCATGTGGTGAACATTCTGCTGCTAATAACGAAATTGTTAAAATGGAACGTAAAGAAGGAAAAAACTAAATTAATATTGGGGAGAAATACCATGGAAGCTCAAAATTCTCCACTTAACTATCCAATGAAACTACCTTCAATGAAAGCTTAGCAACTTTAGTAAACCTTAGCGAAGGAATTAAACTAAAACAAGTTTCTTATGTATCAAGACTTAACACCAAACTAATCAAGCAGCGGCTTGCCTACCGACTTGTTCCCCGTCTTCTTTATCAATACCTCTTTCTCCCAACTCATTTACTGTTCTCCCTATTCTTTTGCCAATCTTAAAAGCAGTTTACCCCAACTCACCTGTTTCTTTTCTTTCATGCATTTCATCTTCACATGTCACTCCAAGTCAAAACCTTTTCAGATAAGAAGACAAGACTGCCATGTCCTGTACCAGTTGGAAGCTCCTAAAATACAGTGGAAGTTTGTCGATCTCGACTCCCTAACACATTTTAAAAACTGTCCGTCGTTTGTTAAAGGTTTTTTGCTATTCATTCATCACTCGTCATCCATTTTAATTTTACTCTCCCTATCTTTCCACAATTTCAAAATGAATTACATAGTAGTCCATGATTTCACAGTGAAAGTGTATTCAATTGAATGAAAACAAGAACACAGTCTTCTCCACAACAAGTTTATTCTACTTCTTATGACGCCGTCTCCCTCCGAAGGTTGGCGATCCAACTGGCTACAATAGTGCGCGAAACTGCTCCTCTGAATATCTCAATAGACATTTGACCAAACCATCTTCTCAGATCCTTGAGTCACGAATTCTGCCGTCTGCCTACAGATCTCCTGCTCTCTATCCTCCTCAATAACTCCTTTCATAACGTGATCTATATATTGCAGTTTTCTTTCTTCTATTGTTTTTAATAGTGTTTTATCTTTATTCATCCGCCTGAGTACCTCTTCGTTGGTTATTCGGTCTATCCAGGATATGCTCAGAATACGCCGATATCAGTACATCTCGAATGCGTTGAACCGACACTTAGTGCTTGCGAAACATTTACTTTTATGTGTAGCCCCCTTCCTATATTGCGCGGGTCTATTAGTTATTCTCTTACATTATTGACATTCCACATCTCCCTTCACCCTTTGATCACCCTTGAAATTGCAATATGCTCTCTCCCTCCATCTATTCAAAACTTTCTCCTTGTCCACCCTTTATCAGCGAAGCAATTCTAGACGAAAAAAAAGCCTTTTTCACAAAATGATACATAACTCTATCATATTGTCACGTTAAGGGGTAGCTCAGAGGGAAGAAAACTCGGTCGGAGGGCATTCATTTAACAATTCACTAAACAATTTTATTCAAGTTTTTAAAATAAATACATATACGCTCAAAAGCGGGCTGGTGTGAAAAAACAATGTACGAGCAATAGACGGGTGCATGTTTTGAGTGTGACGTATGTTTTTTTTTTATTGGTCACTTGGAAAACATTTATTTGTCAATTAAATTGTCATATGATCAAACCATTCTATTTTAATTTCTCCTATATGTATAGTCCTTAGAGATTATCACGTAATTATGGGACATCTTGTATTGCAAATCAAAAGCTACATCAGTATTTAATGTTAACGACCGGAACCAATTTTGCGTTCTGTCTTGAATTAGAATGTATTTCCAAAAATGGTTTCCTTTCAGACTTTTGACAGGTATCTTATCAAAGCAAAGCCGTTCTCTACCTGATTAATAATAACATAGTATCTAACAAGTAGATAGAAAGTCAAGCGTGTCAGTGATATTTGTTCTTTTTCGATACGGTGCCACCTGGGGGATCTTATTGTTATTGATAACATCGTCCGCTGGCAATCCTGTCACCTATTTTCTTGTTAATTTGTCCCGGTGAACCAGAGCGAGGCAATATGTACACCAAATGAACCGCGAACGACTGAAGACAAAGTGAATTATCCGCCATAACAGTTAATTGACTCAAAGGTGATTTAATCTGACGACAAGTGATTCTTTCACTTGATCGCGTTTTTTTTTCTATTTCTATATAGTCACGACCGCTCGTGCCTCAAACTGTGCCCGTACTCACTCAACCAAATGAAAAATATCTTTGGTCTACATCTTAACTACTTTGCCAGTTGACCATTGTATACATAACATAACGTTAAGCCTTAATGTCTACTAGAGACTTAACCGTCATCAACTTGTCCTTGCCATCATCATATGCAATCAGTGAGAAACCTTTATAAAGCTATAAATTAGTTAGCGCAAATCGATTAAAGGTACTTATTAGTAATGTAATTACCTATTGTATTAATATTAACCGCCTCAGGTCGCGAATCCAACATCTATATCTCAAACATTTCTTCTAACTTCTAGTTCCTTTACCACGCTCGTGTGATGTATGGCTTATGTTTATTTAAATAACATTGATATGTCTAATTTCCCATTACAGATAGACAAATTTATTGCACTCGAACTGAGTTAATCGATACCCAACGGACAATGTGGATCAGATTTGCATATTTATTCGTTCTTTGCTGTTAACACAGTAGTATGGATTTGTTTATACGACTTTTTTGAAAGCGGATATGCTCGTAAATTTGTCATTTCTTAGTTGTACAAACCATTGTTTCTGTTATGCAAATTGTTTTTGAGGTTTTACATCTTAAAGTGTCGGAATAATCATCGTAGGCGATAATTCTTTATGTAACCAGTTAAGAAAAGCTCTATTTTATATGTAAAAAACAGATTTTGTACTGTCTCATTTAAACTCATTCTGATGAAAAAAGATGGCCTATGTTTCTAAATGATAAAACTCAAGTTAATACTGCCGCCAAAATACGCCTAAAGGTTACAGAACGGAACCCTACGGATCCTCATGTCTCAATGTCAACTAGTGTAAGTGAATCTTTCTCCTCACACGTCATTGAAACAGTGCAGCAATGCTCGATTTTCGTACCTGTTGTGAACCGAACATACTAATGTGAAGTAGTACGCTGGATGTTTAATTTAATATGTTCAGTTGTTATGTCAGTAATTTTCTAAGTGTTGTCAAATAAAAAGTTCTTTCTGTATTTTGCCTATTTGCCAGCGTATCTTTTAAATAAACCACTAGAACTTTACTAGGACACTACAGTACCTAACCTTACAAATACAAAAGTGAACCTAACCTAAATTGAGAAGTCAACGTTATAAACTATGTCAAAAGTCAAAATAAAAGGTGGTGATTATCACATCCAATAGCAAAGCTCATAGTTAACTACATCATACCACTAGGCATACCACTCATACTGTTCGCGAACTGATTGGTTAGGAACGTGTTGCCCGATTTTAGTTCAACTGGCGCTGCGATCTTAACTTGAATAAACTTGAAACGCCAATAGAGGTGCAAAGTGATTAAAAAAGCTTAGTTCACAGTTGCTATACGTTACCTACAATGTACATCATCAATACAGTACCTAATAAGATAAACAAGATATAAGATGTAGGTACTGAGGATACACTTAAAATTATGTATAATATATAATTTTTTTTTCTAAATAACAAAACCAAAATCATATAAATTTAAACTCCTGATTAAATTTAAGGGGTTATGCCATAGGTTCCATATTATTTAAGCACGATTGGTGTATGCATGATTGCAGCGGTAATTCAACCTTCGCAGAAACGATTTTCCGTGATTGTCTTAGTTAATTCAGTGATTAGGTCATTTCCTTTGATACAGGTAAAAATAACTTTATCGCTTATAAAAGTCGTGCCCAGATTTTATCGGAGTAAAGTAAATTAAAAGAAAATAACAAATCCTTTTAAAGCAATATGTATAGGAGCAAAGGTCAAGGATATAACCGCATAAAAAAATTAAAAAAACATGGAACTATTGAGTCACTAGGTACTATTCATTCAGAAAGTCTAGCAAAAACAGAACAAAAGTGCAACCGCAGTTACATATAATGGGTTTTAAGGATAATATACATATTTGATCAGCAATTATTTCTGAAACAGTGTAAAAAAAGGTGTTTTAAAAAGTTTGTGTCAAAATTTCCATGAAAGATCCTAGTTATACTCAAAAATCAAAGGAATTTTATGTATCACCTTTCTTGTATATTCGTTTTGATTGTGAGGTTTTGTCTTAGTAAGTGTTATCTTAATATGCTTTAAGTTCTAAATATTTTTCTGAGGTTATATTCTAAGGTAACATTTGATCTCCAGGTGGTTTGGGCTGTTCTAAATCTCTGTGACATTTTATTTTCTGCAAACGGATTAAAAATTCATCTTTTAGCACGCTACTTAACTATTAAAAGTAGCATTTTAAGGCACTAGTGCTTTAAAACGCTTAAACGCTATCAAATCCACTTTTTACAATTGGTCTTACCGCATATTGTTTTGTGAATTGTGAGAACACTATAAAAATTTGTAAATCAGAAAATTGATCTAAGATTGTTTTTCTAAGATAATTGTAGATCTGATTCTAAATTATTGTTAGAAGAAGGTAATTCCAACCAACAAAAATTAATATAGTCTTATTGCGTGTAATGAGCATTATTCACTCATAATGATTTTCATCATTATACGCTCTCGCGCTAGGTACTATTATCATTTTATGAATTTACCGTTGTCTTGTTCTTTTATCTCCACTTTACTTAATATATGTATCTCAGACAATCGTGTGTGTGTTTAATTACTTAGTGACTTTCCAAGTGTGTTTAAGATGCATTACTTCAGCTATAACTCACGACCTGAGTAGAATAACTTATATTAAATGGTGTACATTTTTGGTACTGTAGATGGAAACCCCGTACAACTATTCTCAATAATTTTCTGTTGGTAACGGTCAGACAGATAATCCATAAAAACGTTAAGAAACATGAAATTAACCTCATACTAGGCGATTTCAACTTCAAAGTAGGACATACCAGTCGAACTAGTAGGGCCTTATGTAATGGGAGATAGGAACAAACGATGTGGGCGGCTATACCAGTTCTGCCAAGAGGAGGACATGAAAATAAGTAACACTTAGTTTAGACAGCCACCCAGGCATCTCTACAAGCGCCTCAGCAGACTGTTCCGAACAGAAACCAAATAACTACATACTAGTCAACAAACGTTTTGGAACATCATTAATAATGGTAATAAGAACATGCACATAACCTAGAGCTGACGTCCCACCAGACCACATCCTTCTCATTACAAGAAAAAAATTACAATAAGAACCAAAAATAAACTATGACAGACTTGGGGACGGAGGCATCATTTCATATCAGAAGCAACAAAGAAGATGAATAACACATGGAATAATATCGAGGAAAGGATGATGAACACGTCAGAAATGGAGACAATATACAAGCAAAATATTAAAAAGAAAAAACTGAATGATAGACAAAATACTAACAATGTTTGAAAAAAAAAAGAAAACACACAGAATCACGGTAGACAAGACAAATATATGACGATGCCAAATACTATATGAAGTGCTTTAAGAGATAAGTGGCAGAAAGAACAGTGCAAAGAAATGGAACAAAAACAACTTGGTTAGTATAATCTGCACATGAAAATAAAAGAAACAGCTGCAGTAGATGTACAGGAAACAAACTTTCTCTAACAAACAAAACGAACTCAGTAGAAGTGATTATTAGAGCAATAAAAAGCTTGAAAGACAAGAAAACGGTTTTAAAGCCTGTTGAATTGCTTAAGTTACTAGACAACTAATAAGAGGCTACAAAGGTTTTTCAGCCAAATTTACGATACAGAAAAATTTCCAACCAAATCTCTTGTCATCTTCCTCTCCATATGTGAAGATCACTTGATGAGTCACACTCTGAAAGTGTCTCTGGAAGTCATTCCATTGTTGAACACTGTGACTCATGAGGCTGATTAGTCTGTGGTCCTCACATTTTGTTGCATTGTTCTTTTTCGGCAAGGGGACCCACACAGTCCTGATAGCAGACAATATATGAATGAATTCCAAAGGCTTCTGGACATAGTTAGAATGCACGGCCGACTTATGGGAATTAACATTAATCTAGTAATATAATGTTCTAGAACGCAAAACTCTCATACGATAGTGAAGACATAGAGCGAGTAGAAAAGCTAAATTTTCTGGCTACTTGGTTTTGTGAAGACTGGTCACCAGACGTAGAAATTAATTGCCGAATAGAAAAAGCTAGTATCTTATTCGTGATATTCAAAAACGTCTTTACTGACCGATTTTGACTTCAATCTAAGAATAAGATTCACAAAATGTTACGTATGGCCCATACGGTTTTATGGTATGGAAGGCTGGATATTGAAAGTTGGCACAATGATAGGAGCCTGGAAGCATTTTTGAAATGTGGATCTACCCAAGAATGGACGATAGGAAAAGAATGCGAATTCTTCACAGGAACACCATATTTAGGACAAGGGTTTGCACAACAAAAAGAACCATTTGCTCTATTAATAGAAAGAAGGGGTATAGGCAGAAAAAAGATAATGTGGCTTCGAAATATCAAACGTTGGACAGGAATAAGAACCACAAAAGGTGAAATTCACATCACCAGACATAGGAAAACATGGCCACATCAAACATCAATGAATAGCAGTGAAAAAAGATGAAGGGTAATTGGGAACATTATTTTAGCTGGCAAGCCGCGGAAATTCTCATCTTAAAGTAACCTAATTAATAGATAATAGCGGAGTGAAATTTATAGGCGGTCAGTTATGATGATTATAGAAAAGAAGTGCACGAATTTAACCGGAGGATTTTTAGCGCGTTACCTAAAACTCAGTGAAGTGTAACATGGTAACCTTAATGCAGAAGGCGTATTGTAAAGTCGATACCCACTATAATTCTTCGACTCGAAATTGTTTAACTGCCTACGTTGGTTTCAAAGTTTTCGAATAGGAAAACGCCTTAAAAATTAAATTTGCATTAATCCTGCAGAAATATGACAGGCTAATTTTGACTTTCAATCAAATTAGTTTAAATACGCTAGCTGAAACCCCATTATTATGACCGTTTCCATTGAGAGCTGTAGGATATTTGTATGACAAAGTTTTGAATGCGTGAGTTATGTATGTAGTTATTATCGGATTGTATTATTACCTTCAATCGAAATGTAGTATATAGTTTTATTTAATAAAACACACCTTGCAGCTACTAGTATTTTTAACAAAATCGAAATTATATTTAGATTAAGTTTCAAGCATGAACGTTTTCATTCAAAAAAATAATGCTCGCGGGGGCAGTCAACAACAATAATTATTGTTTATTTGCAATTGTTTTAATTTATTGGTTGCGTGCTGTGAAGTGTATATTTTTTTAAAATATTTGCGTGAGAAATCCACAAAGCAATTCTGTATAAGTCGATTTGTCTACAAACTATTAGTTATCGAGACACTAGAGTATGGTTAAAATAAAATTAATGCTTTTTTTTGTCGTGGATCATTAAATGTTATATTTGCATAACTCGCAGAGTTGCAAAATAGGTAAAATATTTTAAAATTTAACTCCAAGATGCCTTTTCTGGATGGTTCACCATCCTTTTATTTTTTTTCTACAAACGGATTAAAAATTTAACTTTTAATAACGCTACTGAATTATTAAAAAGAGCATTTTAAGGCACTAGTGTTTTTAGTAATTGCACTAAATTTTTGTAATTAAAATAATTAGATACTAAGCAGAACAATTTCAGTGACAAAAAGTGTTCAAACTGATGTCTAATTTCTTCCAAAAATACAAGAAGATAAAGATTAAAAAAAAGTTATTAAAATTTGGTTCAAACGTCCTGCGAAACAGTAGTACATACTAGAATAAGTAAAAACTTGAAAGTGAGAATAATGAAAATATTTTCAAATGTGTCTGATAAATATCATTTAAAAAAATTTGAATCTAAACTTTATACTTTACTGCTTCTCATAGTATAATAGTCAGCTGCATAAATTCAGTTTAACTTTAATCTGCAAATTAAACTCTAAAGTTACACTTGATATCTTACAGTTAAAAATCAGATTGACGTTTTTCTACAACCCACCTGGGTGCTTATTCTATACAACCCTAGTGAGATAAGATTCCTCTCCTATGGCCTGAACCATGAGAGAAATCGTATCTCATCTCACTAAGCTCCTATAGCATAAGCACCCTGTCCGAGCAACTGAATGAGATGATCTTAGAGTAAAAATGTTGCATAAATAAAAATGAAAAATATTAATAAACTATACTCTCTATAATCTCTGACCTTTGTAACATTCGTTCGTTTGTCCCCAGTTTTTGAGATCAACCAATATTCATGAATTCAAACTTTTTTAATTAAGGCAAGAATGCGGTACTTAATATAAAGTTTGTAAATGGTATATTGGAAATTACTGAATAACCCGTTAACAAAGGGCACATTTAACACATACTAATTCGAAAAAAATTATCTTAATTAAAAATCTCTCTTAATTGCGGCGTATAACACCTCTTTAGGAATCAAGTGTTTTCTATACAAGGAATGAACAAATTTATTAGATTATCTTTCGTTTAATAGAACCTTTCTTAATGACCTGATGCGCGTGTGTTATCTAAATTAGGATTTCGTTTATTAATTTATGGTCACGCACGATGCCAACAAGATTTTTTTGTTTTGGACTGAAGTACATCAACACATAAGCCGTAAAATCGCGATATTTTTATATGGCAATTACGACTTCCTTCGTGTGGCAATGGGCACTAAAGCGCTAATAGTTGAAGCTTCATTACATCTCAGCTATGAGAACTTAATTGCAGTTAAATTAATTAGATGTTTGTTACAATCAAGCTATTTGTTTCTAGAAGTTGTTTTTTCCTTTGCTATTAGAAGCAAAGAAAAAACAATGCTTTAACAAATGTATTGAAAGAAGTGAACGAAGAAAGGCCCTTGAGCAGATGAAAAAAAGAAACTCACCGGGAGTATTACCGCCGAAATGCTAAAAATGGGAGGAACAACGCTTGAATATGCCTTTTGTGTCCTTTTAAACAAATTTATTAGAGCAGAGAAAGCGTACTCTAATAGAGAAATGCATCATAACGTACCCCTGAATCTGGCGCTCGTCGATTATGAAAATACTTGCAACTCTGTCGAAGCCTGAGCTGTTCTGAACGCAAATAACAAGGCAAAGAAGATACACCAATCAATATTAAACACATTTACCAAAACGCTCCACTACAAGTAGCCATTGACAAAGATTCTTCAGCAAATAAGCTTAAAATAAAAAAGGGGCTCTGTCAATGGGATATCCCCTATGCAATTCACATTGGCATTGAAAAGCGCCCTTAAAAACCCGCCCTAAAAAAACAAAGGTATCAATGTAGATGAAATTCGACTGAATCCCTCCGTTTTGCTGATGATATTGTTGTCATTTGTAATGACATCAATGAACTGAGAGATATGTTGGAAGAACTGCAAGAGACATCAAAACAAATCAGACTTAAGATGAATCTAAACAAAGCCAAAGTAATAACCAGTGAAGAAACAGCAATAACTATGGAAGATCACGCTTTTGAATAAGTCGAAGAAAGCATATAATTGGGCCATGCAATCAGGCTGGGAAAACAAAATCAAACAACTGAAATATCCCGGAGAGCAAGACTTAGCTGGGCAGCAACAACAACGCACAACTACATGACGTTTTCTGACTTGTGGCCAATGGATGTATCTATTTCTCGGATTACTAGTTTGAGATTCGATAGATAACCTGATTGCTTATGGAATAGGTAATAGGAAGCTACCATTGCTATTGATTTTTTCGAGATATCTAAGATGAAAGTGCAATTTTTGTAAAAACGCCCTCTATCGAAAAGATCGAAAACTAAATGGAACATTGTTTTGGGACACTCTACAGGACAGAAAATGCTCTTTAAAATGCCTCAAAAACGAAGTTTCTACGATTAGCCGTTTTCGAGATATTTCATTTCTTTCAAAGCAACTTATTTGAAGAGATAGAGAAAAAGTTAAATAGGAAAATTCTTCGTAGAGAATAGGGAATTAATACTTTTATGAGATTTTTACTACCTTTTCATTTAAATTTTCAGAGTTTTTGGACATTTTTCATTTTAGTCAATGAATAAAAAAATATAGCAGGAAGGAGCAATAGCAATCAAAGAGGAGGACAAAAATCGTTCAGTATGGCGGCCGTAAACTGTCAGAAAATCAGTGACGATAATCAATCTGCTGTTGCCCACTATTCACAAATCCACTCATCAATAATAATTCAACTAATTTAAGTTTGCAAAAATTAACCTTTAACGGACCGAAAAGCAAAACAAACAAAAACAACAAATCTTTGCGGTTTTTAGCTTCAAACTTCACATACCGCCAAATATAAACAAAACTGTTTTACGACTAACTTCGGAAGTTTCATTCAAATGCGCAGTAAGCGAATGTGGGGGACAAAGATGGCGACTTCCGTCTCGGTCGCTTAATACATAAACGGAGTATTTGCTACCTCCTGAAGCAAACCTTGTTTTTTTTGCTCGAAGATTTTAGTGGTATCGAAACGCCCCCTAGCGGTGCAGAAGAAACAGCCGCGTGAACGGCTTATTGGGACATATTAATAATAGAATTTCAACGAAACATAATTAAAGATTTTTTTTGAATTTTTTAAAATACACGGTGTTCCATCACAAACTATAGCAACTAAATTTTAGTAATTTTGAATTTTTAAATAATGTATATTCTCAGTGTTGACATTGTGGCGCCATCTAAGAACGATATGATATAATTCTATCTATTAATTTTCGCAACAGACATTTTCGAGGAATCTGTTGACACAAGAGACAACCGAAGTTTTATTTACTTAATAGGAATGTGCGTAATAGACCGCTATGTGTAGTCGATAACATAAATAAGTTTAAACATATCTCGAGTAATCTCGACACCTTGGGATTCGTATCGATAATGCTGGATTTATATGCGATCTTTCATATTTGAATTGTACCACCCTTTTTAATAACTCCGGCACCTTAATACGTTTTATTTGAAGAAATTTGCCTTGTGCGTGAAAAATGCATCTTTTGCAAATAATCCTTCTAAAAAAATAATCTTTTGCGCATGTAATTTAAAAGTCGACCAATTCGACAATACAAAATCGTGCCTCATTCCTAGTTCAAATTACATTTACGTCAGTTGTCATCTGTCTTGTCAGTTTGTTTATCTTCCTTCTTCAACTTCAACCTTCATTTTCAATCGGTTTTTAGCACCAAATCCCAAATCTACCAAACCAAGCATCTTTCCTGAGTTTCAAAATTAAACAAAGTGAAAAATTAAGTATAATTTAAAGTGGCTTAGTGTTAGTCATCCATAAAAAACCATAATAAAAAGATGTAAGTTGTTTGTGTGTGATACTTACCTAAATCATTCAGTAGTTTAGCTAGAAATTGATATTTAAAAACTGCTTACAAATCAAATTGAGATTTTTTATTAAAGATTTTTTTTGTGTTGGGATTTTAGTGCTGGGAACATGTCAACTGCGGAGCTGCTTCCAGGCGGCGATTTGACCCAAACTGTGTAAGTTATCCAAGTCTAAATATCTCTTGCTTTTTGGGGTTATGTTATCACTTCATATCCAATGTTTATTGTTGTAATTATTAGTAAAAAGCATAACTAGAGGTACACAATAATTTATAGTCCAAAAGTACTTACATTTTTTAGTCTAAAATCTTGATCAAAATGTATTCTTACAAGTGTTTTAAAATATACTTATCATCTTTTCCCAACTTTGTATGCTGACTGCTTGACAAGTAAAAAAAAAGTTCTGTTCTGAAAGGTTATTAATCTTTTATCATTATTTTTCTTAAAATTTACTTCCATTTAGAGATTTAAGAGGTAGTCCTAGAAATTATTATTCCTGCAATACCTCATTAAGTCTGACCGGAGGGGTAGATAAGTGAGATAATTTGGTGTACACACTTGAGGTAATATGAGGCACTTTTCCATTATTACCAAGCATTATGAGGTATTACAAGTCATTTTGAGATATTTATAAGGCATTTGAGAGTATTTTGAGGCATTGTCTATATATTTCAAAATCTAGTGTATTAATATAACAAAATTGACTGAAAATTGAACAGAACAGCATAGGCACATGTAATTCTGGGTCTGGTGCAATATAGGTACCACCTTTTGGTTTTTTTTTTTGATGAAATTGATGTCATATTGTTTAAATAACTAGTAGTTTTACTCAAAAAAGGGTGGATGAAGCTGTTTTTTGGGAAAAGAATCATAAAAAAAATGCTTTGAAAGTGGTCAAGTTACATGGTCTAGGAAAAATTCCTCCCCCTTACTACTGGAAATGTGCAATGTTGCCAAACTGAAGGTTCAAGAAAATGATATAAGATGATTAACATGAGGTTTAATCGTTAAATAGCTTAAAAATTAGTAAATTAATTAAGTATTTTTAGTTTTTACATGCAAAGTGACACTTTACTATCTATAATTACTGTTGACAATGCTAACCTTAGTGTCTGATTAGTACAAGCTGCAATAATTATTTTTTGTAAATGTATTAAAAAAGATGCATGACTAACATAGTGCTAACCATAGATAAGATGAGAAACCTATTAAAAAGGATATTTGACTTGACTTGAACAAACTGCTTGAGATAGCAGCTCATAGAGTATATATCTTCAAGCCACTAAAGTGACTTAAATGAGCCTATGACAGTTGTGTTTCTAAATCTATGGGACAGAGTTTTAGACTATTGTAAATCGATCTATAAATCTCTTGCTAACATTGTCAGCAATAACTGGTTAGTAATCAGGAAAAGTCAGATATTGTCAGTAATCCTGCCAAAGAGCCCAAATTATTGCCTACCCTACGTTACTTTTAAAAAAGTAGGCTTGTACCACTTTATTTTCAAATTTGTAGCATAATAGGCAGATTTACAGTGTACAGGGTGCTGCATTTTCGATGGTTTTACGGGGTACAGAGAAAACGGTAATAGATAGAAAAAAAGTAGCATACGTGTTCCGATCTCATTTTCCGAGCTGAGATGACTGGCGAAGAGTGCGCTGCGCAAACTTCTTTTGTTTCAAAGATACGGGGGTTTTTTGAAAAATGGTCATTTTGGAACCTCCTCTGTATTTCATTTGCTATTAAAGTTATCAAAAAAGGAAAAACGGTTTCCGGTAGAAGTTTTGACGTAGAATCCAATGCCGTAGTCAGTTTTTTTCTATTACGTTTAGTTTCTGACATATGACAGTAAGTTATATTTTTTTTAAATGGAACACCCTATATATTTTTATGTCATTTAATTCTGTTGATTTTTACTTTTTCAACGGTGTATTAAAACATATAAGTTCGTAAATGTTAATCTTGGTAATTAGAAAAAAGGCGTTTCTTTAACAAAAACGGGCTAAATAATATGTATAAAAATACCCACAGTCGAAACAAAATCATCATGTTCATATTAACATGTTACATGTCGTTTATAAACAGTTTTTTTAACTTCTACCTTAAAAATAGTAGAAAATAGAAATGGCCACTTTTCTTATTAAAGCGACGGTAGAACTGTTTGTAATTTAGATTTTTTTTAATATTGAATTTTTTTCTGATGTGTTAGTTTATATGATTTCCGATTGTTTTTGTTTCGTATTTTAGATATTGGCATTTTTTTAACTTAGCAAACGACTTTTTTTTTAAATAAGAGGATTAACCTTTACAAACTTATATGTTGTAATACACTGTTGAAAAGGTAAAAATGAACAGATTTAAATGACGTACAAATATATAGGGTGTTCCATTTAAAAAAATGTAACTTACTGCCATATGTCAAAAACTAAACGTAATAGAAAAAAACCGGCTACGTCATTGGATTCTACGTGAAAAGTTGTACCAGATACCGTTTTTATTTTTTTAATAACTTTTATAGCAAATGAAATAAAGAGGAGGTTGAAAAATGACTATTTTTCAAAAACCCCCCGTATCTTTGAAACAAAAGAAGTTTGCGCAGCCCACTCTTCGCCAGTCATCTCAGCTCGGAAAATGAGATCGGAACACGTATGCTACTTTTTTTCTATCTATTACCGTTTTCTCTATACCTCGTAAAACCATCGAAAATGCAGCACCCTGTACAAAGAGTGTCCCACTGGGATATGAACACAACTGTACATTTTACAAGTTTCTTTCTATTACACAAAATGCTTTGTGTTGAACTTTGTTTTTTCTGCACATTCTTGTCAGATTTGGTCCAGATGACTCACAACAGTTGACTAAGCATCATGTGTGTAGTGCTTGTTATGTTTATGTACATACTTATTTATCAAGAAAAAGTAATGTCCCAAAAAAAAAAGCATTATCATGGATAGAATGTTCAATTACGATAACAAAGTACACAAAGAATATATGAGAGAAAGAATAGAAGTGAGTTTGGAAATAAAAAGTTAACAATATATTTTATTTTTCTCATATAGAGTTTGCGGCCATATTTTTATATTAATAACCCTTAAAATGTTTTTTTTCTAGGAGCGTGCGCAAATTAGAACACTTTCACACTATTTTTGTTCTCGACTTTCCTGCACCAGTGTGGATAGAAATGATTTTCCCGCACTAGGGTGGGAAAATTAAATTATGTTAATTTATGTATCCTGTACTATAAACTTACAAAATACCAATAATTGTTCATTTTTTATTACCTAATAATAGTAACAAATAGATAGTTTACCACATTAATAACCCATTTATACAACAATGTTGGCATTTTGTTTTTACAATTGCTTTTTTTTCCGATTTTTCGAGAATTGGTTTATGACTCGGTATTTTTTTTTAAATTGACACATTTAAGGATTAGCTTTAAATTTTTATCAGAAAGTGAATGATTTACAACTTGTATAATAATGTGAATGACTTATTTTATTATTTAAATATCATTAATATTTCAGCAAAATGCTAGGTCCTGAGAGCGAATATGTAGTGGACCTGCAAGGTGAAGTAGTAAACATACAATGTGGTGAAGGCAACCATAACCACGGCAGTTCCAAAGTGAAACTCATAGATCGTACTGATTATAACTGGGAACTGAAATATTATCATGGACACTTAGTTGCCGCCCACATTACTCGAAAAATTATTGCGTATGCCATGAAAGGTAAGGAATGTATCTGTATGTATGTATCATCCCTTTTGTTTGCTAGTTGAAAATAGAGAAATCATTAATATGTCAAGCAAACCGGCACTTGCGCCTTGCTCGCTTTTCTGGTGTAATAAATTAGTAACTAAAAATCAAGTAAATTAAGGGTACAGCGTTAACGCTTATGTCCTGAGTTAGGTTGAACCTTCAGTATAATTAACTCGAGAAAATCTGATTATAAATACTTACTGAATGACTTTTAGGTAAGGAAGGTGGTATGATACGCATTGCAAATTTGGAAACCAATGGCAATAGGGCTTTAATAAAAAATTTGAAAGATGAAATCAAAGATCTCTCCTTTGCCTATACGTCAACAGAGATCATTTTAGCATGTGTTGATTGCAATGGCAATATTTTGGTTTACAATATTGAGGAAACCCAAGAGTCTTTGCAGTATCCTTTTCTGAAGTTGATTTAACACTTTTTTATATCATACATTTAAGTATTTCTTTGACTCAGCGTTGCAGTTATTATTTATTATTGCACATATACCATAAGGAGCATGTGCGACCAAAAACAAATTTCAGGTTGGCTTGGTGTCCGTATGTGCCCAGTGCGGACGAGGAACTTATTGACGATTCTGAAAAGATGTTTGTTGTTTTGAATGGACCTAAAGGTATGGAACTAAATTAAGACAAGTTTATTTTCAGTGTCATAATAACCTTTATTACCGCACTAGTACGTTAATAATCGGTGAAACATTTTTATGTATCGATCTTGTCCGTGAGGACTTTATGTAAAAATATACAGGGTAATTCACTGTGATGGTATATTAGAAGTATCTACAGAACTGACTCAATATTTTTTGTTGAAATTTGAAATGTAACCTGGGTTCAAACTCTCTTTCCAAAATATTTTGAACTACTTTGCGGTATTGCCAGATCATTCGGAAAATACATCAACTTTTGATTTTCAAATAGAACACTCAGTTTCTAATCTCATTTTTGAATTCCTCCTTATAAAACACTTCCTTATTTGTCAGCAAAACTGTGGTCTAAACATTAATTAAATTCTCAAGTCCTGAAAGGTTTGCTGACCTTTTGCCCTCAGTTAGGACAATACCACATGGTTTAAAAGCCCAAAGACTGAAAATGAAAAAACCTACAGGGTGGATAATATTTACCTTTTAGCCGGACAGGTAGAAAAACTGCTACAAGTTCGTTTTTTTAAATGGATCCATGGGTGTTATATGGTTTGTAATACAAGAACATTAAATTTAGTACAAATTCATAGATGTCACCTGAGATATCGCAAAGATTCGAATACGACCAATTTCCAAAAATCCTCTGTATATTTGAAGCAAATGACGACAGCCCAATTCTGATTGGACCAGCAGACAGAACTCGAAAATCGCGTTTGCAACACCTATTTTTTTCTATCTATCACCCCTTCGCTCTGTACCCCGTAAAACCAACGAAAAGTGCCCACTCTGTACTTCTGAGTTAACATTAATAATTGCTATTTAACTAATTAAAATTACCTCATTTTAAAAAGGTTTTAGAACTATTTATCATTTAATTACAGCGGAAATTTACAATGTTGCTACATTAAATAGTAAATATGGCAATCAAGGGCCTATAAATCCTGACAACTCTTATGAAGGCTATACCGAAATTGAGCACACATCAGATTTGGTGGACGCCTCATTTTCTTCCGACGGTTGTGCTATCGCTCTTGCTTGCGAGGATGGATTCGTTAAATTTTTTCAAGTAGGATAAAATGTGTAATTCCTTTCTGAAAACACCGCAAATTTACAATTTTTTGCAGCTATTTATGTATGATTCAGACTTTCAAAAGTGCCTGCATGAATGGGTTCCCCATGATGGCAAATCTTTGACTTCAGTTATTTTTGTAGACAACATCCTTGAATATACTCCTCAGTAAGCATTCCGTTTTTTTTTTCTTAAAATCGAGTTTTGTTATGGAATTTCTTGTACAGGTGCTGGAAATTTGCTGTAACAGGAGCCAGTAATAATACGGAACTGAAACTCTGGTCTTGTGAATCGTGGACATGCTTGCAAACTATTAATTTCCAGCCTAATCCAAAGAGTATAATTCCAGAATTGTTTTTGAACATATCTGCGGATTATACTGGACAATACCTAGTGGTTTCAGATATAAATAACCGTGCTATTTATGTGCTCAAGCTACAAAAGTACTGTGAATTGAATTGAATTTTGGTTCTTTAAATAAAGGTAATATTTCTAGGAATGAAAAGGAACAATTGATTTCTGCTGCCAATCTAGCACATTTCTTGGTTCCGGCACCATTTTTGAGTTTTCATATCCTTGAAGCAAGTACAAAAAATGCCCCATGCTCTTGTAGCACTAGTACTGAAGATTTGTATGATACTGAGGAAGATTTGGATGACGAAATGGCGCTTTGTGTTGGATATTCTAATTAAGTTTAATTTACAGTTAAATACCTTCAATATTTTAGGTCCAGAGTTTGAGGATGCTGGTTATCCAACCCAAGAAGTTTCAAGAATGTAACATCACCTATATACCTGAATCTTTAATGCATGATAGTGTAGCAGTGACTAAGAATGTGACTGGAGATCGAAAAGATGTTAAAAATTGCAGCACAGATGTAATGACTGAGAATTTGATAGAGTATTGTTTGATCATTGTAATTTTTAGGAAGTGGAAATTATTTCAGAACTAGGTGATCTGCAAAATTCGGTAACTTTACTGATTCAACAACAGCAAAACACCGGCAGTTCCAAATTGACACTGATGACACCCGACGATTTTACTAGCCCTAGCAAAAACTCGAAATCGAGTAGTGTGCGCAATTCAATAACGAACGAAAACGTCCTAGTGGAGGGTGCAGAAAAAGCGATTGATGACGAATTTGATCGACCACAAAAAGAAAACTTTGCCAGTGCCGGTTCAAGTCCAAGCCGAGAAGTTCAAGAGATATTGTCCTTAAACAACTCCTCAACGGGGTACCCTACACAGGAGTACTTTAATAATTTAGCAAGTCTTCAATCTCATGTAAGTATCTATTTTTATCGCATGTTGGGTGGGGGTTGTTTAAAATTCACAGAGCAATTTTACACTTTTGAGTTTTGTTAAATTTTTGAAAATGCGCTAACAGTAATAATATAGATTTCAGAAAAGTAAGACAGGAACATGCAAACCGTTTTGTCCTAACGAGTGCCGATAATCGGTATTGGCCGATATTTGTATAAAATACAGTATGTCCAAGAATCGATTCTCTATACAGGGATCTCGCTTCCCGTAAGAGCTACTGCAAAGGTTAAATGGGGAAAGTTTTAGAGAATTTAATAGGCAATCCAACACCGTTATAAAAATATTTAATTTTTACTTCGTTTTTGAATTATTTTCGAAAAACCAAAAACGACCATTTTCAAAAAAGTGCTGTATTTACGCTAATTTTAAAAATTTTAAAATTTGGCTTGAACATTGTTAGAGCAACTTTTTAAGGACTATCTTTCTGTGTATTTCGTTTTCAGTTCCGACGTTTCGGTCTCGAGATACCATCACCATTCATACCATTTTTTCTTATGGACGCCATTTTCCTGCCATTTACCGTTGATTTAATTTCAGGATGACGACGAAGGATTACCATTACCACCTCATAAAGATTACTCTGCAACAAATGATGAAACTTTGCTGTATCAAGACTCTTTAAATTGGTCTAAAATCAGTTCAATTGTTAAAGATAATGAAACTATAAAGCAAATTCAGGAAGCTGCCATAAGGAACGATATTAACAAACAAGATTTAGAAACGGTTTACTTGCGAATGAACGGGCTGGAAACTATGGTAAAAGAACAATCATTAATGTTGGGAGAATTACATGAGGATTTGAAACGTTTGGTGAACCAGTCGCAAGCAAATGTAAGTTTTTATATTTAATTCCGATTTTCTTTTCTACAATAATTATTTAGTTAACAAAAGTGAATGTGTTTAGTGTGGAAAAGTGTCTTTCCCAAGTATTTAGATGCACAATTTCTTTTATAACTGCCAGTTCAAACATATTTCATTTTGTCTGCACTAGTTAGAGAACGGCGTATATTTATTTTAATACCATAATTCCGGTTTTGTATCTGAACTGTTGGCCATCTGCAGGATATAATCTCTCTTCATTTTTACTATTCTCCCAAAAAATATCTTGCTTGATTGTGCATCAGAAAATAACCGAAGTTTACTTTCTAAACTACGGTCCAAAATTGTTTCGTTACGGACATACAAAATGGCGGTTTTTTATATCTAAATTATATTATTTACATTACTGTGTGATGGATATATTACGTTGTGATGGAAAATAAGTTATGTGGCGAGATTGTTCTGCCGCTTTACCTACTTTTCACTACTGTCTTTAAAGCCGGTCAGATACGTCACGTGGTGGATGTACAAAATAATTTATTGTTTAATCAGTTGCCTCTGAATTTCGTAAAATTCTATAGATTTTATTGGACGCTCCGGTATAGCTGTGCAAGCAGGTATCTCTGGTAGATCGTAACGTGTATGGCCGGCTTACATGTCAAAACATTGATGAGGTACTTTGATTCGCTAGATCGCAAAAGTAGACTTTTCTAAACTATATACAGTGTACCTCAAATTTGTGTGGAAGTATGGGGATCTCGAAATCGGTAAGAGACATAGGGTTGGTTAAATTATGACAAAATTACGCAAAGTTATTACATTGAAATTTTTTATTTTCGATTACAGCTTTCTTTCTGATTACATATGATATGGTTTAGTCTTGCAATTTTGCGGAAATAATAAAAATTATATTTTTTTTGTTGGTGAAAGGTAATTCAGATAATTGACACTTTGTCATTGCAGCCTTCCTTTTCCTTCTAAAACGTGACATTTGAAGTCGGACGTTCCTCTGGAAGTTTTTTGCTTGAACTTTGGCTTTTTACCAATTTTAGAAATATCAATTTTGTTGCTTAAATTTACTAGAATAGATAATCCTAGAGATATACTTTCAGAGGTGTTCCGCTTAAATTTTGACCTTTACAATTGATAATTGATCAGCTCAATTTTCGGTAGATTGAAAGATTAACCTTCTACGGATTTTTTTTGGACTATCAGGACGGTTATTTTAGTAAATTCAGGCTATAAATTTGACATTTTTAAAATCGATATTGGTATAATTATATATTGCTGAAATTCATGTTTTTATATCAAATTCTAAGTGGTAAACTTTCAGAGTATTCTCAGGTAGATTATTCTAAAGGAAACGCCAAAGAAAACTGCATTTACGTCATCAATAACGTAATTTTAACATTTGAGTGACTACGTTTCTCTCGCATTTTATTAAAAAGTTTGTCAACAAAAATTAAGTGTCTTTTCATAGCAGATGCCATATTGTTGGAAATTCAAAAGTGACAGTTTGTGTTATCTACTTTTATTTGTCATTTCATTTCAAAGTTCAAATTTCTATACATTGGCCTTAAGTAGCCTAACAAAATCATACAAGTTTCAAGTTTTTGGTTGTCCAAGATCTATTTACGTCCTGTCAGCACAATTTTACGGAGTAGAGAGGAGCAAACGCACTTGTAGAGGCCAAGCCATTTACTAATGCTGATCAGTTCGATACTTACGGCAATTTGGGAAATATTCTATATAAAAATTGCAATTTGCAAGAATCCTATTGGCGTTTCAAGTTAAGATCGCAGCGCCAGTTGAACTAAAATCGGGCAACCCGTTTCTAACCTAACATTATAAATAATATGACACTGTCACTTTATATTTATGAAACCAGTGCTAAATTTCTAACGAAAATCATCGTAAACAAACGGAGAAATGACAGCTGGAATACCCGAAACTGTTTTCAAAACTGATCACCAGAGGGAGTATCTCTTATCTTGAAACGCAAATACTTACACAGAAATTCGTGGCACCCTGTATAAAACGTGCCAGAAAGTGAACTGTCTAGCACGCGAGTAAACAATACATTTATTTGCGAATAATAGGCAGTTACTTACCCGGGAATTAATTTCTTAGGCTATGCGGCCCATTAAAAGAGACGATGACGATCTGGGCAAAGAAATAGAAGCAGCAATGTCGAAACAACAACTTCATTTCGCTAAAATGCTTGAGAATTTGGTTCAGCTTCAGAAAACTAGAGACCGAGAACTACAGGTAAGTTATTCAATAACGTTTTGTAATCACATTAAATTCCTAAAAAAATGTATTATACTTTTAGGAAAATTTAGTAAACATAATGAGCCAAATATCAACGAGTGCAATAACGGAAAAAGTGCCACAAATAGTACAGCATGAAATCAAACACACTGTATTGCCTAGTTTACACCAGGCAATGGAAGCATACAGATTACAAATAGAGGGTCAGTTTAATCATAAGTTTGCTAATATGGATGCTACAGTGAAGGATTGTTTAGCCAAAGCTTTAAGTAGTAAGGTATGTTTTTTATACTGATCCAAAGTCTTCAGTGTATTGCATTTCGTGTTGCTTTATTTTTCAGTCGTTAGTTGAGTCTCTTAGCGTATCCGTAGCTAATTTAATAAGTCCGAGCCTGGAGAAGTCGTACAAAGATGTGATAGCGCAATCATTAGTGCCATCTTGGGAGAAAGTTTGCGCTCAGATGTTTCAGCAAATCAATGAAGCTTTCACAAGAGGCACAAAAGAATGTAAGTTTTGTGTCTTGTTTACTTGTAGATTTGCATTAATCTAATATTATTTATTTGTATTATTATCATTTTGCATTAATGTTTATTAGCTAACTAACTAAGAAACCTGCAATGATAAAACCTGTAATCTGGAAAGACTTTATTCCAACGCAGCTTAAGCAAAAGGAGCACCAATTCCAAATTGTTATTGGGTTTATTGATGGTTTTCACCAGTGGTTTGGCAAAAATTTGAATGTATGTCCGCTCATTTGGATTCATTTCAATTCTGCACCATTTCGGACTGTTTAAGACACTAGTCGTAAAAGAAGTGTGTCCAGCCATTGATAAGTGTTTAGTTACAAATAAAAATAACATATTTTGAATGAATTTGAAAAATTAACGATTGGCAGTCGAGCCAAGTCGTTTCCGTAACAGATTTGACTATCGCCCGTAACGTACCGAGTAACAACGGAAATGGTAAATAGTAATTGACATTTCATAGGTTAAAATTGTCAAATAGCGTTAAACGGATTAATATTTAATTGGTAACGAAAACTGTCTATTGTTGAACTAGTTTGACTGTCAGTTATCAAAGCGTAAAAATTCTTGTCAAGTTGACTAGTTGCTTCATTGTGGTTTCGCTGACCACCGAGTGTTTTAGATAATTTGTTTCTCAACCAAACTGGTTATAGATTAACGAAAAATAAGTCCCCTGTACAAATACAAATACATATTAACAAGGTAAATCCGCAAATACATATTTTGAGATAGAGTGCTTTAAAGTGTTACATACTAAAAAAATTTCAACAGAAATATCTCCAATACCGCTTGTAAGGTTTTTGAAGGAACGTGAATTCACTGTTAGGCATTTCACATTTACTCTTTGCTGTCACAGCAAATAAATATCGTAGTCGCAACCAAAAGAATCATGCAAGTTTTATTTATTTCGATTATTTTCTTGTTATGTTTCAGATGTAGCTTCCGTAGAAACGTATATGGAACGTCAGAGGCGAGTGCAAGAGAAAGGAAAAGATTTAGTAAACCAAATGCAAGTGGTATCTGAAAGTTTGAAGTCCACATCCGAGAGCTTTGCCAGTACTTTGTCCTCTGAGATTCAGAAGCAATTCACCGTAATGTTTAAATCGTAAGTAGTTTTATATTCCTAACAGTAGTTTTGGTTGACCGACATAAATAATCTCACAAGTCACAGGTACGTAAATTCGAACAACTCGATAATAAGAATAAATCGCGTTGATTGCTTATTTTGTTTCATCAAACTATACGAACATGTGACAACGTAGCTGAATGTTAAGTAATTAGAAAATTAGAAATAATAATTAGCGATCGGCGTTGTAAATTGAATTTTTATACAATTAAGTTATTCAAACTTTATATTATTTTTAGGATTAATGAAAAACTGATGTCAAACGTGAAAGAGGTGGTGGGTAACGAGCTGAAGCAAGGTTTCAAAAACCAAGCACAACTGATTGAAGAAGGCGTTTTGAATGCCGTCAGCCGTTCCAGAGCAGTGACGCCAGCATCACATTCTGGAGATTCTAACGTACGTTCAATTCGTTATAGTCGCTTTCATAGTGTTCCTAGTTACGGATTTTTTGCTTACAAGTAGTACGCTTTGCATGGTTATAGAAACTTATTATTTAAAAAAATACTCTCAGTTAAGTTTACATTTTTGAGTTAATTTTATTTTGTTTTATAGAGTTTAATGTTTTTGTTGCATTTTAGAATTATTAAAGTTTTCAGTTATTTTTCGTTAAATGTTTTGTTTGATTTAACTCAGAAATGTTTATCCGCTTTTCCTAATTTAAGTTTCTATTGAAAAGTATTGTGGTGGCAAGATTTTCCAATGGTTTCAAATTAACATATTCAAAATTAAACCATAATAAATATCAGTATTTTTATACTTGACAAAAAGAAATAGTAACTTATTTGGTTGAAGTAGCGTAATCCAACGTTTTGATTTTTTAAGTTAATTTTAGTGTGGTTAATGTTGTTTTTTTCCGTAGTTCAGACTATTTTAACCTCTAACGGCACTTGTGCGCCTGAAAGTGGCTTTGTTGACATACTAAACTGCTGTCATATTTCAAATCTCGCCAGTTCAGAAACCATAAGAGATACGAGAAAGTTTAAATTGGGACAAAGTTGCGCAAATTAAAGCTTAACCAAATGCAGTTTTAAAAATTTCGATTTTCCCAGTGGTTCCGAAGATATGCGGAAAAAACTGAAAATTTGATTTTTTGTTTTTATTTATTTCTAACCTTATTTGAAGATTTATCCCAAAACTAAAAGCATCTTTTCATTGCCACTTTTTCCCAGCTATTCGATGATGGATTCAAATTTGCCACACAACGTTTCGTTTTTTGACAGTCATCATCAACTTTCTATATTGGATTTTTCGCCCATCAAATAGTACGTTTTATTCTGATTTTAGTGATGTATAATAACTTATGATTTGCTTCATAAATAACAAAATAATTCAATAAAAACTAATTTTACTTTAATTGGCTTTGAGTTAATGAGCGTTATTTCGTGAAAGACGCATTTCCGGAATTATTTTTGGACGTAGAATACGTGGTTAAAATTTGTGTATTAAAACCTGAATCACCCTGTATAACACTAGTTTTTCTAGGTCTGACACATAACGTCATCATATTAATTTTTATTGATTGTTAAATACTTATTTTTCCGATTCTAGTGTCGATTTTCTATAATAATATAACTCGCACAGAATGCTAGATTTTTTTATTAACGAGTACTGATAAGTTGCTGTTTTTAATTTGCAGATACAGTCAATGGTACTCATACAACAAGCCCTAACTAAACGGGCTTATGGCGAAGCTTTTCAGGTGGCTCTGTCAGCTGAAAACGTAAACCTGGTTATATTTGTTTGTGAACACGTGGATGTCAACAAAGTATTTAACGAACAGTGTGTTCTGTCGCAGAATGTGTTACTCGCTTTGATCCAGCAACTCAGTCTAGAACTACACAAAAGTACGGAAACCAAATTAAGGTAAGTTTACTGTTACATTTTTTAATTAAATTAATCTATCATCTTTAGAGTAATTAGCAATATTTAATTTATGCAAAAGTTACACTGTTATAGGTCAGAAGACTTAAGCTTTGTTCAGTGACTTTTGACTGTTATCTCATTTCATTAAACAAAAATCAGATAAGAATGTGTTTTATAACACGATAGTACCAGTTATTGTCAGTTTGACGGTTCAGTGATCATTAGGTTATTTAGATCAGTTTCAAAAATATACAGCGTCTTTTGAACAGTTTTTTGTCCAAAATCTTTCTATAACTGTTTTAAATTGTCAGAGGCCTCTAGGACTATTTTTAAAGTTTTATAGACCTATAAATGCTATTGAAAATCTTTTAAAAAGTCTTAGAGGAATCTGCAAGTGTTTTAAAGCTTCCCGGAGTTGTTTTAATTTGCCAGAGGCCTCTAGGATCATTTTCAATATTCCATAGAATTCTAAATGCTATTGAAAACCTTTTAGAAAGTGCCAAGGCTCTCTAAAAGTGTTCCAAAATTTCCAGAGGCCTCTAGGACTATTTTCAAAATTCTATAGACCACTAAATGCTACTGAGAACCTTCTTAAAAGTGCCAAAGGATTCTACTAGTGTCTTAAACCTTCCCAAAAATTATTTTAAAATGCCAGAAGCTTCTAGGACCATTTTTAAAGTTCCATAACCGTCTAAATTCTAAATGCTGTTAAATACTTTTTAAAAATTGCCAGAGTCCTCTCCAAGTGTTTTAATTCTTCCCATAACAGTCTGAAATTGCCAAAGGCCTCTAGGGCCATTTTGAAAATTCCATAGATTTCTAAATGTTACTGACAACCTTCTAAAAAGTACCAGAGTCCTCTACAAGTGTCTTAAACCTTCCCATAACAGTTTTAAATTGCCAAAGGCCTCTAGGGCCATTTTGAAAATTCCATATATTTCTAAATGTTACAACCTTTTAAAAAGTGCCACAGTTTTTAAAACACTGGAGAAACTCCAAAATTCTGCTCAAGCAGTCTAAAGCCTTCCAAATAATCTTCAACTAGTCTAGAAGCTCTCAAGAAATTTCAAGGCGGTCTAAAAGCTTCCGTATGCTTCTAGAGCAGTTTAGAAGCTTCCAAGAGTTCAAAGTAAAATGTCATAAAAGCATTCCAGAAACTTCAATGCTCCTAAAGTAGTCTAAAGATATTTCAAAACTCTACAGAAACTCCAAAATGCTTCTAAAGCAGTCGGAATTCTTTCAAAACAGTCTAGAAGCTTCCAAAAATTCCTAGAACCGTGTAAGAGTTTCCATATGCCTCTAAAGCATTCCAGAACCTTCAATATGCTCTTTAAACAGTCCAAAAACCTTCCAAATGCTCTTCAAGTAGTTCAAAACATTTTTGGAAACTTTCAAAAAAGTCTAAAATCTTCCGTATGCTTCTAAAGCAGTTTGAAAGCTTCAAAAAATTTCTCAAAAAAAGTAAAAAACTTTTTATCTCTGAAATAGTTTTGTGATTTTTTTACAGATTTAAGTTTAAGGTTTTTTACAGATATTTATTTTTTGAGGAAAATGATTTTGCTTTTTAAGGGCTTTTTTTCACGATTTTAGTGCTTTTTAATCCGGACTTAAGTCATGAGTATTAAAAACCATCGTCAGAGTATCTTCAAATCTGATTTGAAAGTCATGCAGTACAATAATTAAATGTTGTTTGTCTGAATATCTTCATCAAGGCATTATACCTGTGACAAGTTTGAAAAATTCTTATTCTTTATTTATCAGTTTTTATTAAATTACGACTTGTAATTGTAAACAATGTCATTTAACTTTTGGAACAAATCTGTCAAATACGTGATGTCTGCTGTCAAATTGATAAGTTTTTGTTTAAACATTTGGATCTTCTAAAATTGTTTTGCAGTTTTATCCGAGCTGCATTCCTAGCGTTGTCACCGGAAGCGCCTCAAACAAAACAGTTTATTCCCAAAATTCTCAGGGAGCTGCTTAAACAGTTAACGTCGTTTATGCAAGGCAATCCACCGCTGAAACAAATGACCGAGGCAAGGTTACTGAAGATGGCCGTTGAAAGTATGCTTAGGCAGTTCGAATAATCAGCTCTTGATTATTAAAAGGTAATTAAGAATGAGTGATTGTTCTTTTTTAGATTTTTAAGAAGAACGTGTGAGTCGCGATCTGTTGTTGACTAGTGCAAAAGTTAAGTTTTGTATGTATGTGAGTTTAGACTAGGACGATTTTAAGACGATTTTCTTTTTTTTTCACTTTTGTTTTTGTGTTATTTTTTTGCTAAAAACTTAAAAAAGTTTACTTTTATCACATTTGCATTTAGTGTTGACTGCTTTGTTCAATTAATGAAGTATCCTTTATTTTTATCTTAAGTCTATCTCCCATTTCTAGGGTGTGATAGTAAGTTTTTAAAGACCCCGTCACGTATTAAGTAGCTTTATTATTTTTAATTTGTCTCTGGTTAATACCGAAGAAGGTAACAGCAGCCGACAAAAAATGATTTAATATTTTTAGTTTGTGATAAATAAATACACTTTTTTTTATACATCATAAAACTTGATTTTAATTTAGCATCCAAATCGAATGACCATTTTACTCGAGATTTTAACTGAAGCGCACAACAGATAAGTAATTTTCTAGGTACTAGTTATTAATTTTCAACGTAGATTCTGAAAATAAAGTAATATACTAGGTGTTCCGTTTGAAAAAACATGACTTTGATACTTTTTCTGCATTTGGGACAACTGGTACATCTTGAAAATATTTTTAAAAGATACCTCCAATAGGTCCATCCATCGCAGAATCAAAACTTTTTTGAAAGTGAATAGTTCAGTCACAAGTATTATTTTCAAATTGGTGTAATGAAAACCAGGAAAAGAGCTTGAAAGAGGAACTGCTCATAGTGTTGAGGAGTACTACGAAGCTAGAAAAAATTTAAGATTAGCCAGCTATTACAAGCTAACTATTTTTTTTTAGTAAAGAATTATTGATTTTTTTGAGATAGGTATACTTTTCAACCGCTCGTAGAGAAAATGTGTTCCTAACACTTGTGGAAAGCGTCTTTTCCACACTCGACTGCTTGTACAATTGCAATCGCGTGCGGAAAAGTATTGCATTCCGCACTTGTTAGGAAAATAACTATAGAAAGGAAGTTTGGATCCAATCTTGGCTACACTCCAAATTCCAACAAAAAATATTGAGCCCTTCTCTAGATACCATCACCGTGAATTTTATTAGTAATAAAATTTTACATACGATTCTATCTTCGGGTATCAAATAAAACAACCACCAAATCTTATAGCAGTTTTTGTATAATAACAAAATGTACTTATTTATGTAAGTGCTTAATAAACTTAATCTATAAGAAAAATAACTTAAAAAATTACATAGATAAAACTCTGTCCTACCTATAAAGTGTAAATTTTTCGACTATCTATAAAAAAAGGTTTATGTACATGAGAAAAGATGTCATTTTCTCGTAGCTCGAGACAAAATTGTTGTTTTCAGGTACTTCCGCTAAAACGTTAAATCTTATTCTGTTAAAGGCGAACTAGCAATGCATGTCAATTTCTGTAAAGGAAGACACTTATCCAAGTTTAGACATTCAATCGTCTGGATTTGTAAATAAAGATTATACAGTAAGGGCCGGTATTTCCATCTGCTAATAAACATCCCTATAAATACATTAGACAAATATAACTTAGTTGAGTATATCAAACGTGGAACAAGATTTTTTGGAGGAATAAAGCAGTTTATTTGAAGAATTTTTATATGATACACCAAGTAGCTGTAATATAGGGATAATAGGAAGGCAGCCAGAAAATGAAAAGCGGTTTGTACGTCTTGCTCATTCGGTTTGGGTCTTTAAATCAAAAATGACTTATTAAAATAGAAATTTTAACAACCTTTCTGATAGATGTGACGATATGATCGGCCCGTTTGGATTGGGCATACAAAATGAACGAGGAAATCGTTTGAATATCTTCGCAACGGAAGAAGAAATGATAGTCACTAACAGTTTCTTTGAGCTTCCTCCCAGACGATTGTATACCTGGAAGCTTCCGGTGGATGCACCTGGACATGTTGTTAGAAATCAAATAGATTTCATTCTTATTAACAAGAGATTTAGAAATACAATAACATGGGTTAAAACATGTCCAGGGGCAGACTTTGGGTCAGATCACAATCCTCTAATTGCTACTATGAACTTAAAACTAAAAAAGATCAATCCTACAAAACAACCCACATACGATTTGAGGCAACTGAAAGACGAACAAATAAAACAACAATCCCAAGAATATATAAACAGCAGAATTCCAACACATACGCAAAATTTAGAGGAGGACCTCAAAAAACTGCATGAGATAAATGAGGTAATACTAGATAGACACATGCGCAGGAAGAGGGTGAAAAGAAGGCAATGAAAAAGAAGAGAAGTGAAGGAAAAGGACAGGATGAAGTACAGACAAATGGATAGAGCTATAAAAAATAAAATCAGCCAAGCAAAGGATCGATGGTTCAGGGAACAATGCGAGGAGATTGAAGGGCTGGACAACAGATATGACAGTTTCAACATGCACAAGAGAGTCACTTGCCCTTTGTCATGAATGACATATCACACTTATCTGACAATGACAGACATCTTTTTGAATTTCAATTCATCAAATGCAACTTATTCGACAATTAATCTTGCAATACACTTTAGTGGCTAAATAGTTATTAGCTGCTTTATTCGCAGATACAGAAATACCGGCCCTAAATATAAAGAAAAGAAATTTAAAATAATCTTCAATCCTAATTTTGACGTTAAGGCTTCGAATTAAGCGTAGAACAAAACCTATTGATTAGTTTATTCTCCCTAAAAAATCACTCATGAAACATAATAAATCTAATATGTTCGATATTTATTATAGATAATGAGAAATCATTAAACAGACTGAGTTAGAGATGTTAAAACAACACTTTTGCATTGAAGAATACTCTGTTTCTAAAATCAATTTTAACACAGTTTTACAAATTTTAAAATTGTACGGATCAAGTAAAATTATTATCAATTGATTTGAATTTAAATCTACCAGTTTCAAGGTATAATAACAATGTTTAAACCAGATTTAGAAACGCAAAGTTGTTTGGATTATCTAAAATTGGATATGTAAACTAATACAGGGTTGCCCACCGGAAACGTAACAATTTGTTGCGCAACGTTTGCCGTGGAATGAATTTTAATGTTTCATGTGCTTATAATTTCCAGTAAACACACTGTATAAGAAAGTGAAATGAAAAAAACGTTAATCCTAGCAAAAAATCAAACTTTCCTAACTGTAAAGTAATAACAATTACAGAACTTTCCAATCCCAATAAATTAATTAATCACAATGCATTTTTCATTCCACCTAACACCCTGAAACTAAAATCATGACTCCATTTCCGTAATTTCTAATTGAATTCAGTGAGTGGAAAAACAATATAACTCTAAAATCATACTTTTGAGAATAACGATAAAATATTATGTTTTGTAGGAAAAGTCTAAATGTTACCATAAAGTACAGACTAAGGGACAATGTTGTGTATAAAAATATTAATAAAAATTCATAAAATCTGTACCAAAATCGGCATTAAGAACAATATTTACGTTTACGGAGTTATACGATTTATCTACTCACCTTTATTAATAAATTATGCAATCAAAAAACTAAACGTCTTTAATAGGCAAATAATTTTCTTTTATGTTGCGACTAGATATTTTCGATTGCACCAAATCATAATATGCTTTACCTACAGTAAAAAAAGGTATATAAATGCTTCATAAAAATGCTAAGCATTGTCCGTCGTCGATTTAAATTTAGTTCTCGGAGTGTTTCAGTAATTGCAATCTGCAAAAGTCCCACTCTCTCTAACGCTAACGCTACCCACTGAACAGAGTAGATCTAGTTTTGTGAACACAACCTCAGTCAATTATTATTTTTTTATATATTAAATGGGCTGGAATTCTTAAATGTCGATCCTGTTCTAACTCACTCAGTACTGACTTGCTAAGCTAACCAATTGAGGGGCTAATATTTAGTAATGCAATAAAAAGTAGCTAAAATACCAATTCAAGATCAAATACGCATTAAAAATATCGTCAGATTGCAAGAACTAAGTGTCGTAAGGCTAGAGACTTCTCCAGACTTACAAGTATTTATTTTTGTTGTTCCCTCCTCTAGGTCCTCAAAGTTTTTTAGTTTTAAATTTAAATTCAATTTTATTTTATAAATAGTTTTAGAACAGGAGCGAAACTAATTAAAAGTGCCATAGGTGTAAGTCATCATTTAAGAAAAAAAGTTGTTGAAAATCAATCATATTGCCCCTACACGGCGCCAAAGTTCTCAAATTAATATCGTTTTTTCAAAATAGTTTGAAAAGTTGTTTTTTTTTTCCTACTAGCTGACTTTATTTTGAGTCTTCTGCAAAATTATTGTCGGACATATCGTTTTTCTAAAAAGAAGTACAATACCTTGCAACTCATCACTAAATTCATTCATTGTGAAAAACATTCACAATAATTACCAATTAGCTAGACGATGAAAAGAATTATAAAATTTTTTTAACAGTGAACATTTTGAATATTTGTTATAAAGTTTAGCTAGTTAAGCCAAAATTTAACTCCACAGGGTTATGAACAATTTGCGCCGTGCTTTCTCAGGAGGTACAACTCTAAGCATAGCATACCTTGCATTTTTTTATTACTATATAGGGTATTCCAAATATCCCCTACATTTTTCCACAAGATGGAAGTGGCAATCATGAAATTTTGGAGTATATATAAAAAATCTATCTCTTGTTTCGCATTTTAAGATACTGCGGTCGGTAAATAATTTTATTAAAATGTTATGTTTGGAAATTTCAGCAGCAGTTCTTCTTCTTTAAGTGCCATGCAGATTCCTGCGTAGGCGTCCATCGTTTCCCTCATCATATGATTCTATTATATGCAGCATTTTGTAGTGCCTGGAGAGGGAAGTTGAGAGAAGTTTTATCCAGCCAGTTTTCAGCTCAAGAGTTTAAACTTTAAGAAAAAAACAATAACAGGTTTCATTGTTGACTAAAATATCTGTTAAATCAAACTAGAAGGTGGATCCACCTTTAATTTATTATCGCATATTTTAGTCAATAATGAAATCTCTTGTTCTTTGCTTAAAGTTGAAACTAAGACAGCTGGCTGGATAAAACTTGTTTAAACTTAACTGATAGACATTTTCAAGGAACATATAAAGTTTGATCAAAATCATTTCCTATCCACTAAAAAAGTGGTGGGTGTTGAAAATCCAGCTACCACATTGTGGCAAAAGGTAAACCTTTCCGAAAAATTTGGAATACCCTTTATTTCTATTAAAATCACTCCTCAAATTATATTATCTTTGATGTAGGTTAGCTTAGCAAGTTTCCAGTTTATGTAAAACACAATCAAACATTACCCAGGTATTGATCAAAAAACTGTCTCACCCTGAATACCTAATCATCTCAAGACCAATTCCTATGGGATTCCATCCAATAACACTATATTCGTAACTTTGTTTACGTTGCAATAACTTCCTGTGGTTTTTCCGCAGCAGCTCCTTGTCTAGTAGGGCTAAGTAATTCCTGTCTATCTCTTTCTCGTTCTCTACCCGGCCTAAACGCTTCTAAAAGAGCTTGAACTCGCTCCTCCGTAGGTTCCCATTTGTGATGCCCCGCGGCATTTTGTAGCCAAACTATTACGGTGCCGTGATTAGATCTCACGTTCAGTTCAGTCCTGTATATCACCCTCACTTAACGAACAAGTACTTAGGTTTTTGTAAACTTACCTATTTAAAACGTGTTGAAAGCCGTGCCGAAACTCGTGCTCGTAAGCGGGGATTGTGACTTGCTTTCGTTTGAATTGGCTGCTTTCTAAACGAACTAAAGCGGCGGGCGTGGGTTCCCGATAATCGGGCACTAACACTATGAAGCTCAAAGGTTCGGGGCTGTCGTGCAATAGTCGTTCCATGTGATTCACTGAAGCCTCCATCAGTTCTTCGCAGTACGGCGGATTTGCTTCAAAGGATCCGGACACAGCTTTCAATTGTAAAAAAGGACTGAAACAACGTTTCAAATCACAGGACTTAAGTTGGTTAATGCGGTGTGTAATGTAGATAAAAAAAACCTGCCAGCCGCCTTGAAAAATTTAAATATAAAGAAGAAAACTAGAAACTTGAAGAAAACTTTTTGTGTGTAACGTTAGAGAATGTTAGATTGTTTAGCACAACAAGATACAATCAACAGTGTGTCAGTAGAAAGCATTCAGCAAACAATTTTTTTTTTGCTTTTTCACTATACAGGTTAATTATTTTTCGTTGTTTAGTGAAGAGATCTTGAAAACGAACACAGCTACAAGGTTGAATGGAAATTGCAGTTTAAAAAGACTAAATCAAAATCGTTTTTCATGTTTTCAAAAGGATCTTGGGTCACTAGATATTTAGCAAAAACTTTTTGCGACTTCTTTTATTCCATCTTGCCGGTTTATTATTGCATGAAGGAAAATTTTGTGTGATGTGATATTTGTGAGCTGAATAATATAAGCTAATCAGATGATCTGTGTAATTTGTCATTTCTGACATATAGTATATGTACAGGATGTCCGGATTTAGTTTGTTTTGACAGGAAAACCCCATTCCCCGACTAGATAGGAAAAAACTAGTATACATGTCTAGAGCTCGATTTTTGAAAAAAGTTATTCGCAAAAACCGTATTTTGACATCTTGTTAGTTTGCGGCGCTAGATGGCGTTTTTCAAATTTTGCAAAAATTTTTGTTGAAAACACACTAAATCTGGACACCCTGTATATCTTCACAATAAGAAATTTTGTAAATAAAGATCTCTGGTTTAAACTCGATGTAGTAACTCATGGCCTTTTTTAAAATACAAAAACAGTTTTAAAGTGTTGTTCTAAAACTGCAGATTTTTCTCCATTTAACCGACTTTGTAGGTCTGCTAGTTTCCTTTACTAAGTATTGAAAAATACTCACCCTGTTAATGATAAACGATTCGGTAAAAGAACCGATTTTTTTAACAAAAAATGACTGTGATTGTCATACGGACACAAAACTAAAACAAATATTTAATCGTACTGACTAATGACGTTTTCTTATCGTATCGACGTATTTGTATCCTACTCTCTATCAAATGTTACTGAAGCACAACACTAATACACTAGTTTTGCACTAAATGTACATGAAAATAAATAAATCACTCAAAAATAAATTGGGCAAATTAATTATATGTTATCCCCTATTTTTGTGATCCAATATAAAAATTTGTTTTTATTTACACTGTATCCAAAACTATGTTACTTCACTTACCCACGACTACCAAAGTAGGAATCACAATCACCAAATGCTGAACAGTACTGTCTGAAGTAGCAGTTCAAAGGTGAAGAAAAACACTCAAACGTCACTCCAAAAGCCTTGTTCAGACACTCAAACACCGTAACCGGGAGGGATTGTTGTGTGTCCCTAAAATCCAGATTGGCGTTATTTGGGGAAGGATTTACTCCTAAAAACGTCGCGTAACGTTTAAGCATCACCCACACGCGTGGAATAAATAGCTCAAACTTTCGATCGTCGAAGCAACTATGTCGGTAGAGTTGTTCCTATATTAATAAAAAATGTTTAAGCACTGCAAGCCTACAATATCTTTACGTTAAAAACTTACCAACTTCTGAAGATACAAACTATTTATAGCTAAAGTATCACCTTGATACCGTAGCATCGCTTGGTCCCTATCTGGTGAATACTCTACAACAGGCAGTCGAGGACATCCAATAGCAAATTGCACTGGATAACACCAAACCTAATAATCTCTTGTTAGTTTTAATATTTATTTCAATTTTGCAGCAGCAAAACCTTTCGCACAGCCTGTACAGCAAAAGGATGTGGTGGCAGCTCCATGCCATGTTCTCTTAAAATATTATTAGACTTTTCCCTCACTTTTTTGGCATAGTCGCATGATAAATTGTACAGTTTTAAACAGATGCCTTCTACCGAGGCTCGTACTGTCTCTGTCAAATGTGGTTGACACTGTTGTTTTAAATGGGCCAGTCGATCCTAAGAAATCAAGACAGTTTTCTAATTTTTCTAGGTAGCTTCGTAAAATAATAACCTGAAAATCGTCGTATGTTGCCCCAACAGTTTTCCTAAGCCATTGAAATGTTTCATCAACATTCCATTTTACTACTTTCCGACTTTCAGCTTCTGCATTCCGGGACTCCATGATTGATTTCGCTGCTTCTGCCCACCTAAATCATTTTAAAACTGTAAACTATGGCAACTTAATTGCTTGCTACAAACAACTATATTGCTACTTTTGATTTTTTAAGTCGCATGCTACAAACGAATTTCATTGTAGCATGCGACTAACCTAATTACATACAGGCAACGGATTTCTTACATTTTCAAGTCAATTTGAATTATTGTCCTCAGTTGATAATTTTTTTTTGCCAACAACTTTTAAAAACTACGAAATGAAAGTACAATTAGTCTATTCTGTTTTTGGAGAAGATCCACTTTTCTATTTTCTGTATCTACAAAAGGTAGTTTATGCCATTTTCACTTTATCATTAGTCACTTTTCCAATAGTTTCCAAGACATATTTTTCCACACTTTTAATTTTTTTTATTATCTTGAATGTATTGTGTATTCTGTAATATCCCAAAAAATAAGATTTTTAAGATATTTTTCAACTAAATTACGGGTTTTATTCATATTCTCGATACTTCGCTACTGAACCCATTTGTGATGGAAACGCTTTTGGAAGAAATTTTGCCGCATGCTGTCAGTCGTTGCTGTCAAATGACGAACAATTGTATCGCATGCGACATACTTCATGCGACAAAATTGACCACGATTGCTTCAGTGTAAAACCGCCTTTACTTTAGATGTCAAACATACCTGGACAACTGTTTCCTAGCATCACCAGTAAACTTCGGCCTAACCAATTTGATAGGGATATCATTCATAATTTCCCGATACATAGATAACGAAATTTCGGGATAACAATTACTAGGTAACAACGGATCATATCCTGAAACAAAACCAATCGTGTGCTACTTAAAGACATTGTAAATTTATAAAAATGTAAATACCTGTATCAATAACTTTCCGTTCCATTAACCACCGATTAAATGAATCTTTGGGTGCATCTATTGATTCCCTGGAATGGCACAATTCCTGGTAACACTGCCGTAATTTGGCTAACCAAGCACATCTGCAATGATCCTCAAAATATATGGAGCTACTAAGCGCAGGACTCGGTGCAGTATTTACCTATACGCCTCTACTTCGGGATGCGAGTGCATGTATATACAAGGTGGTCTTTCAAAAATTATCACATTTGTTGGTATTTCCAAGTCCCAAGGACCAGCGAGGATGAATTTTTTTGCTTGGGGGCCTTGAATTTCTTCTGAAGCTCGTCTTTTACCTAATCGTAAACAATACAAAAATTACCAGCTAAATAATTTTTGTACTTTAAAAGATACAAATATTGTACGAGCTAAAATGAGTCTGTGACCTTATAAATTCGTTGTATAAAGTCTTACAGAATCTCCACTTACCATGATACCATATGAAAGTGCATGCTCATGTCAAACAAGAATTCAAAAATAGTGCCTTTCTATACAGGATGATTCGTAACACCTTTAAACCGTTATGAAAATGCATGGGGTGATGTTTTTCCAAAGATTAAGTCCGTTTTTACCAACACAAACTTCTTCGTAGTGTCTTTGAAATCAACTTTTTTTTGCCTTTTTCGTATTGAAGCTAACAGACATTTTGCTGTCATTAGGTTCAATTTTTTTGTTCTGTCCTGTTTTATGATTAACCAAAAGAATTTAGAAATCAACACGCCAAACTTGAACAACAAAAAAGTTTTCAAAATCAACAACGATTACAAAGATCTATATAAAGTTCTTAGAATTCAGTGGAGTACTGGTGGATGTGTTTTAAGGAAAATTGAGAGTTGAGCTATTTTAGTTATTTTTTCTTGGACAATTTATCTGCATTTGCTTCACTCATCACAAAAAAAACGTTCATTCTTTTTTTAACTTTAACTATTTCGATGGAGTTAGTAAGTAATGTTCAACTAATGCCATCACAACTTAAAATATTATAAAAATATAAAAACTACTCCTGTACAAAATAAAAATTCTGTTCTATCACACACAAATTGTTATCCAAATTAAACTGATAAACAAAATATTTGTTTCTAACCAATTTACACAAATATGTTGGTGTGTGATAAAGGATCATTAATCGATGGCTAAGAGCCCCCGAATATATTTCATATTTTAGGGTTAATTACCAATACATAAAAAGGCATGCATTGTAAAATGGCAGAACATCACCTGTCATTTTTTTTTTTCGAAATGTTATGCTAGATTAACACTATTGAAAAATGTGTCACTTTTAACTAGCAACCAAAAATTAAGGGATTTAAAAACAATGGCGGAAAATATCTCTTAGAAATTGTCTACGAGGGGCGTATGCCAATTTATTTACATTTTCCAGGCAGTATATCACGGAAAAACACAATCCTCGACAAAAAGAAAATTGATATGTAGGCTACATTCAAAAAGATGGTGAACAGACTATGCAAGATATTTTAATTTTCTAAAACCTGGCAAGTTTAAGTGAGCCTGGTTATTGTCTTGTAACATTAAAGTTTCTACTGTTTCCATTTATTGTTTTTTAATAGCAGTCTTGTGAAAATATGCTTATGTTTTCACCTGAAAGGTGAAAAGAAAGTTCTTAATTATTAACTAAAGGGATTAGTTAGAAAATTGATTATAACCAGGTAATAAGAAAATTGAAAACCTTGTAATACATTTAGTTCCTATAAAATGAATATAACTGAAAGCAAAGAATTAAAAACACTGAAAAATATAAATAGGCATGTGTATTGATTTATGCATTTTAAAACCAGGCTCAAATTTCGAGTTAGTACACTTTTGTTTTGAAACCCAGTAGACATTAAAATGAAAATATGATATCTAATATGGTGTGTATTTCCATAGATATTTGCTGGCCTGGGCTTAGATAAGCAAACCGTTTCAAGACGTCGTCCCCGTAGACTATAATATGTGTATCAATAAACTTAAGAAACAAGACATAAAAAAGAATAATGTCTGATAAAACAAAAACACCTCTAGTGGTTAAATAGAATTTTTGTTTCATATGTATATCTAACTGTGTCAGCTAAAATAAAACTGGAACTGTCATTTTTATTTATAGTGTCTTCTTTCCACTTCTGGAAAACCTACCAAACCACCAGTTTTATACTGTATATTATGAAAGTTAGTAAAAATGCACCAGTAAAATATCTTCAAAACTCAGTGATACAAAAATAATTTTTCACTTTCAGGAATTTTAACAAACACTGTGTTTCTTGTGGTTTATAATTTTCTTCTGTAATTTCTCATCTTCAAATTTGTAGCACTCTGCAAGAATAAATAGGTTGAAAAAAAATTGAGAATATCCTGTAATAAACTGATTTTTAAACACAAAATATAAAGCAAGATTTTGAAAATAAAACCATTTTACCTCTAATCCCCACTTTAACTTAAGTTGCCGACTTGTCAGTTCCGACTTCTTTAAAAATATTGTAAAGCTCTTCAAATGATGTAGCACAAGTTGCTAGCTGCTAAGCTGGGATATTTGGATTTGGTGCAGGTTTGTGGACAAAGGCAAAATGTGGACTGGTCCAAAACGGGTACTGGTTGCTATACAAAAAAAAATGTTTGCATTAGTATTATTAATTCTATATTCTAGAAATTCCGTAAATGTCCTATAAAGCAGATTAGCAACTGTGGTAAGGTGCTTAATTTTTCTATTAATTTTTTTAATGTTTGATTTGTTCATCAGTTTGTTTTCAAGTGAAGTCTGAGTGTTGACAATATTACCCTTTTATCAGCCCAACAAACATGAGTGAAGGTTTGTAGGCAATTGGCAGATTTACCCTATAGTCTATTTAAAAAGTAGAAGGAGCCATTGAAGAAGCCTGACATACATACACAAGCGTTATCAATAAAAATTCCCAGATTTTATTTATGATAAAAACACATTAATTTTGAGTTTTATTGAAAGTTTAAGTAACATAAACATAAAAATTGAATATTAAGTTTGAACTTCCAATCTTATTACCTACTTTTCACTTATTTTGGATTTAATAAATAGGGTTTTTTTGCATCCGGGTTTTCATTTAATATTTGTTTGTACATATTCACTATAAAATGCTTTTCTGCAGGATACAAATGGTCTAATTCCAATTGCCTTATCCTGGGCTTTATCACTTTTGGTGGGGATTCATATCAGAGCACTGATTCTTGGCGAAGTTGAATACATTATGCAGAATGGATAATCAAGTGCTGTATTATCAAAAATAACTTTTTTGGTGATATCAATACATATACATAGCAGCAGACCTGTCCTTTTTTACAGAATGACAGCATAATATTGCAATTTAGTACTAGGTAAGCTTCCTTTTGTATTTTAGTATAATTTTTTTACATTAAAATGCTCTTCTAGTCCCTGTGATCTGCTACTGCTCTCAAAACATGTTGGGCTTTTTTTTAAATAGGGTTTGAAGACCTATTAAATTTATTGTGGACAGGACTGTGTGTTACTGTTACCCCTGTAGTTATTTGTACAGCTCCACTGAGTGAAAATGGACTAACTACTACTTCAATCTTTGAAAAAAAGCCCAACCCCAACATGCTCTATTGCTCTCATTTGTAAACCTTTTTAAGGAACTGCATTTTTTAAACATTTTGGTGAGAGCCCAATAGAAATATTTTTGTATTTCTCCAATCAAATCCCTTGTCAAATCCAAATCACTAGAATATTGGAAGCTGTTAGGTGTACCTACTTATTTGCAACCTTATTTGACTTGAAAAATGACCATGAAAATGGTTTGAGGGAGGTTTGACAGCACTGAGGACTGAGGATGGAGCATATGATGAATAAACTAATAAATATTGGATGAATAACGTCGTGAAAAATAATCATTGGATGGTTGTGTAGGGTTGTGTATAAAGGGCACAAAGTGTTTTAGTATATTTTTATCACCATTTATCACCAAGAATTTATCACCAAGAAGTTGCCTAACTTTCTTAAACAGAAAGTTAGGCACATTATTTCCCAATCACCCCAGCATTCACCTATATGAATAGAAACTCAAATAGAAGTAGGTATTTGCTGCCACATAAAGTACCACCTTCCTTATTATTTACCTTCTTTGAAAAATGTTCCTCAACCTCAAATAAAGTGAACATATAAAAAATAAGACTAAAATGGGGTTTACTAAAAGTCTGAGTAAGTCTAAGAGTCCATTAAATACATATTTCAGTTCTAGCTACAAATTACACTTAAAATTACATTTACTCTTGTATAATGTGCAAGTAAAAGATTAGTTTATAGATTTATTTTAAGACTCTTAAACATAATTTTGAATTAATTATATTTGTTTTACCTTTTATTGAAAATAAATATCTTGCTTCCAAAAACTATTTTAAAACTTTCCTCCATCAGAAGATTCTGTTAATTTATAATAATTATCATACAACTAGGCTTACCCAATGGTATAGGTGCTTGTATAGGTTGTGGAGGAGCCGGCAAAGGGGGTACCGAAATACCTAGTGGATCGGTTATGGGATCAAACTGAGGTTTTGAAAGAGGAGGCATTTCCCACAAACTCTCTCCAGTCAGCTTGTTCCAGAAGTATGGTCTACTTTCTCGCTTAGACCAAAACTTTTTCCATCCTTGCTGTACAAGCTCAAAAGGCAGTTCATATTCAAAACCTTGATTTATAGGGGGGCCTTGGGGCGTCGTCGGTATGGGCATATGGTGATGGGGAGAAGTCACTTGAACACTGTTTTCATCCACTGGAGGCCACACTGGGCGCTCCTCTGGAGATTTTAACTCAGTTTCTTCATTCATATCTTAACTAGAAAAATTCACTTATTGTTGTTTGATTTACTACAAACTTGGTGCCAGTTTATCGCAGGGAGGCTGGACAAGAACGTCTACTAGTAATAACATGATAAAACTATTACTGAAAAACAAAAAATTCAGTTCAAAAATACGCGATTGGTCCAGTCATGATCACCAGAAAAAAAATTCGTACACTTCCACTTGCGACGCCATTTGCTGACTGAGAAAAATGGAAATTCTCAAAACAAGCTGAAAATGAAATTTGACAGCGCCAATGATGTCAAGCGGAGAAATGTGACACTAAAAAATAAAAATAGATATCTGTAAATGCATATTTTCCATTTCATGACTATTTTAACTGTACATAAGTTACGTTACTAAACATTTTTTGTTATTTGTTTTTTATTCATGATCACTTAACGTGATTATGGTTGAACCATTTCAATTTAATTTGCTTTTTAATGTGTCTGTTTTTAAAATACCAATAGATGTCAGCACATTGATGTTTAGGAGTGACAGTAAATCCACCAATTAAAGTTCACGTATTATATCATGTGATATGATAATGTAAGTAAAACAGAAATCTTTGTTGGCCGTTACCGACAATTAAAATCAATATGTTTTTCTAACCCCATTTTTTTTTTGTAAATTAAACTTTCAATTATTGTGCTTGCTAATCCAGTTAAGTCCACTTTTGTATCATTTCCTTAAACATTTTACCCTTGTTCATGGTTATTCCTGAATTTAATTAGTGTTTTACCATCCTGCGTAAATAGGTGCGTATTTCTGACAAGTAATTAAGCCTGCTTCTTGTACTTTATCACTCCTTTCCTTAGCTACAATTGCCACAGCAGATTTTTTAAATTAGTTAAGAAGTTTTCAATTTGTTATTGTCACAGCTCTCGGTGTGGTAAATATACCACAATATGTCAACAGCATTTGCTCGAAGTAATGCCCCCAGGCAACCACCAAATCCCCAGCAAATTCAGAAACTGCTGGATGAAAATGGTCACCTAATTCAAACAATCCAAGATTATCAAAGCAAAGGGAAAGCCCAGGAAGTCATTCAATACCAAACCCAGCTGCATCGCAATTTGGTTTTTTTGGCTACCATAGCTGATAATGCTCAGAATGTTAATTCTCTTCTGCCTGTAAGTATCAAGTCTCAAAGTTGTTGGACTTGTATGGAATATTTGAGGCTATATTACTTGTGTTTGCTTAAGGTAACCAAAATCTTCAAAACAATAAATAACAAATCAAAACAGCCATAAGTTTACTGGTCAAATTGGAATTTACTGGTAAAATGGATAAATTTTCCTGTCACACTGAATTTTACTTTTCCAATTTTAGTTTACCTATGTTACCAAAATGAATGTTTAGTGATTTCCTGTTTCAAATAATAATAGTTTGTTGAAAGTTTATTTTATTTTTTAGGTTATTGAGAGTGAACTGAACTAGTTTTTGACCAAACATGACAAACAAACATTCTCAAGTTTTTTAAATAAATTAAAATAAATCTATTTAAAAAGTGTTTCTTTATTTAATTTCAATACATTTCATTTTACTTTTGTGTTTTTTTACAGATTTGTATGCTTTTTTGACGAAAATAATTCTGCTTTTTTCGCGCTTTTTTTATGAATTTACGGTTTTTTAATCCGGACTCTAATCATTACTTTTGTCTTGCAAAGTAATTTAATATTCAATACTACACAAAAAACCTACAAGATTTGCTGTATTCCTATTAAAATACAGTTACTAGTAATAGTTTAGTAGCATTCAAATAATTCAGCTTACCAGGGCAAAATCTAGAAAGGTTACTTAATTAAACATTTTTAAAAAATTCACTTTAAGGGTCATGTGCATGCGGCGCCGCAAAACAAAACTCTGCTCTTAACCCATTATTTTTTCCTACCCAGCACATGGAGCAGCATGGAAATTTTAAATCTTAACCAGGATTGCCTTTAGATGATGCCACAAATATAAATTCATAAACATTTGAAATACGGACGTTTTGACAGACAAATGTTATTGACGACTTTCTCAATGACGGACGTATGGTCGCTTTCAAGTTGCTCTTCTTTGTCTTGTATTTGTATTGTTTTAATTTTTTTAATAATTTAGAATTAGGTTTAGTTATTTCTTTTTTTAAAAGCTACTCATTCATGTTATTCATAATATCTGCTGAAACTTGGTTTAGCAGGTTACAATGCAACATTTTTTTTGTCTCTAAGAAAACAAAATAATTAATAGATGATTCAGTCGCCTGGACCAGCTGGCCCTCCTCCTAATAATCAGCCACCAGGACCCGGAGGTCCTCCGCCATCGCAGCCGGCTCAAGGCCCCCCACCACAGCAGCCGCCAGCTTCTGAACCACAACAAATGAATAATTATAATCACCAACAGCAGCAGCAGCAACAACAACAGCAGGCTCCACCAAGTGGATACCGTCAGCCACCAGGCCCTCCACAGCCTGGAAGACCTGGTCCGACCGGTCCCCCAGCACCAGCGCCACACCCTGGTTATCCTCAGAGAGGCTACCAGCAAGGGCAGTATCCGAATCAGTATCCTCCACAAGGACAGGGTTATCCTCAGGGACAATATCCTCCTCCAAATCAAGCTCCGTTATATCCACCGAACACTCAAGGAAATTACGGTCAACCACCTCCAACCACTGTTTACAATAATTATCAGCAACCTGCTTACGGGACGCCTCCTCCTCCGTCGTCTGCATCTGCTCAGGGACCGACTGCTCCTTATGCTCCGCCTAATCCTCCTCCTCAATCACAGCCACCTTACGGAGGGCCTCCTAATGGACCTGCGCCGTACGGAGGAGCCCCGCCTCCGCAAAACTATCCGCCACCTCCACAAGGAGGTTATCCACCGCCGCAGCAAGGATATCCGCCGCCACCATCTCAAGGTAGTCAGCAGCCAGGTCCTCCACCACCGCAAGGACCAATTCAGTCTGGACCGTACGGGCCACCACCTGATCAAGCCCCACCAACTCAAGGTATGTGTTGACGATGGCCAAATTGTAACACGTCATAAACCACAGGCTTTTTTAAGAAATTTTGTTCAGGACTATTTTGGATTAATAAGAAAACTACTGTTGTTATTTTTCTTATGTTTGCGTATTGTTATATGAATTTGAACAAAGTGTACCTACTTTCCTAATTTAAACTTGTTTACAGAAAGATTAATCACCAAAGGGAACAAAAATAAAATCAAAATTAAAACAACTGCCTACAGCTTTGTAAGGAGGGGTTATTAGACGTACTTGTTGCAATATTTTTGACACAGAGTAAGCTGTTAAATAAGTTTAATAACTGCAGAATAATTTTGAGATACTTTGTATAAAGAAATAAGCAAACACAATGGGCAGTTTGAATTTGCTAATAAAAATACTTTTGTTAAAACTTTACCTATAAATCTAAGTGTTACACCTACCTTATCAAAAATTTACAGGTCCTCCACCGCAAGGATATGGACAAAGCAATGCTCAGTCGCCTCCCTTCTCGGGGCCTCCTACTAATAATTCGAGTCCTCCGGTAAATACGGCTCCTCCATCTGCAGGACCTGGAGGCCCGGCTCCACCGCCTACTTCTCAACCTTATCCGGGCCAACCTTCATACAATCCGAGTTCTCAAGCTAATCCAAATGCTGGGTAAGTTTTCTATTTTATCGGAAGTTGCTATTGTCAGAATTGACGCCGGCATCTGTGGTATGATACATGACGATTTCAAAAAACCACATCCTATTACAATTTATTCTCTTTCTTCATTTAGAGAATTTAATTATCCGAGAAATTATGTCTATTAAATAGTTCATTCATATTAATAAATTATAATTATTGTATAAATTTTCCTAAACTCTATTTAAGAACTAGGAGGAGCGAATGAAGAAGCCTGACAAGCAAAAGTGACCAAAAAAAATTTCCAGATTTTATTTACGAGTTTGGGTTTCTCGAAATAACTTTTTTGTGATATCAATACACTGCCAAACGACATTATACAGACTTAAAAACAACTTTTATATAGAATATACTTTATTTGTTATGTGGGTGTTTTTATTTTGATAAAAAATGATTTTTGCAAAATGTTCCTCTTCTTTGAACTAGTGCAACAAAATCTTTTTTGCAGTATGCTGTGTTTTTGTCAACAAACAAGTCGATTTTATAAAAATATTGTATGCAATTCATGCAAAAATTCCAGAAGTGTTGTTAAACTGGACCTTCAGTCTCATATAACAACTTTCACTTGCCTGCAAAAAGGATGTACTTTTTGCATAAATAACTATTTAAATTACATTACAGCCATGACAGGAAAATTTCTATTAAACCCATAAATTTAGTGGTTAAATTGATACATTTTCCTGTCACACTGAATTTTGTATTTCCAATTTTACTTTACTTTGCCGGTAAATACCAGGTCACGGTAAATTTACCCCCATCAGTATCAGAAATAGAAAAACTTTCCAGAACCGTTTTTCATTGTAATTAATCGTAAATTTAACGAAATAAAAAAAAAGTGTGCAGCGGCTCTATTATTACCTTTTTCAGATATACTGCACCACCTAACCAATACCCGCCGTACGGACCGCCCAACACTGCAAACTACCCTCCGCAGCCAAACTACCCTCCGCAACCCCAATACCCGCAGCAACCGCCTCAAGGATATCAGTATCCCAGGCCGCCTGCGGGCCATCCAGGAGCACCACCGTCTGGTCATCCGGGGCAGCCTGGTCAACCACCACCGGGACCTCCGCCGCAAGGCCAGTATGCGTATAATTATCCCTCGCAACCTAATCCGCAGTAAATTGATGTCATTTCGTATAACGACAAGTGCAGGGTGTTTGTTTTTAATATAGGTACGTTAAGATTGGTCTAAACGCTACATTTTGTCTGTGCGGTCTTAAAGTTTTACCTTATAATACGTGGTAATGTCACAGAAATTGCAAGTTGTGCAAAGCAACTTTCACTTTAAATGCATACATAGTAAAAGTGGATTTGGGGTGGTGTAAAAATTACGAATGCTACTTAGGTCCTTTTAGAATGGAAGAAGAAATTTCGTTCCTCATCCTCATGTCTGAGGTACTCAAGCTTTCTGCTCTTCGTGGTGTTCATTACTTCCATGTCCTTCATTCTCTCCATCACTCCTGTTGGTCACTCTGTTCACCCATTATATTCTCATCATCTCCCTGTAAAGCCACATTTTGAAAGCTTCTAGTTTTCTTAGTGTTGCATCGGTTAATGTCTATGATTCCATCCCATAGAAGAGATTTCTTTGGCTTGGATACCAAGCCATTCCAAAATAAACAAATTGCCCCATAAAGGGAGCAGAAGCCATATTTCCCTAGTTAGATAGGGGATTCAGGAAGGAAGGAAGCTTTCGAAATAATCTAGGGGTGACTGATTTTGGGAGTACCGTATTATCGAAATAATCTCGATCCTTCGTTGTCGATTCGAGATTTTGGGAGTCCCGCTACTGTTTATCTGCTACATTTTGTTTTGTGAAGAAAGCCAAACTTACAGAATGTTTCAAAAGTATACGTTCAAAATAGCTTCTATTCTTTATACATTTATGGGATATTCTTGTATTCATATCTTTTGGTAACAAATCACCCTGATTTTCTAATCCTACATTAAAGTATTACTTTCTACTAATTATTGTATCTTAAATAGCTAAAAATAAGAATCAATTTTTATTGAACAGGATATATTTGATGGTAAGTAGTGGTAAGATTTTTTAAGAAAGATACAAGCACCCTGTACAGTAGCCATAATTCTGGAATAAAATTTAATGACTAATATTAAGATGTAATTTATCGAAATAAGTGTATTTTGTCTGTCTCTTCAATGTGAACAAAATAAAACATTTCTCAGTATATTTCTTTATCATTAACATGTATAATAATATTAAGGAAAAATAATATTATCACTGAAAATAATTATTATAAAGTCTGAGCATTGAACTAACACAGTTCTTCTCATCGAAACGCATAATACTAACGTACACACACACACACACCGATAGTAGTCTTAAGACTAAACGGAATATATCAAAGTGGAACATAAAAGTGTGATTTTACAGAGTGATTCACGGTAATGGTACATTAGAAGTATCTAGAGGGCTCAATATACCTATTTTTCTTTTTTGTGGAAATTTCTGTTGCTCGGGCCTAAACTCTATTTCTAAAATGTTTTTAATTTTGCAATGTTGTTGGATCAGCGTTAGTCAGTTTACAGCTTCAGGGTTGCAAATATTTCTTTGTGTGGTTTTGAGATGTACGAGTGTTTTGGTTGTACAGGGTGTCGCTGAATTGGTATCACAAACTGTAAGGAGAGATAGTACATCCAAAAATATTAGAAAAAGTTCCTATAAACTTACCCTCTTAAATGTGTATTTTTTAGATACGATACGATTAAAAGTCCCACTTTTTTGCACTAGTGCAATAAGTGAATAAGTTTTGTTTAACTTTAACTTTCACCTTGTTCAAAAAAGATGTACTTTTTGAAGAATTACACATGAGTCTTTAATGTCTGACTCAGGATAAAAAATTATATTAGCACCCCTTTCAGGATATCACTATTTAATGATTGTTGAGACTAGTGTTTTGTCGATAAAATAATTATTTTTTATTAAATATCCCAGAAACAATGGAAGCTAATTTTAAGGATGCAATAAGAAGAATTACTAAGCGACCTGCGCTTTGTTGTGTAATGGTATTACAAAGGATGTCTTCATTTTGGTTGGTCCGGCAACATCGTAAATACTGTAGAAACCCGACTAAAATGCACTCCAAATTAAGCCGTTCTCTAGACACTTCTAATACACTATCACCGTGAATCAGCTTGTAGAGGGTAAACACAACAACATCTTTAAAATCGTGCCTAACTAAAACTCTGCAAATTGTTCCTCATATAAATTATGTTCGCTAACCCTTAAGTCAGTGTCGGGAAAATCGTCAAAATTAGAAGTGTCAGCTGGATTTTTGATCTTCGGTCTAAAAGGAGGCTCCACTTGGCGATTGTAAATCCCTTCAAAATTAGTATGGTGAAACCATCGATGTCCTTTAATGTCTGCGGTACCATTCTTCAGATTACCGAACCTCCGACTCAAGTCGATCTGCAGCAAATTCCGTATTAAGTCTGTCAACTCCATAGTGAAGAACGAAGGTGGTTTGTATTTGCAAGAGATTATTTTTTCGTACACCTAGAAAAATCATAAAATTGCAAACCCTAAAACATTAAAGCAGCGCAATACCTTCATTGGGTCATTGGATGTGAAAGGTGGATATCCCGCTGACATTTCAAACAACAATACTCCATAGGACCACCAGTCGACAGCCTTACCATAACCTTTACTTAAGATAATTTCTGGAGCAATGTATTCAGGTGTACCACATAGAGTCCATGTGCGACCTTTTACTATCTGTAAGATCAGTATTTTGTATAACATGAGTGATATGATGTCCGTATCGCACGACCATATATTTTCGAATTGTCTGAAATAGACTGTGAGTGACTTGGGCACGTACTTATCCGCGTTCTATAAGCTGTTAAGCAAATATTCATGAGTAGAAAACGTTTTTTAGTTGTTCGTAATAGGTAGCGTCATATATGTCACAATTCGTGTGAATCTGGAAAACTAGTAAAGTATACAGTAAGTTAAATTTGTAAAATTGTGTTGAAGTTTGATTGATATTTTATAAAATTGTGACGAGATTAAGTGCAGGCTAGAACAGTTAAACTTATAACTGGGATCTGAGATCAGGATGTACTGTACGTTGTTGTTGCATGCTAAATACATCAATCATCAACAAAATGAGGCCTTCGAAATGTAATTGAACGAGAATTTTATAAAATTCAGACCAAGAGATTATAGCCAATATCGCTTTTGGTCAATTGACAGACGAACAACACTGTACCTTCGGTTTGAAGCCAAAAATATAAAACGGAAGCCCAGCCATATACAATACGTTCAAAGGACTAATATTGTAGCAGAAAAAGGTTTGTATAATGAGATTTTTATTCCAAACAAGTGAGCACTGGGAGAATGTACTTGGATCAACTATTTCCATGATATCGTCTTAACGAAATGTCTGGCAAGAAGAAGAGCAATTAAATAGACCTCGCGGTCACCAGATTTGTCTCCTCTCACCTTTTATTTATAAAGTTATCTAAGTACAAAGTGAACTATTTAGTACTAACTGGACTATTTTGCCAGATTTGTTACTACAGTCATCAATTAAAAGCATCAAATTACTTTAGAAATGTTAGCAATCGCTTTGAGCAAAATTGTCTGCAAAATACTTGTGTGAAAGTAACCTAGCTACCAGTTCAAACATTTCATAAATTCACGTTTTAAAATCAAATTCCTATTATATTTTAGATTCAAAATTGCACTTTGATTTATTTTAGCGAGGTCCTTTTGAAAAAAATAATGCTTTTCAGAGAACATTATCACTTTCACTATAAAAGATATATGCTCCGCTTTATAACAACACAAACATGACGAAAAGTGAAACATAACTGACCTTACAAAATCCCATATCAGCCAGCTTTAAATAGCCTTTCATATCTATGAGAATATTTTCCGGTTTTAAATCCCTGTAAAGGACGTCACAATAATGTAAAAACTCTAGAGCCAAAAGTACCTGCGCCGCATAGAATTTTGACAGGTTTTCGTCGAACTTATGGCTCCTATAAAAACAAACAAATGAGTTTGTTTTTGGTTAAAAAAAAAACAAAATACTACTTACTTTCGCAAATGTGTAAACATTTCTCCTCCATTGATGAACGGCATGAGGAAATAAATGTAGCTATTGTCCTTAAAGGAGAATTCCAGGGAGATCAGAAAAGGAAATTTTGCGGACTCCAAGATCTTCTTTTCGTAAAGAGTGTGCTCTACTTGCTTGAGCTTTATGATGCGAATTTTGTCTATCACTTTCATGGCATAGTATTGTTCGTTTTCTCTGTGTTGCACTAAAAACTAACACTAATTGATTAGATGTACATACAACAATACAATATTCATTTTGGTTTACATGGATGTATTAGGATATGGGAAAGATTAGAACCCTGAATCGGATGTTAAACACTCTGTCGTCTGGTCTTTAATTCGATCAGAGTTATGATTGCAGTTGCGAAATTCTAATATCTGAGTTTTTGCTTAAAAACTGCGTCAAAAATCATATTCCTCATTGTGGAGAGATATTTTGTTATATTGTCCTTGTACTCGATCCTCTTTCGTCTGAAGCCATATTGACAAGACATAAAAGAACCATTGCTCTCAAAGATCTACTCTCACAGATCGTCCTCTTTCTTATAGATTATGGACATCTGAGAATAGTCTAGAGGTGATTTTAAAAATGACATAGGACAAATGGCGGTCCTCACTAGCTATACACTGATCCATCCGCTTTTTAAAGATTCGCTCCGCTCTTTCCAGCATATCGACGGGAATATTTTCGATGGCTTAGCGAATGTTGTCCAGGTGTTGCGGATTTGAGATATCCCCATAAAAAGAAGTCACAGGGAGACAAACCGGGGGAGCGCGCCGGCTTCGTTACGTCACCCCTCAAGGAGATGGAAGTTTTTTGTGCTCAAAAATTCCTTTGAAGTTTTCGATTCTCAAGTCCACAACACTTTCATAAGCGCGTTCTCCAGACTTAGTATGGGAGAAAATGTTCCGGTGTCAGCTCTGGGTTTTGGAGCCATATCAGTATACGGCACCGTCCGTTGACGGACAGCAACGGCCCGTGCCGTTTAAGCTATAGAATATATGCTCGTTTTGTCAAGGTATGATAAAATAAGATAGGCACTCTAAATACTAACGCCAAAAATCCTCTAAAGTTTTGACCAACTGTCAAATTATGTTATCGAATTCGCTTTGCACGCTTCATGGAACATAAAAGTAAACGGGGCTACAACTATATCTTACCACACGCCCAAATGATCCAGTTCCTAACGTTGTCAGACGTTCAAAATCCTTTAAACCTTCCGTCGATGAAGAGGTATTTTTCTCCCATCTATCATTAAACTCTTTGCGCAACTTCTCCAAGGTTTCCGCATATCCACTTCTAGTTCTCGTCCTCTGGAACACAAAAACCAAGGTTAGTGAAGTCCATTTTGATCGAACTCAGTACCGAAAAAGCTGACGATGCTTTAATCATTTCCTTCATGTCTACCGGACCTTTTCTGTTTTCATTTTTGGAGTTTTCGTTCTTACTTTCTGCCATATTGCTGGCATTATCAGTGTTCATTTTTGCCAGTTTTTTGACGAGTAGATATGGCGACTTTTTAAAGTGACAGTTTCACTTTGATTTAACCGTCACTGTCATCAGATTGATGTTTTATCAACCAATTAATTATTGGTAGATAATGTGTACTTAAATTGGTGTGAGTGGTTACTTTCAGTTATGGCTTCGCACATTGAAAATAAAGCAATTCAGTTGAGGGAGGAAGCAGTCAAAAAGCTTAGTCCAGCTGGATTTTTCAGGTCCCTATTCGGAGGTGCTAACAAGGTAAATACTTTTAATATCCATTTAATACCTCTTACATAAAATTTAGTAATATACACTTTATCAATATTAACGTGTTACACAGGATGTTCCAGTTTTGGTAATGGTAACTTTAAGATACAATACAAACTTTACCTATAAACAGGCCCGTTTTCTCTTCTCTTAACACTGTGTTAATATTTAATTAATTTTTTGTTCTCTAACCATACTAACTTGGATCACTAATTTCGAGGATAGTATGTCGATTGCAAGTTGACTGTATAAATATACGGTTTTCCACTTTTTAGACCGTAGTCCTCTTATAAGGGCAGATATTGACTGTTCCCAATATAAAACAAATTTCCACTATCACCCCAAAGAAATCATGCTAGCCAAAGTCAATTTAAAAAATTTGAAATTTTTGACAAAAAAGCAAAAAATAGTTATTTTCCTAACAAGTGCGGAAAGTAATACTTTAACTACTCGAATCAGTCGAGTGCGGGAAAGGCAGTTTCCGCACGTGATAGGAACATCATTTTTTCTACGAGTGTTTCCAATGATTGGAAAAAACAATAATTGACTACTCTCAATAATTAACAAGATACGACTACTCCATCGTTTCTTTCAGAAAAATCTGAATAGAGGAAATGTGAAAATTAGTTTTAGTTAATACTTTATTATTATAAAATTGGAAGTATGCACAAATGTTTAACTTGAACAAAAATTAATTCAATTTTAATGACAGTTTAAATTAATGGTTAACTTTGAAGATATAATCAGGCATAATAGCCACTCACCTTAAACAAGTTTAGCATTTCGTTATTTTCGCTATAATCTAGTCATTTCTAGTTGCAAACTCCGGTCTAATTAAACTAAAGTTTTCGGCAACGTCCTGTAAATATAGTTGCGATACATACGAATAACATCACTCAACACCAACACTTCATAATTTTCATTTTATATTTAAAACAAGAAGATCGTACGTTGTACCGGGGCAGTTCACTTACTTGGGCGTATTTCGCACAAAAAATAGGACTGTACCCTTTCGCATGTGCTTGACGAAAGACTCTCCACAAGAGCTATATTTGGTTGGTTTTGTTAAATATTGATCTATACTCAGTGAGCGTGAATGGAGATCCAATAAAGTGGAGATAATACCGCTGGATATCCATTCACGTTGCCTTGATGTTTCCGGTATTTGGAAAAATGACCAGCACCCTGTAAATGCGGATTTCCAGCTCGCAGATATTGTGTGGTGAAAAGCAACGTTGTTTTCGCTAAAGTGTACTAACCTTAATGTGTTCACGTTTCACTTTATGGAAACAATATTATTAAGAAGATAATACTTAGCACTGTTAAAACGTTCTACAAGTTGCACGAGAAACACCCTTACACCAAGTAAATACGAGTATTCCAAATGTTCCGGAACGTTCATTCTTTGTCCACAAGGTGAAAGCTGCAAAGATGAATGTTGGAATATATCGTTAAAAGTAAAAAAAAAAATTCTTGATGATCATTTCTAATTTTTAACTAACTCCCTCAATGATCAAATCTCCCTCAAATTATTATTCAGATTCATATTATTATTTTTGTTAATTAAGATTTTGTTCGTTTATCTAAAATGATTTCCTGGGATGTACTCTAAATTGTATCTAATGGATTAATAGACAGAAGAAGCCATTGAATACTACATCAGAGCAGCCAATCTTTTCAAGATGGCCAAAAACTGGTTGCAAGCTGGTTTGGCTTTTTCGGATGCGGCGGATCTGAACTGCAAAACCGAAAATCACCTGGAAGCGGCCATAAATTACTCAGAAGCGGGTAATTGCTTCAAGCATTGCGACTATGCCAAAGCAGTAGAGTTCTATTTGAAAGCCATCAAGTATTTTTCGGAATTAGGTAAGTAAAAACAGCGTTTTTTCATACGTTGTGAGATGAATCGTTTTCCGAAATAAGATTGAAAGGAATAGGGTTGTATTAAGAAGATTTACGTGTAAAATTCTCAAGTTCAATACACTTAAAAATTATTTTCTAATGAACTGAAGAGAGGGCTTTCCTTTGCTTACACAGTTAATAAAAACCCTGTATATAAATTAAATAATGCAAATAAACTTCTCTCGAACCAACATGTGACAAACTGCACGGAAGATTTCAAGCAAACGTTTATTGTACTTGTCAATATTTTAATAGACTACTTCTCCCATTCTAAAATACATTTTGACACCTGGCAGGAAGGTTTCTAACAGCCGCAAAAACGCATCAGACCATAGCAGAGCTAATGGAAGAGGAGAGAAACTTGACCGGAGCAGTTCACCACTACGAGCAAGCAGCAGACTTATTCCACGAAGAAAATCATCATTCTATGGCGAATAAGTGTGCTCAGAAAGTAGCTGAATTTGCCGCAATAGACGAGCAATATCAGAAAGCGATCAAGATATTTCAGGTAGATCATTTCGTAAAATGGTCCCATTTTTGTTATTTTAGCGTGTTTTAGTAGGAGATCGCCTGTTTTGATCTCTCGTGTTCTCTTCTTCAATACAACGCCAAAGAGTTTTTCTTTAAAGCAGCTATTTGTCATTTGTGCAACGATCCTGAAATTGTTGAAACTGTGCTGAATCGCTATGTTGAAATGTATCCAGCTTTTATGGATTCCAGGTAAGAAGCTCTATTTTAATACGATATCTTTCTTGTATATGACTCTTCCACTCTGCTATCCTAAGTGCAATATGATACATATTATTGTTAATGTTATATCCCTATTTTTAGGTTTAGATAACCAAATTTAATTTCCTTTTTTTTATTATTAATTTCAGGGAATATCATCTAATTCGTTGCCTAGTGAACTGCATCGAGCAAAAGGATTTGGATGGTTATGCCAACGCCCTAAGGACATACGACGCAACTTCGAAGTTATCTATGTGGCACGTGACTATGCTTCTAAGAGCTAAGAACAGCATGGGAATTGAAAGCATCCGATGAGTGCCTATAATCGTTACAGAAGACTAGAACTTTTTTCACAAAATATATTTTTCCTACATTTTGTCAGTTTACTTCAAATCAAAATCAAAATTTTTTGAAACCCTTATTGACAATAAAATAGTTAGTTTTATGGATAAGGTTTAATCCAGGATTTACAGATAATCTGTGAAGGGCAGTATGGATTTAGAAGGGGAAGGTCGACGGAAGGGGCAGCTACTTGCTTCCTGGGATGGGATAAGAGGATGTCTCTCTAGAGAATTTGATTTTCTAATTGACAATTATCTGCTTATGGTTAATGATAAGTTTTCTCGTATATCAGATTGCCACAAGAGTCAATCCTGGGCTGCTTCTATTTTTCTTCTTCTTCTACTTGTTAGAGATCTAGATGATCTGTTGATTCCGGACATGCCTCAGTATTATTTCTTGAGATGTGGACTTCCAGCGGTCTCTCCATCTCCTTTGGTGGTCTTCCGGGTGGACGGGTCTCTGCTGGTTTTCCCTCTAATACAATGCGTGGTATTCCATCGTCGGTCATTCTCCTTCACGTGGTTATACTATTCTCTTCTCATCTGCATTCCCCATCTCAATATCACCACATCCTGTACATCGCATTGTGCTCTAATGTCAGTGTATCTTACGTGATCTCTTCTTGTTTTCTCGGGTATTGTTCTCAATATTGACATTTCTGCGACTCGTAGCATCCTTCTGGTCTTGTTGGTATTCTCTTTCGCTTTCTATACCATATGTCATTAATGGTCTGACGCATGTCTTATATGTATATTTTGATCTTACTCTTCTTTTGCATACAGGGATTAGCCCAGTTTCCCCCCAGTTTTTCTTGAGAGCCTCAGTTTTCTGTTACACTCTGTTACACGTGTGTGTAGAATTCGTCCCTAAAGAGTGTAAGATTTATTTTCGTCAAGCCATTATGACTCACCCTGTATGTGAATTTGGAATAATAAAGTTATTTGTTATTTAGTTTAAACCAGAAGTATATCCATTTTAAAAATATTTCGGCTGGATTATTAGACATCAATATGATGTCAATTTTATTAAACTTTCCTATATCGATATAGTACATTTTTGTATATCGAACGATGTCCTTCCCCGGGAGACACCCTGTATAGTTATAATGCATTAAACTGCTTAAATTTTAAAAGATTTATAAACTAGAAGAGTACAAGCGATGTCCTTCAATTTTTTGTTAGGAAATGTTTATTGTTGAAGTCTAGATAGCAACCAAATGTGTGACAAAAAACGGGGAGAATTTTTACATTCCAGCTTCAAAGCGGCTCAACTTTTCGTTCAGTGTTGTATCGTCCTCGTGTTGTGGCGTTAAATTTGTTCGTTTTTTGTTTTAAGTGTTGTGTAATATAATTGTAAAATGGCCGAAGCTAGGATCGATTCCGACAAGGAGGACAAAACCGCACAAAGCGAAGAAGACACCTCGGATATCGAAACCGAAACCCTTCCGGCTCAAGACGAGCCTTTACTGCAGTCACCAGGACCAGGTCCTTCATCAAGCTTTAATAAGGATGATCCGCTTAACACGAGCAGGGGAGCTAAGGTCCGCAGGAGTGTTTCGAAGAGTTTGAGTAAAGTGGGCAGAGTTTGTAAGTATCTGAATAAAAAGTTGGAAATCTAAAATACTACACGTGAAATGGCGGCCACATGGAAACTATTAAACATGTTTTTGATAGGTCCAGTTATACAGGGTGGCCCAAATTTGACGAAAAGAGTGTAGATCTAGATTATTTCTGTAGCGGACCGAGAATCCATTAAATGCAGGCAAAATTGCATATTTTATTGGTAAAAAATATGCCGTTCTAGAATGCTCAAAAATCCGATTAGTTCCGGAGATATCCGATAAAACCAGTGTTGCCAGATCTGGGGAAAATTCCCCACCTCTGGGTAATTCAAATCACATTTGAATACTTTTAAATTTTTTTGAATTCTGCGTAAATACTAATATATTTAACTTATTCATTTTAAATCAACAAAAAATATGTATTTATATACAAGATGAGAAAAAAATTACCAGTCGTGCCGTGTATCTGTTTATCTGTCATAAACTTGGAAGCTGTCAAATATCACTCCATAAATATATAAAATTACAAAACTTGTTTAAAAGAGATACAATCAGTGTAAATCATGCATTTTATAGTTTGACAAATTTCAACTTTGGATCACTACTGCTTGGCCCCGTTTTAACCGATTGGAACGAAAAAAATCTCATTTGAAAGCCCAAACATTTCTCTACAAATGGTCCCATAGTTGCAAAACTGTTCACTTTTGAGTTATTTAAAAAAATATTGCTAAAAACACCGCGCGGACTACTACACCGTAGTTCTTAAAATGCACGTAACAATACCGAAATAATTGACCTTTTTGGTCAGGTTGATTTAACTTCCACGTGGGAATTCTTTCAATAAAACATAATTGCACCAATCAAAGTTCGAATTATCAATTCAGTAATATATAGGCGACCGAGGCGATACGTAAAGAAACGTTGACCGGGTAAATTTCACTTTAGATGTTCATGTAAACTAATTCCTAGTCCAAAATTCGGGTTTTACTATACATTATATCGTACATTTCAGATTTTGTGTAATGTTTTCGTTTACCACCTGTGTTAATCTAGTCGCAATACGTTTTGGAGCCAAAACAGTTTAAATACAAAGTGTAAAATATGACGGTAAATTTAAAAGTTACAAAGAGAATGCCATGGAGTTACCCAATAAACAAAAAAGAACTCCTGATAGACAGGGATTATTTGTCTACTACCCATTGGCGTTATGAACTATTATCAAATGAGACTACAGGTTTGTAATCATTATTTTACATATATCATTACAGTACATTTACACAGTTTTAGCGCACTAGTTTAAAAGTTATAGAGTCCGCTTTGTAAGATATAATTGTAACATTTTTTATTATTTTCTAAAACGCTTCAAAATTATTGACACAAATTAGATCGACTGAAAACTTCCGTATAATTTCGATTGATTACAGGATGTCTATGTCGTCTTCGTGTCATATATCACCCTTTACAATATACCTTTTCTCATTTTTGACACATGGATAATTATTATAAATTGTTTTTTTTTTGAGATCAAGTACATGTATTTCCTTTTAACTCTTATTGTGATTTTAACCTTTTCAATTACCTTTTTTTTAATGACTAAATTATAGAGGCGATCTGCTATATCTAATTCACGTTAAATGGTAATTTAATGTAAATTTTAAATTTAATTGTAAATTGTGTTGGGTTCGATGTTAGTCACCAATAGTCGTGCTAATAAGTTACTTAACCTTTGTGTTCGAACCATTTGCCCTCGTTTAACTTGCTTTATAATTCATTCGACAATTACATTGAAATAATCTAATCAATCTGGAATTTTCGAAACTATTAGTTTTAAAAATATACAGAGTGTTCTATGTCAATTAAGCTATCTTGATTGGAAAAATTCGAAATGTCGTTATTTTGTGGTACCTTTAAGGTTTAAGACATTAACACCTTTTAACGCATAAAAAGAATAAACGAATTCATTTTCTGTATTTGCCTCATTTGAAATATTCTGGAAAACTTTTTTCTCACGGTGTATATAATTTAAAGGAACGTTCTCGACAAAAACAAAAAGAAATTTTTGAAGGCGGTCTAAAATGTAAAAACATAAACTTATTATAAATCATCAGGGAACAGGCATACGAAATTGCAATAAAGCCATATAATAGCTATTTATGTAACCAGTTACGAAAAGATCGATTTTGTGTAACGAATGAATGTTTGTAGGGCGAGCGCAGCGAGGTCCTACAATTTGAATGAGTTACACAATAAGACATTTTCGAAACGTGTTGCATACATAATTTTTTCTAATTTCGACCAAAAAGCGGTAAAAACCATCTTTTAAAGTGATTTAACACAAATATTCACTTTCATAGCACCTTGTATAAACAGTGACAACGACATGTTATGATGGATGCAAATATGTTTCTACGGAAATGCATAAAAACAGGGAGTGATGAAATGAACTTTTCATAACTAGTTACATAAAGTGATACTTTATGTAACTAGTTACATAAAGTAAAACGTTTTGTCACTCTAATCAGTTTTGAAAAGTGTCACTTTATATGCCAAAATTAGAAAAAGCATATTTAAGTAAAGTATAATGAAAAATATCGTTCATAACATATTTGAATCATCATAACAAAAATCTTTATTTTTATACTGCTAATGAAATATACGAGTACTATTCCCGTTCTCGCATGACTTTCCGTGTCGGCTTTGCCTCCCACGAGAAACTGTCACGCACGGACGGGAAAAACCTTTTTTCTGGACTGGTAATAAAATATACTAAATACTATTACCCTGAAGTCTTAATGGGTCACTAGTTTCAACAAAACGGTTACATAATTTGCACTATACAACCGATTTTAAACGTTTTAGTCTACTTTAAGACTAGTTTTTGCTACTTTTTTGTAACACTTTGTATAATTCTTTTTAGTCGGCCAGTGTAAATGCGGAAAACCAACTTGCTCAGTATGCGGCCAGGCAGCATTGAAGAAATACCAACAGCTGAAGAATGAAGATTATGTTCGAATTCCTGTCATTGAAGGGTCGGTAAGTAGCATTTTTCCAATTCGTTTAACAATTATTCACGTAGCAAATGCGGAGTAAGAGATTATTCTTTATACTTTTTTGAAAACGCTGTATTTTCATCTCTATTAGGAGTAATAAAAAACGCGTTTTTCTGTGCGCCCATTCTAGAACCCCACATTGACAAAAACAAACAAATTTTGTTACGTGCGGAGTTCGGTTCGCTATCGAGTGCGGAAAAGTCACTTCCGGCACGTATTAGGTACAATATTTTTCCTACGATCCTGCAGAAAACTACAATAAGAACATTAGCATTTTACAATTAATGTTTATGTCATGCTATTTGTAGATGAAGGGGTTACAATAGAAAACCAATTAATTGAATTTCTTGCAGGTGGGTTGTCAGTTGAGATTTTAGACGTTGTCAAAATATTTTTCTTAGAATTACAAACGTACTACACAGGCAACACAATTCATTTACATTGTAAAACATTAACAAGTAGTTATTAAAGTCACTTAAACTGAACATGTAAAAAAAATAACTAAATATAACGTATAATTAAACTATAATAATTTAACGAAAGACATTAAATTATCAATGCAATCAAAATCGTGCGGTACTTTACCGCACTAGAGCGGAAAAGTGCTACTTCCGCCTTGAAAAATCGTGCGGCAAAGTACACTTTTCCGCACGATCGTAGGAAAATAAAATAATAATACTCAAGTTTTATTTAGGTAGCAATAAGATTTTATTATGTGGATCCACCTCAAAGTGATTATCGAACACTGAGGGTTACAAACAAGATGACGGCCTTGGACGTTTGTAAGGCTTTGAGCGAGAAATATCATTTTGCAGACTACATGGACTATGCAATAATCGAGTGGTGGGACCAATATTACGCATGTGAGTATGTTTTTTTTTAATAGCTTCTCTTGTAATCACAAATTAGGGTAGGGTGTTCAATGAAAATGACAAAATAGGTACTGTCACTCAGTCTTTGTTTTAAAAAGACAGAAAATTATCTTTAAAATGCCGCAAAAACAAAGTCTTTACGAGCAGCCATTTATGAGATATTTTATTTCTTTTAAAGTAAATTTTGGACCACCCCAACCACTTTATAGGGAGCGATGGAAAAAAAAAGTTTAATAGCAGAATGGTTCGTCAAAAATAGGTACTTACTGTATTTTTGCTATACTATTGCATTTAAATTTTCATCGTTTCCGAACATATTAGTGGCATCGAAACGCTTCCCAGCAGTGAATTCAGAAAGCTGAAAATAATTTCCAGAATTTACTTACACTTAGAGATTGGTAAATTACCGATAAAGTAAATAATTTACTTTACCAGGAGAATTTGACCGGTAAATTACAAATACTATGTTTCTGGCAGTTCAAATTTTTGAAACCACTTTTCTCTCTGACTGTACCAAATCTTGCAGTGCTTTTTAGGTTATTGAATATGAAATTTGATGAGGATTCTAAAAATGTGTTTAACACAGTCATTTTTTATTCCAAGTGGGTTTGATAAGCAATTTTGTCTCTGACTGTCAAACTGTGCTTACCCCCAAAAACGATGCAATTTTTAATTAGTGATTTTGGCCCAAATATGGAGTGTTATGATTTTTTTTTCTAGGAAAGTCGCATGTCAGTCCATTTTAAATAATTTCGATATCACGTGCTCCTTATCCAAGCAAAAAATCACAGATTTTCTGTCCAAGTTTTTGGATTATGCTAAATTTCAATATGTAATTTAAAAAAAATCAGTTTTATGGCTTTACGATACAGTATTGAGATCAAGAACATGACGGTTTAGTATAATTTCAAACGGTGTATTAATTTTTATTTTTTTTTGCAGGGCGCAGACTTGAAGACAGTGAATTGGTCTTACAAGAGCACCAAGTTGGGGGTATGATTTCTGATAAAAATAACCAATATTGTTTTGTTTGTAGACAAGACTACGACAAAAATGACTGGGCATTAGATAAATTCGTAAGTACACTTTTTTAACTATTTATTATATAAGTAAGTAAAATTCAGTGTGACTGGAAAATTTACCAATTTGACCAGTAAATTTAGGGGTCTAATGAAATCCTCTTGAAAGATATTATTTTTCTGTCAACGCTGTCATTAATTTGAAAAGTCATAAATCTGTATCACCATACTTTCCATGCACACCCTGTATACTGGAAGCAAAACGGTCCTCCAAACTTACTGCGCTGAGTTGATTATGAACATTTTTGGTCTCTTGCAAATTTTTCGTAACTTTTGCCGTTTTCCAGTTATTTAGCAAAAACTGGTTTAATGCAACAAATTTTCAAATTTGATATTTGAGCACCCTGTGATTCGATTATTTTTGTGAGTTGAGGGAGGTTGAACTACTCAAATTGAGCTCATCATTTTGAGCTCCTCTTTCCAGTGGTTTGGAAAAAAATTCTATCTAAAAAATTGCGTACAGGGTGACCAAAAACAATAACCAGAATTTTCATGCACACCCTATATACTACTGGAAGCAAAAACGGTCCTGCAAGCTTACGTTACTGAGTTAAGAAGTTGATTAGGAACAATTTAAATCTTTTTCAAATTTTTCGCAACTTTTACCGTTTTCTAGGTATTTTGGAAAATCTGGTTTGGTGCAACAAATTTACAAATAACTGAAATTGTGGTTTCAAATTTGAACACTCTGTAACTCGGTTATTTTTGAGAGTTCAGGGTGGTTCAACCACTTAAAAGAACCGTTTTGAGCTCATCTTTCCTGTGGTGTTGATCAAAAAATTCTATTTAAAAAATTGCGTACAGGTTGGGTACAAAAACAGTCAATGACCAAAGGTGTCATTTTGATGCACACCTTGTATACTTACTGGAAGCCAAAATGGTGTTGCAAACTTACGGTGCTGAGTTAAAGAGTTAATTAGAAATATTTTTGGTCTCCTGCAATTTTTTGTAACTTTCATCGTTTTCGAGTAATTTAGGAAAAACCGTGAGAAAATCACTGAAATTGAGATCTAAAATTTGAACACGGTTTAAAAGACAGTAAGGAAAAAAATTGCCTGTAAAATCCAATTTGGAGTGACTGAACCGTGTTTCTAAGCAAATTTTTCTAAGCAAGAATTCTCATTAAATTTCTTCTCTAATGAACTAAAAAACCGCTACAAAATTTGGTACAGTCAGGGGGAAAAGCGGTGGCAAAATCTGAACTGCGAGAAACACAGTAAAAAAAATAAAAATAAAAAATACTAAAATATAATAATAATCAAAAAATGCCTTTCTCTATTTAACCGACTCTGTAGCTCTTACGGTTATTGAGATACCCAATACATGTGGAACCAATTTGGGACGCGCTGTATATTAGTTTTTATAGTTTTGGAGAAAATTTGTCGTTTGAATCAAATCAATTAGTACCTGTGATTAGTACGATTATATTTTCAAGAAATTTTGGAGAAGGGTCTCACTGGAACCCAGTATTTAGGTGCGTTGGAACATTTGCGATAAAACTTGGTTTATTCGTATAGAAATAACCTAAACAATCTGCGTTGACAAAATTATTAACTCGGATGACTTCAAATTTATAAAGAAAAACAAATATTATAAATAATTTTTTTGATAAAAATAGCACAATTGCACGACAGTATAAAATCAAAATAAGTTGTGGAATTCCAATGGAATTAATCACTTTTCTTTATTGTTTTCAGAACCTTTTTTACCATCCGGACGAAGTTAGATTTTTTATGGACAAAACGCCGATAATTGACGTAACTAAACCAAGCCCTGAAAGAATATTAATCCGTGCTACTTTCTTTCATATAAATTGTGTGGGAGTTGACCCTGAACAAGTAGAAGCAGAAAAGGAACAAGGAATACTTGGAAAACAAATTGAGGAAGATGAATTTGGTGACCTAGCTTCTCCTACTTCACTTCCTTCTACGTCATCAATAAAGCAATTGACTCCCGAAGAAAAAAAAAGTTTTAAGGATATCTTAAAAGCGAACACACCTTCATCTCCTTTTGGAGAGATGTCAAAGTCTCCTAGTAAGAGCTCCGCTTCCGCTGAAAGTCCCGTAAAATATGCTGAAATTCAGCCAGTCTTAGGAAAATCACCTACATCTTCGTTAGCAGGAACATCAAAACGATCTGACCATGACGACGATGCAAAACCGTCAACTAGTACGCCACAATATCCCGAAGTTATTGTTAAAGAATCCATATCGGCAGAAAATATCGAAATGGTGGCATTGACTAGCAAAACTTCTGGAGCTAAGAAAAAACTTGAACTCGAATTAGTTGATACGAGCAACGTCGTTAAGAAATCACATTCTTTAGGAAATGTCGGAATGACTAGTAAACCTATAGTTTCTCCAACTACCAAGAAAGCTGCACTCGAACCAATTGATGAAAGTAAAATTGGCCAAAAATCCACTTCGTTAGGGAATGTTGAATCTAAGCCCGCATTGCCCTTCTGTAGCTCACACATACAATGGGAATATATTGATGATAGCAAAGATTTACTAACTGTAAAGTCTTCGTCAGGTCCGGCGCCCTCTTCGGAAGAATATCCAGATCCGTATAAGGGATTAAAAACACGTTGGCGCATACTTGCTTCCGTGACCAGAGCTATAGATCTTACCAGAGATGACGATAAAGACTACGCATATGATCCTGTGTACTGCGGCGAAGTACTAGTCAGAAAAGGAGCAGACGGGCTCACTATTCCAGTTGCAATAGACGCCAAGCACCAGCCTAAAGACACAAAGTGGAAAGTAAAATATTTGCTGCTGCGAAATAAGCATCTGTATTTTGCAAGCGATAAAAAAAATATGTATAAGTTTTATCTGATGGCTGACTCGGAGTTTCAGGAAGAGGTAAGTGATATTTTTTACGTACAACACAGAATAATAATAATGGGCTTATCCCACGTAACGTAAAACTGCGTTTCAATACACATAAATCGGGAAGCTTAGTGTGAAATGCCGCAATTTGTAGTTTATTAACAACAAAAAAGTCATTTGGTAATTTACAGGACTTAAAAAATTCGTCAATAAAATTAAATCGACGGTTTTGCCGCGTGTATGACTTAAACGACTTTCAGTAGTTTGACTTTCAGTTTGACAGGTTCACTCAAAGTCAAGTCACGGTTGGACATAGTGCAATGTTGTCAAATAACACGTTTTATAAAACACGACACGAAAACTTTCTTATTTCACTTGACAAAAAGTAATTCAATTCAGGAAATCTTAATCTGGTTATGCGGCCTTTGTAACAATATTATTCTAATAGTCAATTTCTGAATAATAAAAGCTTTATCCAGGTTTATTCCACTGCCTCAAAAAATTATTCCGTAACGCAAATACAATTGGAAAACACCGTTGTAAACCAACTTCCAAATGAAGACAATGTTAAGCTTTCTACAGAGACCCTCATCATGAGCCATTTAAGTGGTGAATCAGTGATTAAACCAAGAATCTACTCTCGTTTGTCACCGTTGATGATTGAATACAAGTCCAGAGTGCACACTGGTCTTATTTTGTGATTTTTCTGAATTTAAAATTAAGCCGTGATCATCAAACCACTCCTGCAGTATACTGACTCTCTGATTTTTTGTCATTTATTGTCACATACTGAGTACGACCCTGGAGATAAGACTTTATCCAGAGAAAGCACAGCTGCTAATGCCATCGTATCTATTAAGTTAAAGGGCATACTTTTGAGGTTGAGGCAGTCGAAAGTCTTAGACAAATCGAGGTAGAGCTCTGCACAAAGATTTTCCTCCTCCAAAGGCATCCGAAATCTCAGAAATCAACTCGAAAATTGCTGTTTCTATAGATCTACCGCGCAGTAAACCGTGCTGGAAGCTTGAGAGTAATTTATTAGATCCGAAAAAATTAACAAATATGAAAGCTTTTTTAAAAAAACTTCTTCCTTCCTTCCTGAATAAGGATATAACGGTGGCTGTTTTTAGAGCTGTAGGACATATGCTCAATCAATTTGTCCAGTTTTAAGCTGAAAGGGTTAAATCTGTGCAAACTTTGAAGTCAATTATCAAGCCGAAAGTGTTTAAATCCATGAACGTTGAATTCAAAACTTACAATTTCACTTTGTCTTGAAAATTGATTTATGAACTTGAACTCTAGACTAGAGAACTAGCTGAAAAGTCAGTCTTCAATATTAGAATGTCAATTTTCAAGCTTCTAAATCAGTTATCAAGGATTGACACTTTGTTAAAGTGAATTTTGGACTTTGACCTATGTGATGTGAACTGCGAAACGTCAAATTTGACTTGAATTTTTTTCGAATTCAAGTTGGGTCACGTGACTCAGCCGGTATGAAGACTGTCGTCAGTGAACGACATTGAAACACCCTGTATATTTGCTTTTTCAAGGAATTTACAATTTGATTTGATTAAGTATTTTAAGGACAGTGACAGTTTTGGTTTATTTTGTGTTTCACTATTTCACTCAACTAAATATCTCGATTATTTGGTCCACACTATATAAACTTTTATAAGTCAATAGATAGCCAATAAAATGGGGTTTCTAAAGATATGAGAACACTGGTTGGTAGGTTAAAACGTTTGGCCGTTAGAAGGCGTCAAACTTAACCCATTTTTCTCTCAACCTTGAGAGTCCAAGCAACTGAAAACACTTTTTAAACTGCTTGTGACATTTTAAAGAATCACACCTGCAAAAATCGTTTGAGCTTCTTATAATACTTTCAAGACTCAGAAGACAGCTTGAAAGACACTGGTGACATTTTGGTGTTTTTGAGCTGCATACTACTGTCTGAAAGCTTCTAGTTACCTTTTTTGGAGCTACTAATAGCATTTTGGTGTTTCTGAGCTGCACCACACCACACACACTGAGATACTTCAAAAAACGACATTTATTTGTTCAGCCGCCATGATGTTTTACTATTGGCTTATTCGATTGCAGAAGATTAGCAACTTCTACGTTGATTTTTAATTTATTTCTATAGTGTTATAGATTTTAAAAAGGTAATTTTTTGCTTATTTCAAATTTGAAGAAATATATAGGATGTCTCGTTTAAAAAAAGTATATTTGGTTCGTTTTTTTATAACAATGTGTTTCAGAGAAAAATGCATTAGATATTTGGATTCCATGTTAAATGTCCTATGGGAAATCATTTGTAGTTCTTCTGCTTTGCTAATAATAAGGAAAATACAAGGATGGTTCCAAACTGTCATATTTTCAAAATCATCCATTAGCTCAGAAGCAGGTCTATAAGGTAAGACTACTTCATCCTTCCTTTCACAAAAATCGAGTACATGTTAGCTCTACTCTTGCTAATTTTGGAGATATTTCGTAAAACCATCCAAATTGAGACACCCTGCAGAATAGCATAAATAACAATGCATATTAAAGCGTTTACACTCTGTATTTCAAAAAGAAAGCGTTTGCCTACATAAGGTTGATTTATAATAATATGCCTATTGCAAATTAGCACAATTTTCATAACCGTAAAACCATATATGAATGACATTTTAAATTAATATCTGCTCTTTTTTGATCAAACAAAATAAAAAGTAAAAACGTGAAAAAAGTTGTGGCCATGCTTATAGTCTGATTGATATAAACTGTTCTACGTAAAAAACCGTTTTTGCAATGTGTAATTCATAAATTGCAAACAAGTGCAACACAACTGACCTATGACAATGTATAAACGATAGAATAAGGTCAGTTGAGTAATTGCGCATTGATTTTATTTAATTATTGTATTAGATACGTGTCTGCGATCAGTAAACAGTCTTTACCCTTGAAACCTATAAAGATTGTGTAAGTGCAGTTTTAGATGTGTTTGTATGTTATAAATTCATGAAGTAATAATCAAAATCCGTTAATAATATAGTAAAACTTCAGGCTGAAATACGATCATAATATTGGTTGACTGAATATATAAACTAAACCAGTTCAGGACGATTGGTTATTCATTTATTCACCAATCAATATTTCCGTGAACGCAATTTTGATCTTTCAAATTGATTTATCACTATAGGTAGTTAAATTTGGGCTTGGTTGAAACAAGATAGTATTACTGACTAATCAAGTATCTGTTTCTGTATACAACCTTTTATTAAATTATTAGTTTTTATGGAAATTACATTTTGTACGATTTATTTTATATTAGAACTTCAAACACATATCCTAAATCTAAAAAGAAGCCTATAGTTTACTATATTATTACAAATTAGATGCAAAACTCGTTTTTTTAAGGAAATTCCGTCGTGCAAGATTATGCGATATTTAATTCAATTTTTAGCACAGCAATATACGATGATTATTTCTTCATTATTAAGTTCAAAGTTAAAAAAAAATAACAGAAATTTACCGAGCATTGGTTTGTAATTTGGCAAAGAACTGAGTTCTGGCTCACTCAGTAAATTTCTCATTATTTAAAATTTTTTTTTAGAATGACTAGCAGCAGGTATTGATAATTTTTTAATTTTTTACATCAACTTCTATTAGTATAGCTTCTATTAATATAGCTGATGTATTGCCAAATAATCATGTTATCGTAATAAAGAAATATTATATGTATGCAAATGTCATTTATTCAGAATTTAACAGAACAGTAAAGTTGATTGAATTTGAAACAAAAGTCATTTAAAATAAAATGACATCCCTTCAGGCGTTAAATGGCGCTGCTTATTTTTGAATTTTTGGTAGAAAAAGTATGTTTTCTGTTTTATCCTATTATTCTGTTTTGGTCAACTCTCCCATAGAACTAAAATGTAGTTTAAACAACCGGTAAAACCGTTATTATTGAGTTACGAAAAAGTGTTGGACTGGTTACAATTATTTTTGCTGTACAACTACCTCGTTAAGGGTTGCCCTCACTTTTTTCGAGCACCCTATATAAATTTGTCTTAAAGTTACAAGGCACTTTATAAATTGCTAATGATCACTTTGGTATGACTTAAAATTTAAAATGCAAGACTGTCACGATAAATTAAATACTTCTAACCACTTAAAGTTACACTGCATTTTGAAATAGACCATAAATTATATTACTACCGGCATATCTGGTTAATAAGTAACTAAAATTCAATATTTTACAATTTATAGCGGTCTCATTAATGCTTATTTGAAATCCGGTTAAATCGATAACTTGTCATTCAACATAATGTGAAATGCAACAGCCTTAATTACGAGTTGCAAATTGCAATCTTCTAGCTTCTTGTTGGTAGACGTGCGATCATAAATCACGTTCTTTGATCTTCTTGATGGCAGTAAAGTCACAGAAAAACTGGTTTGGGACGCGGATCCTTCGACTGCAAAAAAGGTTCTTCACGTTTTTATTTGGGCAAAGTGCCATATGAAGGTCGAATGTTAGATGTATGGGTGGTATAGGGTTACCCAACCAGTTCTATAACGAAGTTTAGGTCAAATTTGCCTGCGGCATCCGCATTCTCCAACAAAAAAACCTTTCTTTAGTCGTGAATTTTCCTCTTTTTCTTTTAAACGGTTGGTTGAAGGATATTAGTGGGATAGTGTCATGTAACTCAGAATAGGACTTTTAATAAAGAAATAAAATTCAATGTCCTGAAACTGATATTTTATAGAAATCAGCTATTATTAAAACATGCAGTTTTGATTAATTGTTATCTCAAGGTAAACATAATAAGCAAATAGATTCATACATGGAAGATACTTAGTAATAGTTCTTTCAACTTATACGGCCCTGTATGACGATTGAGTTGGTTTTGTTGCTAGGCGAACAAAAAGCTTTTTACTTCTGTTTTTACCAGCCATTCGTTGATCTTTACAGCTGAGAGCCTGCTGTCAGAAACAGGGTTTAATCGTTCGCCAAACAGTTATTACATAATTCGAATGACGGTCAACCCGACTGCTTTTTTATTACGTTACGTATCTGCCATGCCATTTTTATATTGTGACGCACTGTCAGTGGCGTATTAAAACAAGATGGTGGCTCTGAGGGCCATGTAATTTTGGGCTATTCTGAAGCTGCCCGATAGTTCCTGGCAATTAACAGATAATATCAACAAAGTTAGTTTTTCTTGAGTCTATCTGAATTTAGCCTATTTAGCCACATAGGCATATTGATTTTCAACTAGAAGTTGAGTAGGTACCATGTACGCCCGTACTTGTCATACCTACTATTTCTTGACAAGCCATATACAGAAACTTAAGACATGTTTCAGTAACTTTCTTTATTTTGAATGTTTACAACAATAACAAAGAAACAGCAATAGCGTGCCCTGAAGATGCAAAATTAAGTTTTGCGAAACGTCAGCTAAACTGTGAAGTTTGATTCCCAGTACATGAAATCCAACTTCCAAAAACCGCCATCAACTGTTAACGAATACCAAATGGATTATCCGTCCTATAACTTAGAACAGACTGATTTTGTCACAAAAGGTTCAAAATATAAATATAACACTTAATTAATCTACTAAACCCATATATTTATAACTATTTATCAAAGTTTGTTTTTTGAATGAAAACCCAGGCTAAGTAACTAACTGATACTAAACTGCACGTCAACCAGGACAGTGATTTTTTTTGGGTCAATTATAAAACCTCGCTATTGCGAAACGAATCAACAGATTTTAATGCGGTTTGGACTGTCATTGGGCTTGGTTCATTGGCTTTTTACTGATTGACTGAAAATGTTGCTATAATGCATGCTGCAATGCATGCATATCTATCTGCCGCATTCCGAAATGCCTAAACTTGAATATCATTGATCAAGAAGTAGGTTCACTCATTGTTCAGTCTCACTCAAAGTGGAAATCTTTTGTCTCTGTATCTAGTTTTAAAGCTAAAAAAACTACATACACATAAATACAACATAAATCATAGCTTGGTAATTAATAACATTTTTGACTAAGATTACTGACTGATAGTGATTTTTCTGTCTGAGATAGTTTTGTGTGGCTATTTATAGTTTCTGGACTATTTCCATTCAAAACCAATAGTTTGCATCATATTTGCAAGGCAGAAATGGCACTGAAAGTTTTTAAATGTTCTCCAACTTGGTCCAATAATTCTTCCAAAATTTCCATTTCTACATAATAATTCTGTTTTAGCATACATTAATTTGATCTTTCATTGTGTTCTTCATAAATGCAGTTATTTTGCTTTTTCTGACCAATATTTCTAAGAAAATAGGAGTCGTCAGCTTAAATTCTAACCTTTTTCATTCGACATAGGGTCGTAGCAGTACTCACTTTTAAAGCCCGTGATATTCTCATCATACACGTTGATGTAATAACCTGGATGCCATCTTAAAACTGTTTCGTTCAGTGTTCGTTGCAGCACATTTAGAATTATTATAAACGGATATTTATTTAAATCAAAGTGACATCAAATGTACAAGTACAATGGTACAAGCTGCCACCTAGACGCTTATATACGTGGAGGGCTCCAGGATATCGCCCAGACAACATAATCCGCAATCAGATCGATTACATACTCATCAACAAACGTTATGGGACATCGGTAAAGAGAGTATGCCCTATCCGGGCGCCGATGTGCCCTCAAACCATGTTCTCTTGATGGCGGTAATCAAAATTATGACTATCAAAACCCGTGTAGCAAAGCGAAAGATAGATTACGAAAGACTTAAAGATGAAGAAACAAAAAACAAAGTTACCAAAAATCTTAATGAGAAAATACTGACAACCATAGATCCACAGACGGTAGAGGAAGCTAACATGGGTGACGTATGGGAAGAAATGGAGGCTGCCGTGACTAATGTTGGGGAGGCAGAAAAGAAAATGTGATTCTATGGATAGAGTAGCTCCAAAAACCTCTTGAACATACTTTACTGAAATTGAAATCCATTTTTCAATTAAAGTAATCCAACTACTGACAGCTGATTGCATCGATGCCAAATTTGTTGGTTTTTGGCGCTCTCATGACGTAGTTCAACAATACCTCGCCCACTGAAAACTAATTTAATATTATGAAAAGATATATGAATTTTTAAGCCAGCTGGATTCAATGAGGCACACATTAAACCACGTGTGACAGACTTGGCTAGGAGCCACTGTATTCATCAAGATGAAATGAAAAGTGCTTGATACTGGGCCAAATTTAAACCTCTAGTTGTTCCGCTTATTCCCATATTATTGATTTAGGCACGTTCAGAATGGCTCTCGATACTGACATAAACAATATTTTAACAAATTCCAAACAACTTGTTTAGTTTCAAGTTAAGTGTTAAAACTACTAGGGGATGTTATGGGATGGTTTAAATCATACTTAAATAATCGATAGCAATTCGTACTTTTGTTCAGTTGACCGCAAATTCGCATGAAAGCAGAATGAATAACTTCTTCTGAAGCCCATTGGGAGTATTTTCATCGTATACTTGTTTCATTTTAACCACATCTTGTTTTTACCACACTTTCTCTGTACATGTTGTTGTCATTCTTTCAAAAAAAATCTTGCAAAATTATACACTGATCTTCGACAGACGTTGTCCTTTCCAGTTTAAATATCTTTTCATCATGTATTCATTCTCTTGACTTCCTTGGCCCAAGTTACTCGATTCTGCGCCATGTGTGATGCGTCTGCTAGGTTGTGGCCCATTAGGGCACAGTACAAAGAATATAATACCAGTAAGATCTCTGCTTTGAAGTGTCGGAAAATGCCGCCGTTTTTTGTTATCTGTCGTAAATCACCTTATCAGCCTTTTACCAGGGTCGCTCACACAAAATTACAACGTTTCCGCTAGAAAGTGTTATACGAAGAAAGACCCTTATTTTATACGTCAAATTTGCCTTTTTTTCAATTTTAACTTAAGCTTAGTAAATTAGAATTTGTATAATAAAACCACTTATGTTTTTGTACTTATCGTTACTGTTTGTAAAATATTTCTTGATCATTACTTACTACAGGGATTTTTCAAACTTTTCGTCTTAAGTGTTTCATGAAAAATAAATTAAGAGCTCTTATGAATATTCTAAATTATAGTAAAGGTAGTTATCATATTTAGGTTCTTCTAGTATTAAAGACTTCCAATTCAAGCATAGAGACAATCTAGCCATACTCTCCTTTAGTTCCTCTTTGCTGACAGCGATGATTACGGTATCATCCGCATATCTCAGGTTATTTATCCTCCTACCCCCACCGACATCTCACCGTTCCATTCTTCCTTTATTATATGCTACTACTTATTATATTACCTATGATATAAACTCGAATTTTATGTCAACAAAACTTTATTCAGTAGTAAATTGGTTGGATGAAAATTCCACCAATGAGTGTATTTATTATTTGTCGAAACATATTTTTACTATAGATGCATAGAATCTGTCAGTATAAATACCTTTGAACATTGTACAAAATACATATTTTTTGAAAAACAAACTAAAAACTTTTATAAGGAACATCCCTTTAAAACTGCCTTTTCAAAGATATATGACACTTGATATTTTGGAGCCCAATTTAGTTCATCTTGAACCGCGTGCGACAGATTATCAGTTTCGTAAGAAACGTCATTTTTATACTTATTAGCAAAAAGTATAACAGAACATATTACTAATACAACTACATTTTTATTTCAGCACGATGCTCTAAAAGACATACCTAAGAAAGGAGACCCACTAATACTAATCGGTCACGTGTCGAACTTCAGAGCATACGCCGCAACACAATGTAAAAGACATTTCATACCAAACAGGAAAGCAGTTATATGTTTGCGAGACATCGGTAACCGCAACCATCCACTCAAACTCATGTTTGTGGCAAATTATTTGCTACACGATATAGAATGCAAAAGCAGATTGCAATGGCTTACAGCAATCAAATTTGCTCAGGTAAGTGGTTTAAATCCAATAAATACCGTTTTGAACTTCGAGACGTCAAATTAAAGCTGTCAAAATTTAAAATGAAAAAATTTAGTTTTAAAACAATTGAAGCAGTCACGTGACCCCAAGTAATGCAGTTTCAAAACTTGAAAATGTTGCGAAACAGCAAATTTCAAAATTCAAATTAAATAAAACATGTCATGTGACCATAAAAAAATTGAATTTGCAACTGTTAGTTCAAATTTCAAATAATGTTAACAGGATAAAAGAATTGATGTAAAATTGAGAGACTGACTCAAGCTGTTAACAAATGATATTTAAAAACCTCCTCATTTGACAATTGGCATATGAATGCATTTGGTGGGTGCAAAAAATAATGCACCCACCATAAACACCCAACCCGGTGCAATAATATGCACCAGATGTTTTCACGATTCCATCCCTAGGTGGATATAAATACCCTGTATTTACTATGATTTTCCTCATATTTGCGCAAATATCTACAAAAACTACGTTTGTCTTAACGCAAACATTACTGAAATTTTCTGTCATATAATGAAGCTTCAACAGATCAAACAACACTTCAACTGACCATACGGCATATAAAAATAACTCAAAACTTGTACGGAACACTGTGTATATCAGTCAAACAACTAACCTAACTCTATTTTAGGTATACGTCGGTGATCCTTAGATACCTTTTCCCCATTTCAAAAACTTACTAAAACATAAATATAATTTTATAAAATTATTTTGTGTAGGTCCAGTTGTAAAAGTGTTACGCTCCTACATAAAACATTGTTAAGACCGACATGTAATAAGTACATTATTGCATTAGCGCTTTTTAAAGACTCGTTTCTCCCTTTTTGTAGGACCGGTACTTTCACCTCCAGATAAATTTATTCTTAGGATAATTTCTATAGAAATGACAAAATTGACCAATAGAAGGGTCTGATATCACGGTTTTTATAGCAATTATCTTTAGAATAGAATTATTCTGATGTGAAAGTACCAGCCCCAAATTCTTCCGGCTATTAAAAATGACTTTTCACTTACGTGTCTTAAATTGATATTTTCTGACAACCTGCATGTATTTCAACATTTTTTTTTGTTTCAGTTTGGAAAACAAGTTCTGCTTAACTTCTTCAGACATCACAAATTGGTAACTGCTTTTACCAGGGGTATAGTACGAAAGAAGGAAGAGGTAAGTCAGTTAAAACTTGTATCAAATATGTTATAACATATCAGACAACTTACAAATGATTTCGGTTTTCTCCACTACAAAATATCCGTTATTTTTTTTATCCGTTATCAAATTATTTTTTTTTTCATCCGTTATTGAAGCTTAACTGCCACTTAAGCCATAGAATTTTGTCACTTAAGGTTCATTCAACATATTATGGTTTGACTTTCTCACATTAGAACTATATTTTTTCTACTAGATTCATAAAGTACCTAGCAGGTAGGTATAGAAAAAATAACAGTTTTGTTATTAAATATTTATGTGTCCTCTCTATTTTCGTTGAAAGATAACTTCAAATGCATAAGTTTTCCAATATCGCTTCAACAATCGAATAATTTTTCTATTTATATCATACTCTTTTATAGCAAAAAACGTGCTATTTATGTGTATTTATAACTACTCGTAGATAAGAAAACAAAATTGTGTCGATAAGGAAAAAAGAAGTTAATGGTGGTATCTTAAATGTGTAAATGTTTCAAAATAGAGATAATACAGCATTTTCCTGAAAATGCGCGATCTTGGTTTTTCAAAAGTAACTCAAGAACGAAGCAAAAATTTAATGTTATTAAAATAGTGTCCATTAAATCCTCGAAAACATTCTCTATTTAACCTTTGCAGTAGTTCTTACGGGGAACGAAACTCCTGTATAAAAAATCACACACACACAGGTACACTAGAGAGCCTCGTTTGATACATGCACTAACATATTAGGTACTATTTATTTAGGAGAAAGGACCAAGAAAATGGTAGTTAATTTTTCCAACTACTATACCTATTTGTGTATATTTCTTCGTTTTAAAAGTTATCATAAAGGATATTTAGGTCATTTTTGCAATTCGAATTCACAGTCCTTTCTTCTCTGACTGTTCCTAAGGACCAAGTTATTTAGTATTTTTAGGTTATCGAATAGGAAATTTAATGAGGATTGCGAAAAATGTTCTTAAAAATGTGATCCAGTCTCTACTAGTGGGTTTTACCACGTTGTACTTGAAATTCAGAATTGTGTACCAAATTTATAATTGACCAACAATTTTATTACAGCTTACTATTGGCTGAAAGATTTGAAACTGTATACATCATTACCACAAAATATGTATTGTTCAGAACCAACTTGTACTCGTAATAATAATAATTGAAAAACAAATATTATTAAAGCTAAAACGAGATTTTATCTCTATCTGTCTCTCTCAACCTGGTTTAATAAGTGACGTTTCTAGATTAGTATCGGTTTAATTATTGCAATCTGTTTCCTCTATTAAGGTTGGCCTAGCAACACCGTTTAAGTTTATTCTATATTTCAATAAACGCTAATGGTGCCTTGTCTGATATGATTTTTTGCCAGTACAATGTCAGGGCCAACTTTTACTCACGTTCTTCTTATTGAGTAATCAGGTTGACCTCGATGACTAAAAAGAATGATTATTAAAAAAACTGAACAAACTAAGATTTTTATGTAAATCACTGTGCTATTAAGAGTGTAAATGGTTGGTATTCATGGATGTTTTTATGTACAATACGTACCAGGTGGCCAACCAAGAATTTGAGGTACTACAATCGGACGAGGGCGATATGGACAATTTGCCCGAGTTTTAAAGGCTATTTTTTCTGCGACTAATTGGAATTACTTAATAAATTACGCAAAATACTCAAATTTTCAAACGTTTCGGTTTTTACATATTACTCTTGACGCAGCCAAAGTTCGACCGGTGTCCGGATTATCATCGTGAAATGCTTTTTCATTTCCCCAAAACAAAAGCCAAAATGTAATGTTTTTTATGCTAACTGTCAGTGAGAAAGACAATCAAAATAATTATTTTGTTTACGTTCAACATAGCTGTTGTTGTTGTTGTTAGATGGGCTCTTTTCGGAGAAGACACTTAGGCCGCTAGCCGGACCCATTGTGACCAATCACAAGCTACTACCCCTCCAGTTCGGTGGCCCTGACAAAGCCTCCTTGGCCGAGTAGCTTGAATATCTAAGGAAAGGGTTGATCACATTCTTACCCCAAAGCTCCTTTCTGATTGTCGCAAGTGCCGGGCACTGTGTGAGAACGTGTATCGGAGTTTCCTCCAACAAGCGACATTTATCCTGTGACAGGACTGACAGGCCCAGAATGTGCAAGTGTCTTTTCATCTGACAGTGGTCAGTGATAAGTCCTGTCATACATCTGAGATCCTTTCTGGATAGTTCCATCAGGGACTTCGACTTATCTGTCTCATTGTCGCATGCCTCCGGCCTCATTCCAAGCAGTATCGAATCTTTGCCAGAACATACGGTCCACAATAGTGGATCCGACTGTAAGGCAGCCATTGCTGCCTTGCTGTCCATACAGATAAAGATAGCCTTCCGCATCGGATGATCGTAAAGATCCCGGCCTGGAAGATGGTACAGTGACAACTCAGAGCAAAGCTAAGCCTCGTCCTCGACATGACATCATACACACCTGCCCCCGTCACGGTTTTAGATCCTTCTGTAAACCGTGACGTCTCCATGCGACGGGAAGATAGAATTTCGAGAGAATTTCTAATCCCCGCTCTCAGGTTGTACAAACTTTAGAGGTCCGCTGGACAGAAGTCATCTGAACAGTTCCGGGCACTCCCCCAACGATTACAGTAATTGGTCTGCTCCATATCGCACGCTGAAAATTGTCTGTAATTGGTCTATTTCATAACTCACAGTTGCGGAAAGTCTAGGATTTCATATTCGTTCAGCCGGTGGCCATTGCCTACTTATCCATCTCTAAACTGTTAATTATCCCTGTAGGAGTATAAAATAGTTATTTTCCTAACAAGTGTTCCTGTCGCTGGTGATATCAATTCCAAAGCAAGTAAATGTCATAACCTACTCTATGCTATTTCCGTCCACTTCCAGGTTATTCCTTCGGGGGTCTATTACTACTAATATTTAAAATTGTTGTTGAATTGAAAAATTGAAAAAAAAAATTGAAAAGCAACCGACATTACATTTTAAACATGTAATAAAACATTTATCTCAAATAGCAGAGCAACTAAAATATAGGGTGTATCATTTAAATAATCAAAACATTTGGCTTCAAAAAAGGTTGACCCGTGACATGTCAATTTTGACATTAGATTCTGGCGATTCATGAAAAATACTGCAACTTTGCTTACTTGCATGCTGTCAAATCACTATTAATGAAGTTAGCTATTGAGTAAAATATAAACAATCATCCTTTTCAGTTTGTCTGTGGCTATACGTATATACGTTAATGTCAACATATGACGTATTTCAATGACGTTTATGGATCTAATGTGATACTGTGCGTATGCGTATCTTATTTTAGCACTAGTAAATGTTTATATTAAAATTGGTATAGGCGAGTTGACAAATTTTGGAATTGTGACCATAGAAACTAGAAAAATAAATTTAACCTAAAAATTACATTATGAGATGTCTCAAAACTGTTTAAGTCATATTTAGACGTTTTGGACATATAAATAAGGCGTCATTTGCACGACATTTTTAGACCAACGATGTGATCTAACCTCATTATGACGTCAATAGGCTTAATCTTTGCTACCTGGGATGACATATAGACTGACACATGTCAATTATAATTTATTTTTACCTTCGTCTGAAGAATTGGTTCTGGAGTTGCACAGTTTAGTAGTAATTGTACCAAAAAGTGGCAAAAATAAGTTTCAGTGAGGTCAAACGTACGATTGACGATTATTGAAAATTTCAATGTTTAATAATCATTATCTTGGAAATTTAGAGAGAAAAATGTCTTTTTACCATCCCGGCTGTGACCTCTTTAAAGTTTGATTATCCGGATACTCGGTATAGATAAAACATATCGCAACAACAACGTAATCGCAAAATTGTAAAAATTACAGGCAGCGTGACCTAGAATAGTAAGTAACATAATCTCATGTAAACTAATGACATCAAATGCGACTTTTTTCTACGGCCACGAAAAAGTCTATTAACCAAGGCGGCAGACAGCGTTGTCGTTTGTCGTCACTTTCAAGCGGAGTCCCAAAGCGCAGAAACGTTTTTCTTCGCTATAGAATGACGTAAATGTAGATCGCCGGTCGCAAAGCAGTTGGCAACAGTCTGTAGACTGTTGTAGTTTGTAGTTTAGTCGGGTTGGTGTATATTTGGAGACGGGTCCGCCACTGTTCGTCCGATCGAAAGCTCGCACGCCGCAGGTCCTTTGTTACACACGGGTCGTTGTCTAGCTAGATGGATTAACACGGTGGTTATGACGAAAGGATTTTTAGTCCAACGTGTATTTGTATAGGCAACACAGTGGGAGCCGTATGTCTAGGACTAGATTTAAAAAACAAAAACTCAAAAATATTTTCGGGACAAAGGCGTGAAGGAAAAATGGAATGCTTCAAATCGGTATTAGAAAAGCTGAAGGGGATGCGGCAGGAAATGGGAAATTTGACATCGTGTAAAACGTGTAAAACCAACACCAATGATGAGGATGAACATCCACCGCTCGCTAAGAAAGACCCGTTACTATCCCATTTGACAGAGGTACATTTACACATACCTACAATATATATACTTATAATTATGACGTCATAGTTCTTGAAGTTTACAGCGTTTTTGATTTGACCTCCTCTGACCGAGAGGAGGGCAAAAAATGACCCAAAGAACTAATAAAAAGTTCAAAAATATATGCAATAGGATAGCTGCTTCATGGAAGTGGTCTAATGTTTCTAAGAAGAGCAATAGTTATGTCCTTCTATTCGTAACCTGACTCATTTGTTTGCATTATTTTAACAAAGAGACAATTAAGCCTAGTTTATACCGGCAAAAACAATTAAGTATAACTTAAACTTTGATGAAGTAGCTCAATAATTGTCTGAAAATATAAAGTTACACGTTGGTGCAAGCAAAAGGTAAACAGATTTTAGACAGAACCGGTGCAGGTAGAGTTCGAATTTTACCTCTCTTAAATGACGTCATGAACGCACGTGAGCTGGAAAATTTTCACACAAAAAAGCTGATTTTGTCTAATTAATTGTCAAAGTTATAAAACATTGTACTACAAGCACGGTATAGCATTATATGTTTTGAAAGTGAGAGTAGTCCAACAAAATGCTGAATTAAAAAAACGGAATTTAAGCAGACTTCTCTTATTTTGTCCATATTTCTAAGAAAATGTCGATTAGGAAAACCAAATAATTACATTTATGACGAACCCAATGAGAGATCAAATGAATGTTTAAACAGAATTATTATGTAGGAACGGAAGATTTGCAAAAAGCATTATTGCACCAAATTGGAGAATATTTTAAAATTTCTGTTTGGTCCTTTCATACAAATATGATAGCCGCAGAAGGCTATCTCCAACTGGAAAATCAGTCCATAATTGGTATCTTGTGAACATTAGGTTAGGTCAGGTTAACTCACGATTTTTGTCACAAAATCGTTTTTGCGTATAGATTGCGGCTTCTATAGTATAATACTACTTAAAACAAATTTGGTAAATCCACAATTTTCTTCAGAAAATTCCGATAAAATTCAAAAAATTTACAATGGTGACCACATTCTATACGAGACACTGAAATCAATCAGCTGATTGGCGATTTTTCCGTACAATGCTGTCAAACACGGGGTGTTACAAATATGATGCATTAGCATTGCTATCTCAGAAACTATAGTTGATAGAGCTTTAGTTAAATGGAGGTTAGAAAGTGTTCTAACAAGGATTGAGAAGGAAAATGGAATCGGGATTGTCTTGTCTTGTTTAATGTTTAATATTGTCCAGTTATATCTGTTGTCTTTCCATTTTACTTGCATTTGTATCTTTAAAAGATACAAAAATGCTCAATAACCGTAAATCACCATTAACTAGCTTTAATTACTTCGTCTATCTAGGTATCTATGTACTTAACCAGCATCATATTGGCACTATTTGGCAACAATGCCCACATACGTGATTCAACAGCTAATTAAGATAATGATGCTCCCATCAATTAAAAAAACTGCTAAGTATCACCAAACCTGGCGCTAATTACTTTTAAAGTTGAGTTTAAAATGGTATTGCCTGGTTTTTCCGCACTTTGTATCATATGGTTTTAAAACAAGTTATAAATTTATTATTTTTTTGTAAATTGATACATATTTAAATGCATTTTTTATTCTAATATTAACCACAGTTTTACGAGGGGTAGACCGCCAATAATTTTTTGTACACCAAAACGCCTTTTTGCATAGCAAATACTTTGAAATGCCTTCAATATACCTCACAAGGCTTCTATTATTGCTCAAAATGCCTCATAGTGATAATGCCTTAAAACTGCCAAAAATGCCTCAAATTGCCTAGAAATACCTTTTAATTTTTTAAATTGCCTCAGAATGCTTTCAAATTAATGTTTACTCATTTATAGCATTCTTAAATTTTGTTATAAGGCCCCTGTTGTTCATATCAATAAAAGTTTCTTCTGTTCTTGCTTGTAAATCAATAATTTTTTACTTTCATCAAATACTATCTATCTCTGCTAAATTTCACTTTTTGTGTTCAGTCCACAGTCTACAGCCATTGTCAGTGTAACCTATCATAATGCAAACTGTCCCTCTAGGATCTAACTTGCTTACCTCCTTTTATTTTGATATGTGTTTGTAGGCTACAGTATCAAAATTCCTAAAGTTGCCAAATTTGGTTTCCTGCTTTGGTTTCAAGGATAGTAACAAGTGGATCATCAGATTGGGGTAATCTCAACAAAAAATGGCAAACAATGTCAGTTTCTTCTAATTTGGCACCCATTGACTTCAACTCACGAACACTTTCCTCATCAAACATCACAACATTGTTTCGAACAAGACACCTTGAGCTAGTTTCACTGATGATAGCTTTTTCCTCAAAAATAATTGACTTGAAATTACTTTGCACTGCTTCCAAAGCCTTCCACATTCCATAAACTTCTTCTCCTTTCTTTCTCCTGTTTAAGTTTTCTCCTGATCTAGCCATTTTTAACATATGTAGATTCCACACTTCCAGGAACAATTACAATTACGTGGTTGGGCCCATAACCTGTCATAATTTACTGCCGACAAAGAATAGCTATTTAACAAGACGGGATAGCCGGCATAATTCCTTTGATGTTGGGGTGATATTTATGGTAGACCTCGGTTTGCCTTTGGTAGGAAACATGTTGCCGGTTGTCTCTTATTTTATTTTCATTTTGAAATAAAAATTACATCCAATTTTCAGAGTCAAAATTTGTTGACTTAATATAAACTTATTTCTTATAATAGTTGTTTAGTTTTGAGTCAAAGTGTTTTAAGTTTGCCTTTTTATCATTGAAAGGTATCTATCCTTATTAACTATTATTAACTTTAAACTGATGTTTTAAAACAAATATTTGCTGTGATTTGCGATATGGCAACGTTCTTCAACAACCTGAATGACCAACCAATGAAACTCCTAGTCGATTGGTTCTTAACTTTGGTAGGAAAAGTCTATCTCTCTCTAATTCACTTTCTCTTTTCAACTGTATCTTCTTGTTAAATTGCTATTCCTTGGTCTAAATTTAAATGGGAAATAATTGCTAATTTCAACAGTCTTACGATACATTACTAGATGGATGTCAAACCTACAATAATTATTATTTATGTATGATGAGTTAAAAGTATCGATTTTTTGCTCTGAGAGTACCTTGAGAGACTTGTCGATATATTTTCTGTACTCAATATTACTATAATAATGAACTAAATTACTATAATTATACTTTCACTGTAACAATGGAATACTGGGAAAATACAGACCAACAGATGGTAAATTAATATACCGGTAATAATGTATTACATTGTAGAGCAATCAGTTGCAAAGTGTGTGAGTAATACGTGTTCCATTAAAATGTACACATTTTTCTTATCTCCACTTGGCAGTCGAGTTTGAGATTGTTGGAAACCGGTTAGATATTCTGATATACCTACAACACGAATATTCTTTATAGCCTATCATAAATATCAGAAATTATGTCTCAAACCTTGACCCAAATTACTGTTGCAAAATCCATTTTCTGGCAGCGAATCCAGTAACATTTATTTGCATGAAGTAAGTAAATTAAGTGTTGAAAATGGTTTAATCGAGACCATGGAATTGACAAGAAAGCTAATTTACGTAGGAAATACGTTTTCACAGTTATCAATGATTTCGTTGCTACAAATGATAATATTATCCAAGAAAGTAGTCTGATTTTAACGAGGCTTTTAACCTTGTTAATGATCTTTAATAACTGTACCATCGCATTGAAAACGGTGTCTTGACACAGCATAATTTACCTGGTGTATATTAACATTTTACAGAGTGTCTCAAACTATTCGCTGTTCGCTAAGTTTGTCATTTTATAATGTTGCATTTCTTAAGAAAATTCCCAAAAGAAAAATTTTTATTTATTGACAGCTGTAAAGCAGATACTGAACTCTGTTGACATGCATTCGAACTAATATTTTGATAACGTAGCAAATAAATAGATGTAGTTTAAATAATCATGAGAGTTTCGAAATTACACTTCAACGTTATTTTAACAAGTTTTACGAATAATGCTTTGCAAAATACGTACTTTGCGTACGCGAGTAGAAAATAATTATTTGCGCTACAAGGGAGGAAAATGCAACTTTTGTTGGAAGGTTTAAGAAGTAGTTTACTTTTACTTAGCAATGTTATATTTTATGAGAAAAGTAGCAGTTAAATATGAACTATATTAATAATGTTGATAATAATAGTCCCTGTGTGAAAAAGAAGGTGTTGTTACCAAGGATATGTTTGTCAATTTGTTAAGAAAGTGTCAGAGACTCGCGGGGGAGTGAAAGTGATATTTTCAGCCCTCAAACAACAGAGAAAAGGTTCTGCTCTAGTGCCAGAAAGTCGTCTGATCAATAATCAATAATTTGACACTTGAGCCGATGATGACACGTTACAGTCACCTGCATAGGTATACCGAAGCTGGTCTACGAGCGTCTATTAAAACATCCGATGCAGTCTTTCAGCAAGCAACAGACTAAACAAATAAATTATTTACTAGATTCACTGTACAATGACCTTACGCATGTGTCATCTGGCAAACACCTTACAATCCTGGCGTATATGATCGGCTTTAAAGACAAAGTAACAAATAGAAAAAACAGCTGGACAATGCTGCAATATGCTTATTACCCACAACAACGGAATACATAAACATAAAGTTGGGTCAATGTCGCTTTGAAAGTTTATAGTTATTTGCCTAATAAGTGCGGGAAGTTCGGTCAGCAATCGAGTGCGGAAAATACACTTTCCGCATGTAAAATGCGCAGAACTGCAATCCTGCTGTAACTGTGAAAATACTTACTAGTATTGTACTTTTATACACTTTACTCATTTGTTAAAATAACTATAATTAAGTAGAAAGTTAAAAAAACACTTACTTACCCTCTGTGGTACTTTCCCTCCAACCCAGTGATATATAGACACACACTTTACACATGACATTCGTGGTAATTATGACACTCTGCTGTCAGAACAAGCTTGGCACTTAAAACGCATTTCTCTTTTTACCTGACAAAAGCTTGAATAAAGTTTGTAGGTCTGTAAAAGGTGTAGCTCCCGTATAATACAGGGTGGTTCAGTTTGAAGTATCAATAATAATTCATCATTCAATAGCTTATCAAAAAATAAGTTGACATGCGATATGTCATTTTCCTGAAGACCGCTTCCTAAGGAAGACACAGATCTCCAAATTCCAGTTTAGTATTTGGTTCAAAAGTTTAGTATTTTCAGTGTCAAAAATTTTTGACACTGAAAATAGCCGAAAACCAGATTTTGTGGACTAATTTTTACTGGCGTTCAATTTTTTAGACTATAAGTAAAGTATGTCAACTTATTTTTTGATGGACTATCGAATGGTGAATTATTGACATTTAAAACTGGACCACCCTTTTGATTCCTTTGATCTACAGGCAATTACTCATATGAACTTGTTTTAGTTTAGTTTTGTTTTACTGTGTAACTGTAATGAGATTTTTTAGATTATTGCTCAATTGTATAGCATATTGAAAAACTAGTTATACCTACTAAAGGTAAAATTGCACGTAATTGAAAGATAACAATTTTTAAAACGCAAATAGCTGTAAAGATAAGTGCATTTTTATGACACTTTTTGCATACCATGAATAGTGTATTTTTAGAATAATAACTTTACTTTTTCCCGAGAACTAATGATGACACACTGAGTAACATATGTTATAATTAAGCGGATGACTATCATTACGAGGCCAATGAATACCTGATAATGTTGATAAATTTGACACTAAATAGCTCCAAAACAAGTAATAATTATACGCAACGTGTTGCTAATGTTGACCTTCTAATATTTTTTTGCTACTATCAACTAATATGCTCATTCCAGGTGATTTTTAAATTGATTAATGGTATCAATTACATGCTACTACTTGCTCTATATTGGCTAATCAAGTTATTCCTAGTTTATCCTCACTCCTCACAGCCAATCTGGCAATAGTACCATCAACCACACGGCCAAGATATTGTTTATGCCAGTCTACATGTGTAACATTTCTATAAATCTCAGCACAGTTGGTAGTTTCTGATTGGTTAAAAAAAGCAGCTTTCATCAGCTTGCTGCGGCGATTTGAGAAAGTATAGTCTTCTTCTCGCCTATGTTATTCACTCGTTGAAGAATATACAATAATCTATTATTATTGTTATTACGTACTGTTCATTGCAAATCCAATTTACCGCGTTTTGCCGTATTATGGCTTATTAGAGTAGCTATAGAGCTTGATCACCAACGAACAAAACGAAACCGTATACCTTTACCGCTATGTTCTTTAGTGTTTATATTACCTGAATGATGTGACTTTGATAGTCCTGTCAGTCAGTGAAAATAGCAAAAGTTTTTTACGAAATTTTAGAAATTATAAAAGAAAATGCAGCAAAAAGTAACGAAAATACGTAGTCTTTATGACATGGAAGCTAAAAGATTACATTGCTAATATTAAAAAAGATTTCAGGGCGTTATAAGCGGGCGTTATGATAACGCCCGTTTATAATGCTCTCAGGTTGTTATGAACACTATACTCTATCCCGTTTCCAAGGTATTATTTGTTCATAATGTATAGGTCAAACATAAATAGCAATTATATTTCAAATTTTAACGTAAACAGAACAGGAAGCATTTGAAGTAATTTAATTCATCAGACAGTCTATTTCCGACAGACTTAACCTAATCTCTAACTACATTTGTCGTCAGTAATGAAATTATCCAATTTCTAATTAAAATACCTGTAAATGAAAGATAAGATATGCACATGCAATTACCGCATACACCATGTTTAATATAGTAAGATTAAGAACCTATTTATCAAACTTGGCAAGTTTCTATCAATTAAGCTTAAAATCAACAATGTTGTGGGTTGTAGAGCCGGTTTCGTTATACATCTTAAGACTTAATGCATTTAAAATTAATTAAACCGTTGCTGTAAATTTCGAAACTAATTACATTGCTTTATTCGTGCAGTGCATTCATTTTTCAGAAGATTTTAGACAATCATTTTGAGGTATAAAGGTTCTAAAAAACATGTCAATTTAGATATCAGAAGGATAATTTAGTTGACATTTTCAATAGCTAGAAAGTAACGGATTAATAAACATAATTGCCGATACTTTTTCTTCTTATCACGCCCTCTCCTCACAAAGGTTGACGTGATCTATATGGCCAACATTATCTTGAACACAGCAGCTCTAAATATCTCAGTCAAAATACATCTGAACCATCTTCCAAGGCCTTTCAACCAGGAGTTCTGACGTCTTCCAACAGATCTTCTTCACTGAAATTTTCCTTTTCTCAGTAATTCGTATTATATATTTCTGTATACTTCCGTGTTTTTGGATGCAATTTCAGCAGGATGCATAACTAGCATCTGATACATAAGAATCATTCGAACTATGATTGGTTTTAAATTTGGTTCTGACGAATGATTTTGATGCTGGGTGTCAATAGACGAAATGTTTAAACGCCTCCTTTAGAGCGTAAACGTGATATTTTTACTTAAGAGCCAAAATATTTTATTGATCGGACCAGTTTGACGCACATTCATTGATAACTAGAGCGAGAGGGGCGGAAAGGAAGAGCTTTCTAAACAAAAATGCGTGCGAAAAAGTGAACTTTTAAGTATTGCCACTCGCCAGTATAAAAGCTGTGTTTTGCCCCAAGTGTATTTCATATTGTTTAACTTAAATCAGATCTCATGATATAAAAATAAAGTATTTTATCTTTTATACAATAAAGGCGTTTCCTGTCGTGTGGAAAACGATCACGTTATCTCTTTGGAGCTTATTTATCGCCGGTAATATTCTTCTGTTGGTTAACATAATGTAGACTGATCTTGTAATAGATATCCGCTTAATGCGTTTACTTTTCATTTACGATCAATCACTTACAATGTAAGACGTGCATAAAAGCATCCGGCGGAGGCGGAGGCCTGCAACTGGCAATCTCGTCAAGCATAAAAGAGACCGAAGAAGTTGATAAGGCCTATTTAATATGATGATATAGATTTCCTCGTTATTTAATTATTAATTTCTGTTGATACGACCCTGGTTCTTTTCAAAATTGTTACTTACAAGTGATGGCTTATTTTGCCTATTTGTAGTTTTTCTTATTTTGTCGTGGGACACCCTATATAGGCTCATGTATTTTTAATAGACGGATAATGTGCATTCTGTTTCGATGAAGCACGGTCTACTATCAAGAAAGCCTATGAATGTCTTATGAAACTATAATTTGACTGTGCCGTTTAATGCATTTGCAGCATGTTATGCCCGGTTTATACCTCCAAATTACCAACTAAACTAAATTTGCATTAAAGTAAAATTAATTTTCTTAAAGTTAAAGCTACACGTTTGTATATGACGTGCTATACTTAAAATGTATACTAAACTAAAATTAATTTTAACTTAAAAGTTGCTCAACTTTTAACTTACACTTAAAACCTTGGTTTTTTCTTCATTCCCTATTTATGGGCTTAGTCCATATCTTTAATTTCTTTTCCATCGTTTTGTCAAGGATACACCAATTCCGACTAGTGCGGTAACCACAGCCAAAGAAAACTTCATCCATTGTTTACTATTTTTAATTTTACAAATAATTATTTTATAGCTGAACTTTTTCATGAATGAAATCATGAATCTTTCACCCTCTTCAGGTTAGAATATGTCTAAAATACGTCAAAGTCAAAAACACATTTCTTCAACAGCTTCTCTATCCTCTTACCAGCCAGCGGGAAATGCTCATTAGCATCACAAACCCCTGTCCATTGGCTCATGTTTCTCAGCCACGACATCTGCCTCCTACCAACACCTCTCTTTCCTAGTATTTTTCCTTTGAGAGTGAGTTGTAGAAGACGGTATTTTTACGACATTTCAAACCATAATTTTGAGTAATATACTAATGTCCACGACTACTTAATGCACTAAAAGCTTGTTGACAGAACTTAAATGAGAGCCATATTGAGGAGAGGGATTAATAGCTTGATCTGCAGGAATAATATCATAATGAGCAGTGCACAAAGAATAATATTATCCTCGCTTTTTGTTGCCATTTTCCCATAGAAGATTTACGTCCCTCTACTGAGGCTGGTGAGGCAAACATCCATCATAGGAAACAATGGCTCAGTTATAAAAAGATCGTTGAATAATCCACAAACTAATTAAAACTGATGGTCAATAAACATTAAATTTAAAATCACATTATTTGGATTTCAATTAACAAAATACTGAGTGTTTCGTTTTTTTTTAGGACTTTCTGGCTATGGACTTTGAAACTGGAGTTGGTAGGATTATTCAGGGAGAACGAGAGATCGCAGAAGTAAAAAGAGCAGCTAGACATGACCCACGGTAACGTTTTGACGGTTGCATGTTTTTTGTATATTCTAGAGTTGTTTTATGACATAGGTTAACAGCAATCTTGGAAGATGATCCACAAATCTTCAAACAAGGCGCCCATTTGACACAAAAATATTACCATAAAACTCTTACTAGAGACTCTGCATATGCTGTACTGGGAAAACATAAGAAGGAAGGGTAAGTCACTAATTTATATTAAAAGTTCATTGTGAGATATACAGTATGGTACATAACTGCAGAGACTTATTATGCAATTAAGTCACTTTGCACGGTATATCTCATATTAAATGTTTTGTTACGAAAAGTTGTTATGCGGGTGTTCCTGAATTGGTGTCACAAACTGTAAGGAGAATTCTCTTTATTCCTGCAAAAGTTGCTCTCAGTGCGACAAACGGTTCCGGTGATAGTTACAAAAACTGTATTGATAAGGTTCAAACTGTATATATCAATCATTTTTTATGCGCTGAAACTAGAGACCCTTCAATTGAATTGAGGGATTCAATCATCACCATCGTCTTAGTCTTTAACTTGTTGGAGTACATCCTTTCCTTTCTCTCCTATTCCCTACATATTTCTCAGACCTAAAAATTCTTCCATTTTTTCAACCTGTTTTACAGACACTTCTGCGATCAGTAGTAACTGATTGTCGGCGAATGCCTGCCCATGCATGCCTCTTCTTGCATTTGTTCATACACACCATCATACACCCTTGTGGACATCCTTTTCTTATCGTCTTTTCAAACTATCCACTCATTACCAGCCTATCATTTAGAAAGTCGTGCTCTCCCTTATACTACGTATTTTTTCAGGTCCAGCGCTACCACAATTAGGTGTCATCTTCTCCCCTTGTACTCATTGATTCCACTAATTAAATTTAGATAATTCCTTGATCTCCTGAATCTAAACTGCTTTTTACCGTAAGAAACATTCCAAACACCTATTCCTTGTAGAATAATGGTTTTTCTTTCATTGGTTTTTTGACGCCGAAGAAAAAAGGACATGTAATTTAGTGAATATCCGCTCACTTGGACGAGGCACTTAAATTGACTTGCCGATTCTATTGAAAGCAAGAGAAGCCTTGTCTCTCGACTCTTTGTATAAATAGTCGGGTAAAAATCTGTTTTCAACGAAGAATTGCTTGTGTTTTATGCTGGTTGAACAATGTACTACTTTAAAATGCAAATCCAGACTCAACGCGATTTTTCCCCAAGTGTGCGGATATGACTCGCTTCGCAATGCTCCCGTTTGCTAAACTATGCCTAAGTGAGCGTGAATTTTTAATTCCCTCTTGGCATAGCGTTTCGCACACCTTATTCCACCCATTTTATTCAGCAAGCTTCTCTATATCCTTCTGCCTTGCTCCAGTTTTCTTTTTCATAACTCCTCATGCCTTCAATATCTCTTCATGCTCTCACCCCTGTTCATCTGTTGCCTCCAAACTCTTCTCTGTGACAGTACTAAATTTTGTACGGTTTTTTCAGGTTATTGAATAGAAAATTTAATGAGGATTCCATTCTCTTACTCTTTCAATAGAGTGATTCTTTACATCAGAGCAATCTTTCAGGAAGTCGTAGAAGAACGCAACGTGGGCGTTAAGGTGAATGGTGTATGGGTCAACAATATTCGTTATGCGGACGACACAGTTCTAATTGCAGATAACATGGAGGATTTGCGGGATATGCTTGGGACTGTCGGGCAATGCAGTAAGAACATGGGCCTCAATATCAACACCAAGAAGACTAAATTCATGATAATTACTCGAAAGCCACAAGAATTTCAAAACTCAAGCCTAACATATGAGAATCAACCAATAGAGCGAGTAAATAAATTTAAATAGCTAGGAACGTGGCTGTGTGGAAACTGGGAATCAGACACAGAAATTAGATGCCGGATTGAAAATGCCCGCAGTGCGTTCATGAAATTCAAAAAAGTGCTCACCAATACTGATTTCGATCTTGGCTTGAGAATTAGATTTGTCAAATGCTATGTCTGGACAGTGTTGCTTTATGGCATGGAGGGATGGACACTAAAGGTGAGCACTGTGAACAAGCTGGAAGCATTCGAGATGTGGGTCTATAGGCGTGTGCTGAGGATTCCATGGACTGCAAGAAGAACCAACCATGAGGTTTTGAGAATAATCGATAAAGACCGCGAACTGTTAGACACCATTAAGCGTCGAAAAACAGCATACCTGGGCCACGTAATACGCAACGAGGTACCAATTCCTGCAATTGATAATTGAGGGAAAGAGAGGAATCGGCAGAAAAAAAATGTCATTGCTCCGCAACGTTAAGCAGTTGGCAGGACTGAGGACAATGCAAGTAATGCATACCATACGTAATAAGGAAAAGTGGACAAATGTGATCGCAAACATCCAATAATGGACACGCAGCGGAAGAAGAAGATTCTTTACATATTTCCTACTTCTGTCTCTCTCTTGGGGTGTTTTGGTTATCAGCACATATTTTGTTTTGTTTATGTTCAGTGGATAGTCCATATTCTTCACTAACTGCGACTATTCTATTAATTGTTCATCATGTGTTCTAGCTAAAATAACTGTTTCGTCCGCGTATCTCAAATTATTTACTGTTACACCGTTAATTTGAATCCCTATGTCCTGCTCATCAAGTGCTTTATTCACTATATCTTCTGAGTTGATTCACGTCTAAGCATCTTTGAGAGAGAACATTGAGCGAAGTCAACTTCTACGTGTGTGTTGAACATTGAAACGTTGTGCAAACTGGCTTAATGTGGCTGATTCTACAATATTAATGTTTGTTCTAGTTTTACTGATTTGAAATCAGTATTCCCGTAATAAATTAAGGTTAATACATTTTTATAGATTTCCTATCCTTATTTTTCGTGTCTCGGTCGAACAATTTGGCAGTTTTGCATCAAATTTATTAATTTTTAGAATACGTCTAATAAACTTTGTATTTTACAGAGAATGGCTGCTGAGAGATAGTGAGAGCAGAAAAGGCACTATGTCCATCGACTACTTCTGTGCGGGAAGAGTGCGTCACGTGCAAATTAAAGTTGCCATGTATACCGATCCATATACAAATGGCAAAGTACATGTTGTGACAACGGACATGGACCAGGCCTTTTACAATGTACATTCTCTGATAGAATTCTACAGGCTGAACTTGGGTAAAAACTTTCGATGCATGTAAGTAACATATTAGTATTACAGCGGTGAACTTGCTATTATACATGTTAAAAGTCAACCATGGAGTTCATAAACTCATTTGTTTTGAGAAATAGACAAAAAGTTTTATAAGAATGTCTTGGACAAGTTAAGTGATAGTACTGAGTAACTACATTAATTTGCTTCTTCTTTTAGATTGGGACAATGTTTGGAAAATCCAAATCAGCGAGACTCCAGTCCGCCTAGACTGCCACTTACAATAAAAGTGCACACTAATTCTGTTGCGGTAAGCAATTTCTAAATTTTGCACCAAATATTCACTTTATATATCACTATTACTTTCAACAGAAATATGAGCAACCATCAGGCAGTGGATTGTTAAGCAAATTAGGATCAAAAATAAGGGGAAAGGAATCACCAGACAAAAAATAAAAATAGCAATTGTACCAAACCTACCAGGTGACCTAACTCAGGACTTTGCGATCTGCACACAACTTGAGTAGACTTTATGCATGTAAATTGTTTTAAATCATTCACGGTGCGGTTTGTTCAGTATTAATTTTACAGGGTGTGTTCATGCTCTTCATAATTTATGTACATATATTCTAAACATACACACAGTCAGATGCTATAATTCAATATTTATCAGAGGGCTGTGGAGCATTTCTCTTTTATATTTTTTATGCCGAATTGTATAGGCCATTTTACTGTACTCTGTCTTCCTTTGTGTTTATTTTTCTTGTTCAGGATGAACTGCGTCAATTGATTGATTGTGCACTGTATACATTTTGACTAGAACTTAATTTGAATCGTGTTTCGTATTATTAGCAAGCTTAACAAGTATAAGATTTCATGTGATCTGAGAAACCTTGTTTGTGTTGTAAATGATGGAGAAACTTTAATCGGAAATCAGGTTTGCACATACAGGGTGTGTGTGCTATTATAAGAGAGCAATTATTTCGCGATTCATTTTAAGAGAAAAAAACTTTGTATGAACCTTTGTTGTAATCGACGCTATTATTTTCATTTTAATTTTTTAATTTAAGTTTTATTGAAATCTCAGCAATGACATGAGTTACAAGGTCGGTTGAATTGGAGCAATGTTGCGTAACTAGTTTTAGGATCTAAAAAACTCCCATTACTTCCGGAGATATCCGAAAAAATACGGAATTTTGGAAAAACTTCTGGTCTTTTACATCCCGGCGTTTTAGGGCAACCATCATCAACTTTTTGTAAGAATAGCTAATCTATTAACTAATGATTTGCTTAAAACGAACTAAAGGTTTGTTACTAAATTTGAGAACATAGTTTGTTGTTTGCACTATACTTAATTGCTTTTAGTTTTAGTATGAACTAGCAAAACCGAATTTCATAAAAATAAGAATCTACTAGCCATCTTAATAGTGGCGGCAAATTTCATTTTTTGTCGGCTGAAAAAACATCCAATTTTGTAAGTAAAACTGTTAGGAAGAAAAATAGAAAAAAAGCAAAAAGTTTTTAAAGATTTTTCTCAAAAGAAGGAAAGAAATTTATCTACAAATTTTGTTTTTGTTTTTTGATGCTTGTCAAACGAAGTTGTTATGGAGGTAGAAACTTGCAAAATTTCAATTATTTTGTATTATTCCAACAAATATAGTCAGAACTCCTATTTTTTCGGAATAATTTTTGAAACCTTGAAACTGCATTGAACTCCAAATTTCTTTAATCTAACCGATATTGTAACTCCCCATGAAATTGGGGACGCTGTACATACAGAGAGTTCCAATTATTTGTTATTGTCTGCTGGAGTAATTTAAATCTTGTAATAGAGAAAAAACATAGAATTTCAAGCTGATTTAGATTAAAACACTTCCAGTTGTCAATACCAGTTAAATCGAAGTCATAACAAAGCTAAAACAACTCTTTTGCAGTAAATTTAGTTTGTTACATTGAAACATCTGTTTATAACGCGTATGCTTTTCTCGGAAAGTTAAAAAATAGAAAATGAGAGAAACAGCAAATTCTTCTTAAACCTAAATTCACCCAATTTCTTTATCTAGTAAGTTTGTTATATCTGTGTTTTCTCATCATTTGACGCAGTTCATTGTATGTATAAGTTAACAACAACCGTGTTCTATGTGAAAAATGTACATTTTTTTAAAACTTGTGTTGTCACACTGTTTTTACATATAAATGTTAAATAAAATACCTGACGATATTTGAGGCAATCGGTGAAATGGAAGCAATACACTTAACCTAAAAAAACAAGCAGAAAACTAAGAGGGACAACCTCCTTCAACTAATGTGAAACAGCATGTGATATTTTTACTTTTAAGTATTTTAAACTGGCCACATTATAATCTTACTCTAGTACAAATAAGCCAGTAACGTGATAGATTATACATTAATACATTACAATAGGTGTGAGTGCTCATTCAGGGAGTTTCAAAAAGTCACTACCAAAATTTTGACTTTCAATGGAAAGTTTTCCCGAATTGATAAAACTCACCCAAAAATGGCATTTCTGCCCATTCAAATATACATATAAAAACGTAGTGATTTTTGAAGCACATATTGAGTGAATACGTTCCGTGAAATTTTTACAGATGATTATTTATATACTGAACTTTAGCGGGTATGCATGTATTGGAAATAGTGATTAGTATGTAAGTAACGACAAAAATACTGTACGCACATTGACGAGCTATTCCTTAGAGATTAAAATATTTTAAACTATATACAATTTGATTAACTATTGATTATTAAGTAAAAAATTATGTAATGATCAGATACTATTATATGAATATCTAGATTTAAGAAAAATTACGAAACTGTAAAGCGGGATTTTTAGATTATAACAATAAAACATAACATAGCACAACTCTTTTGTGTCTAACCAATCAAACTGGTTTAATTTCCTTTGATGGCATAAAAGGGTTTTGTTGTTTTATGTTGTTATGTTATCTATAATTCCAGCTTAACGATTATTAGTTTTATCTCTCAATCACGAATATCTTTGCTACTATTTTATTTTCTATGACGAGTTTTATTATGAAAGCATTTTATTAATATAAAGTTCTCTTACTTTGATAATACTTTTATTTAACTACGGTTTCACTGTAGTACACCCTGGAAGAACGTTTTCCTCTTAGTTTTTGTAGATTATACCCGGGCCCTAATTCTTGAAACCGGGGAATGGAATTTTCAATAGAAGGTTTGATAGAATATGACAGAAGAGGCTGACAATGGCGGATTCCTGTCACATTCTACAGACCTTTCTCTCCCCATAACTCTCTTAATTTTCCATAAGCTGCCGAGGTTAAACCTATTCTACGCCCTTTTTCGTGTGTTTGATTTTGTCCCTTCCAATACTTATCTCGTGTCCCAGGTATTTGTGTCTATAGGCCTACTTGTTCTATGTTATTGTTGTTAATTTTGATGAAATCACTCAAGATGAGATTAGTCATATACTGACTTTTTGAAATACTTATTTCTAGCCCTACCCTTTCTGTCGTATGCTGCTGGCATGTTGTCTGTTATTAAGACGATGTCATCGGTAAAGCATAGGTGATTTAATTTTTAGATGATATAATAGGTAATGTTAATTCTATGTTGTCCCAGTTTATTTTGTTTAACATGTTCTGTAACAAGGTGATGAACAGTTTAGGGGAGTTTTACAACACTAGAAATAACTTTGAAACCACTAAAGTCACTTAGATCACTTTGTACCGCTTCGCTTCGCACCGCTAGTATTCTACAACTGTCTGTCCGCTCGGTCCGTTTATACAGGATGATTCACGCTGATGGTATATTAGAAGTATCTAGAGAAAGGGTCAATATTTTTCGTTTAAATTTGAGGGGTAGGCTGGGTTGGGCCAGACTCTATTTCTAAAATATTGTGGACTTTGCGGTGTTGTCAGATCAGTCGAAAAAAAACCACCAACTTTTGATTTTCAAATGGAACACCTTATTTCTAATATAATTTTTGAATTCCTCGCAAGAAGGTTAATAAGCAATGTTAAAAATGTCCTATACCAATCTTACACTGTTTCTTAGATATTTCATAAAAATAGTGAATTGCTTTTGATTGACATGTCTTTTCTTTCGTTTTCAAGGAAGTGTAATGAAAAATATCGTTCATTATTCGTCCAAAAATTGTTTTTTTGTGCTTGCAAGACTTTACTTCTGCTCTGTTTTTGTCATAAAAGCACGGAAAAACCAATATTTTTGTACTCCTAATGGTAAAATATACTATTACACCATTACACTCCCTTGATTTTCTGGAAAACCATTAAAAAAAGGTATTTAGTGTGTGTTACATAAAAAATGAATAGAATGTTGTAAAGAACTGAGTAAAACTACAAAAATTAATGTTTTTTTTTTTAAAAAGAATTAGTTTTGATATCATATTTTTTTGAGTCATTTTGTATAAATAAAAATAGGTTCCAAAAATGTGCAACAAAAAATTAAAAATTGACTGGTTTAAGCAATTTTTTGAAAAATAAACACATATTTTTTTAATAATATGGAATACATTTGCAGCTCATTGTATACAGTCTGATATCATTCCTGGAACACTCTGTTTTTTTAGAAGTAAAAAATGTGGGTAAAGTACTAGATATAACAAAAATCAAAAAATCCTGCATTTTGCTTTCATTTCATTCTAATGTGATAAAGCTACAATTTAAAAACAAATGTAGGGTGGTTTTTGTAACCTTCCAAAAAAACAAAAAATTACTCTGCCATTGTATTGACTATCCCATATACATTTTCATTAAAAAAATTGACACTACTAACAGTAAATTTTAGCAAAGATAAACATCACCATCTTTAACCAGTTTTGCTACACTGTTATAACTTACCAAAACCTGTGATCCCTTAGCAAAATCAATTAAATCATTATTTTCTCCACTGCCATCATCTAGAGCTACACCTTCAATATCTTTTTTTGACTTAACAAATACCATACTATGAATATTAGGAGTAACTATTTGAGCCTGTTGATCTGAGGCACCAGGACAAAAGCTCATCACTGATTCAAAATGTTTCTTTAAATCTGAGATAAATTAAAATTTAGTTGTTTAGCAAGTTTATCATAAGGCTAAATTACTAACTTTCCTCATAATCTTGTGCATACTCCATTTCACTTGGACTTAAATATGGATCCTCATTTTTATCTATTCTTTGTTTTTCTTGTTGCAAAATGAATGCGGAAATGTCTCAATTTTCTCTAATCTGAGTCGTAAATAACTTGTTACAAGAAATTTCAACCTAAGACAAACAAAATATGGAAAGATGATTTAAATTACTAACTTATCCAATCACTAACCTATCTAGTTCCATTTGATGAATATCTTTTTTAACATCAGTGCTATCTATTTCTTCCAGCTTATTTCCCATGTAATTTATTTGACCTAACAGGATTTCAACAATTTCAGTTCGGTATGGCAAAAGTTCGGGAGCAAACTTTTCGTTCTGCCAGGATTCTTCCATAAGCTGAATAACTCCTTCCAATGATAGTTCCTCCTGTTGATTTTAGTTACCTTTAAAGTATTTTTACATAATTGATTTCTGAATTAGCTGGTAACTTACACCCTCACTACCTTCGAAAGCAACATCATCATGATCTAATTGGTCTAGGTCTATATCAATGTCTATATCCATTAGAAAAGAAATGTAAATAATTTTAATTTTCCTTACAATTTTCAACATTTATTTATTATTTTCTAACCTCAAAACCAAAGAATAAAGACCGCCAAAATTTAAATGAATAACCTCAAAGAAATATGGCTTTATCACATGCTTGCATTAAGAAAGTAGAATACAACGTCACGTGACATCGGTAAGTGTTTGTCAGTCAACTGTCACATAAGATCGTAATTAGAATTTTGGATGAATGCTGGTCTCTGCTGGAGGACAAATATCAGAGTCGAAGTACTACTAATCTAATAATTTCGTCAAACAATTTTACAAGGACAAAACTTCACATTTCAATGTGCGCACATATCAGACAACAGTATTTTCTACGTTTTTGTTTGTGGTGGTCATCAAAAATTGGCCTCAAAAAGTCACTTCTAAAAAGGGCAGAAAGGAAGGTTTTTCAAATGAAACATCCCTATTTTTATAAATTTATCTTCTTCCCTGTTCAAAATTAGGGTGTTTGTATTTGTTACTTATTTAAAAAAATGTTGATTTTGAAATAATTAAGAATTAATGATTTTCTATCCCAACTACGCATAAACTATACCTATTTTCTTATTTTTTTAATTCATTCTTATAATTGAAGGCATGTAATTATAGCAAACTTTGACCTATTTTATATTTCAGACCTGAAAATTTTCTTCATAATTTAACCAAATAGAACATTTTCACACTTTTTTGTTTCAAGCTAGAAAATTGACTTGATAATTTGACCACATTTTCAGATTTTTTTCTTTGAAAGTGGATAATAATTGACGTGAAAACTAAAACAACAAGGCATTTTTTATGTTTTGACATTTGAATCTTAAAAGATGACTCGAAAAAGTAGATCATTTGACGTAATTCTATAAATTGGATAATTGAACAATTATCGTAAACAGGTTTTTTCACAGTAGTTGTAATTTTTTTGTTAAATAAAATTATTATTTCAGAATTATTGTAGATTCCGGCACAATAACACTATTAAATTTAAAAAATTATATCTTGGCAAGGAAGCATTTGCGGACCCATGTTTATAGGACATTTTCGCCTCGAATTCACCTAAAGAACATGTAGTGAATTTTTGTCCCTTACCTCGTGGGACACCCTGTATAGTGTAATTTCTAAATAGTTATAACACAACAAGGTTAAAAAAATATGAGACTCAGAGTTACAAAGTCTTTTTAATAGGTTTAGGTGCAATACTTATTTTCACAGGAGCACATAAGTCAATCAGCGATGGATTGGATTCCAGATTAGACTTTCTTCTTCCAATGTCCGCTTCAGGGACGCAAAGAGCAACGTTTATTTCCACCGTACAAGCTTCGGACCAAACTTGGTGAGACACTAATACTGAACTCAGCAGTCTTATGTTATGTCCAATCGTAGATTCTGGCAATTAAAATAGTCAAGTTAATTCTATTTAATTAAAATGAAAAAATATAACAAAAATGTGCAAGAAAATGCTACCACAAATTTTTGAGCTGATGTGCAACAATTATTGTTTGTTAAAATTTTAGTTCAGTCATAATTACTTTGCTGAAGCATTAATTCAACAATCTATTATTAAGTTAAAAGCCTTAGTATACTGTAGAACGACAAAAGTGGCAATTAAATAATGATACTTTTATTTTTAAATTTTTTGTCCAATAAAAATTTTATTTCTAATTGAAGAGATGGCAAGAGTGTATTCCCGAGAACCGAATTTTTGATTAATCTAATTTTGTTACAATAATCTGAGAAACGTCACAGTGTTTTTTTCGAATCTTCTCATACTTTGAGATTTTAAAACGGCTACAAGTTACTACACTAATATTACCTGCATTAGATGAATCGTAATAAAGAGGCTTCAAATGTTGAGGCCTTGGCAGAACAACTTGAGTCCTTTGGTCTGGATATTTTACTTTCAACCTCACTCTGCTTGGGTCAATCAGATATTTTAGTTCAGCCTCAAACGGAACTGACATAATTAGTCCTGCTGTAAACTTAAGTGACGTGTCACCTTGTCCCGTCGGATCTATGATTGTAGCTGAACTCATCCGTATCTAAAACACTATCTTATAAAGGTTATTACATAAAAAATGTATTGATATTTTTACATTAACATTCGGACGCGGTATACTGCCTATTTTAGATTCGAGCAAAATCGGAATTAAAATTCTTGCAACTGCACCTGGTTTGGGTTCTTCCAATAAAGATAGTTCCTTAAAAACCATAGCTGTAAAACTATCCGGTTGAATGCTGCTTTGCTGCAGGTCTCTTTGCATGTCTTCTACAGCGGTTAGAAAATGATGACAAGGGGCTAAAGCTGAAGAATTACTTCCTGAAATTAAGTTTACATCACGTTTGCTCATTTATGCCACTCAGAAACCCTGACCTTTAACAATATAAACTAAATTGAGAGCCAAGGCTCTTAATCGAAACTGTTTAACGGCACATTGCTCAGCAGGGCTGAGTCCTACAAAGAAAAACTGCAATTTCAAACAGTGTTCTAAGAGAATTTGGATATTTATTTTTAAAGTGTTTTGCTGCTGTGTGGCTAAAGAAGCTGGATTAACCTGAAAGAAGATTAATTTTTAAGAAATAATAATATTACGATGACTATGAAAACCAACCCAGTAACCTCTATCAAGTATTTGCAGTATCTGAAGCTGTGCTCCAATATACAAGGAAGTAAATTGAGCAGTTCCAGAAACCGTAAAATCCATATCACTTAATCGGCTTAGTTGATCCATTGCGGTTTGAAGAAAAGACATGTTGTGTGATCTAAAACAGTACCATACATGTGGATAAAGTTAATTAAAAACACCGGATTTTTCACCTGGTCATACTTTCAGCCATATCTAAGTTGGAAATAACGTTATTTAAATATGCTAAACTTTCAGGCACGGAAAACGATCCAGGAGTAGCATTAATATGTGAATCAGAAAGACTTAGAATTGGCACAAATTGTGGCATTGTATCTCTCAGATATGCGTAGTGCCTCAATGTATGTGACTCCAAAAGAGGAATGATTGTAGATGTGTGTTTGGCTGCATTTAATATTAAAATTAAATGGCAAATATCTATAATCATAATTAAGGATTGCTTCATATTCACAATTAATTAAAGTAAAAAGCTTATTGGAGCTTCTTTTTCATCCTGAATACTACAGTAAAGTAGTTCGAAAAAGTCAAATTTCTATTTTATTTTTTAACAGTTTATTATTGATTATTTTGAAAAATCAATGCTACCTTCTGAAAACACTTTTTTGTGATATTTCGATTAAATAACCGAGTTTCAACTCTTTAAGGATTAAAAAATAAGAATAATAATAATAAAGAAGTTGGGTAAGCCCGGCCTAACTTATCATTAAACCAAAAACCATCGACCTTTTGTAATACTTAAAAAAACAACAAAAAGGTATACAAAACTTAAGCTATAACATTATGAAAAGGATACAAGGTGGATTTTCAACATCCGGCTCTGCCATATCACAAAACGGGTGTATACTTAAAAAGTACGGAACCAACGGCACCACCAACTCTGCATGCTTACCGCCAATACTCTGAAGACATCGATAAGTAGAACGCTTATCCTGAGGATACCTCTTCAAGTTGTCTAATAGTTTATCCACTGCCAATTTTAAACCGGCAGTGGTTGACATTCTGCAAGCAGCCAGCATTCTATGCAATCCTTCCCGAACCTCTTGTGAAAAATCTTCTAGAGCACCAAGAATAGTTTCTAGTTGGTCGTCTCGCAAAATAATGTGCTCCGAAATCAGCCTTAAACTGTCAATGGCTTTCAGTCGAACGTCTTCAATTTCATCGTTAAACATGTCGACCATAAAATCGAGGGCCATGTTTGCAAAATGATTATTGCTTATGGATAGTTGACATAAAGATTCAACTGCGGCTGAACGGACTTCGAGAAACTCGTCTTCCAGACCGTGCACAAAAGCTCCACATGCCCCGCTACTCATCAAACTTATGCTGTCGGCATCTAACAGTTCTTTAGGGGCGTCGTCGGCCCATTTTTTGCCACTGGCCCATTCGCCACTAGTTACGTTTTCCCATGCCATTTCATGAGCAGTTCTCTATTGAAAATATGAAAGACATAGATTTTTTACAGGTAAATTACAGCTTAAAAAATTAACATAAATTAGAAAAATATTACAGTATAATGCAAAAAAAGATTGGAGCGTTTGGAAGATGCTTATTTTTAAATTCGTCACAAATCGTGGACCTTGTGTTGTGTTAAAAAGAATACAAACCTGATTGGCCTCAAACAAATTGGCATTTTTTCTGGTTAGCAGTATAAACAGCCAAAATGCCATTCGCACCTAAGTAGGACAGCAGTCTGTCCAACATAGTATACTCAAAAATTTTAGAAAAACCTGCAGTTAATGCTCTCAAAAAACTAATTTAATATTTCTTTTACACCAATACATGCCATATCTTGGATAACATGCAGACACAAACCATCAGACCCTACGCAACTCTTATTTTTGTATCAAAACGAAAATAACATAAACTTATTAGAGAACCACAATAAATTTATTTAACCTTTCTTAACAAATAAAAGGCATGCTGAGCGTTTTATTTGAATGCTGAAAGGTTTTGTAAATAGCTGAACGCGCGAATCTGACGGTAAATCTTATACCTCGAAAATCACGCACCACATACCTGTAAGAAAAATTCCAGCTCAAAAAACAATACTTTCCTAATACATATACATATCTCTTTAATTGAAATCACTAAGCGTCGGTATTTAGCACTCTCAAGCTTATATAGCGAAAGCCGAAAGTGCTTTGTTGTAAAGAATAGCAATAATCCGGGCAAAAATATTTATTAGGACATACATAATATAGAAAATACCTCATTCCATTAGTTTTTTTATTTAGAATTAACTTATGACCACTTAACACTTTGTAAAATAACATTTTTCGAATTTGCAATACTTTTTAAGTCTAATACTATAAATAAAAACATAACAATCACGGTACTTACCTTTCTTCTCATGTTTGACATCAACTTCTTGTCAAGCGTCTGGTTCAAAAACTTAGGACTAACAAGTCTCATGCTCCCTAGTAGTTTTGCTGCTAAGGTGCGTACTTGCATTGACAAATCGGTTACACCATTACAAATTTTTCCAAAAGCATCATCAATCAAGCGAATTTCGTGTACACTTCCGGAAACTACAATTTCACTAAAAGAATAATCCATGTCGTTAATTCAACTAAAAAACTCTATTAACACACATCTACATACTTTTCTGGATAAGCGTTTCCTAAAATCCAAATCAATTTTAGAGCTACCCTCCTTACAATCTCATAATCATCTTTAAGCGCCGAAGATACATAAACATAGATATTAGGGTTTACTTTAAAACCACGTTCATACAACAAAATGACCGTGCTAAATGCCTGACTTCTAACTCTGGCATCCTCATTATTAAAGTAGCAACTTATAAGATGAAATAAATCGTCAGCCTCTTTCCCTTTGCATATTGGGGCATGGGTTCCAATAATTTCAAGGCATCTACATTTAACTGCATGATTTGCATCCTTAAAAGTTTACGTTATTTTGAAATGTTAACCTGAAAACACTCTTTTTCTTACGTACCTTTAAGTAATACTTGGCTAACTCGACTAACTTTTGATGAAATCCAGTTACGCTGTCATTAACTAATTGACCCAGTTTTAATATTGTCTTCATCCCTTGTGACAGTACTTTATGAGATCGGTCATTTTTTATTAAAATAATAATTTCGTCAATAATGCTGACGCCTTCTAAAGGATATTCCTCGCCGATTTCACACAGCAACATTAAAATCTTTACTCTAGCAGCTGATTCAGCTTCATTTTTGAAATGGTCACTAAACATACAAATTATAAGAATTATTACTGAATAATACTACACGGTAATATTGCAAAATTATACAGAGGCCCCGAAAAGGACAACCCTGGTTGGGAGGACAATGCTATTCACAATGTGTTCTTTTTATCCTAAACTAGAAAAAGTTGCGCAATTAGTACGCCAAGTTTGGATAAAGGAGAGATTTTTGGACTTTTGTTATTATTTGATAAAAAGTTTTAAATTCATGTAACAAGTAACAATAAATATTTTCTCATTTTTGAAACTACCAGATAGCATTTTTATCAAAATACCACTAAAATTGCATTTGTCAGTTCTAACATAGTTGTCAATAATGGTTGGTTTTTAGAATGCTTTTGACATTCTCACAAGTGCTGTGAAATTGTTTTGGCTCATTTTGTAGTATTTTTTATCCTCTTTCTAATGGAGTTTTACTGAAATCTATAAGAGTTGAAATAAAAAAATTACAATCATTCAAAAATTGAAAAAATGCTATTTTTGCAAAAAGTGCAATTTTGGCTAATTTTTATTTTGCTCCAGGAGGGTTCCAATGCACAGCAAAGGGCATATTTATACCAAAAGACCTTACATTAGGTGAAATGAGTACAAAAAAAGCACTAGAAAGGACAGTTCTAAATTCCTAACCAAAATCAACCTAAACAAAGGGAGAAATGACAGCTAGAATGCCCAAAAATGTTTTTAAAACTGATCACCAGAGGGTGTATCTCTTATCTTGAAACACCAATTGTATTGAGAGCTTGTGAGCCTATTGTAAGTTTAGTTTAGACTTGGTGATTTTCTTATTTTCAAGGTTATGAACATGGTAAAACAGGTATTAGTCAAGTAACCTGTAGCATTTTATGCACAGGACCCAATTGTAAAACCAACCATAAATATTGAAAAACACAGTCAAACCCAATACTATATTCTTACCTTAATTTTCTGACTACTTCTGATACATCTCCAGGATCAACTTCAAACTTGCCAGATATACTCAGCAAGAGTTTCACTACTTCATTACTCGTAGTACACTCCTCTAACCCACTGACAACTGTTGTTAGTGAGTTAGTAATTCCTGTCAATGGCTTTTTGGTTAATTTAAGTTTTTTAATGGGCACTTGAGTAGGTTCTTGAATCTAAATAATAAAAAATTAAGTAAAAAACACTGTATTAACATTATAACAATGGAGAAAACTCACCTGTACTACTGTCTGACTGTATTCAGCCAGAGCTCTTTTTTTAAGTAATGCAGCCATCTTCACTTCTTGGATTTTATGAAATTCTAGATTATGTCAATCAAAGTACTGGTAATTAAAAAAATCTTTTGTTAGACTACTGTAAAGGATGGTTTGTAGAGGTTTTCACAAAACATTGAACATTACTCAAATATTATATGTTTACAAACAAACACTGAGAGAGAGGAGAACTATTTTTGAACTTTGGTTCTCTAGAAATTTTGACGAGAACCAGTTGTACTTCTAGAAAATACGGAAATGCCGAAAATCCACAATTTTCTTTTGATGTGAACAAATTGCAAATAAGAAAAAACCCATTAACACATACACACATAACCTCACTATTTTTGTTTTGATTTAACTCAGCTGGGAGCTGGGACTGTGATTGAGCCGGCTTGCCAAATTGTGCATTATTTGAATTATTTTATTTGACTCTAATAATTAGTCTTCTTAAGTCTCTAATTTTCCAATTTTTAATGAAAAAACATCAGCTTTAGCAGCAACGACTTTCAAAAAATTGTTATGCAAATGCTCAATGATAAAGATTCATACAAGCACAAGGAGCAGCAGTCCATACATTCTAAAAGTACACCCGGCAATAGCGCAAAGATATTAAAACAAAATAAATAAAACTCAGTTTATTAAAAGCCGAAGTTTCTTTACAATATAAAAATTGTAACCTTTTGCGATGCCAGCTGCTATTTATCAAATGTTACATCTTACATCTAGTTAATGAGGATTATTTTTAAAATAAGTAATAATAATAAATAAATTCATTACATAAGATGTATTCGGTTATTAATCGTTTGATCTAGCGAACAGAAAAGTGACAATTATCACGTGATCTTCGATTACGTACGATTAGCGCAGCCACGTGATACCTGTCTGATTTTCACCAATAAACTCGGGACAAACTAATTGATGAAATATGTCACTGTCAGCTGTCCTTCAATTTTGACTTTTTAGTTTTTTATTCACGCATGTGAGGAAACGGATATAACCGAAAATTCGTCGGCCAATCAGAGTGCCGATATTCACTTCAATCAAACTTCAAAAATTTATCCTCCAATTTTTTGTGCCAACCTCAAAGGAAAACGTCTCTAGAATGTCGGATTTATTGTTAATAATTTCGAAAAGATGTTATTTAGTTAACCTGTGTTTAATGAGTTAAGATCTGATCCAAAATTTGTGTAGTGTACGCTACCTACAAGTGTGTAGGTGTAGTGTCCTGTTGATGTAACCCAAACTTGGGTCCAAAATGGACGAAAATAACGCTCAACCTCAAATACAGGCCCAAGGTTCACTTTGTAGCGACTCAACTAATGGAGAGGAAAATGGCAAAAATGAAGGTATATTGGATTAGATTTATTTTAAATAAAAAAGGTCTTGCAATTTAAAATGTGGGAAATCTATAACTTATTTTATGCAAACAGTTAGGTTAAGTTTCTGTTGACTTAAATGTTGTCAAGGTTAAACTTACCCACTTGTAGTTTGTTGGGACCACTATCCCACTTTAGTGACCCATTTCAAGAGAGCAAAGCACTATAGTTATGAAGTATAACTAAGTTATGCTTCAGTTAAGACTTTAAATTTTTAAGTAGTTCCAAAATCTGACTATACACACTAATTGCTATCATCATAGCATAGCAAAGGTGGAGTAGATCCAAATTCATAAAACTGTTGTAAAAATTTAATATGCAGGGTGTTTTATGATAAATGCCTCATATATGAAGGGTTCTTGATAGTGCATCAGAAAAGAACCCTCTAAAAAATAAGATTTCTATTGTATAAATCATGGTTCAAAGTGGTTGCATTACATAGATATAGAAGGGACAAGGAGAACGAAAATGGAGAGGGTGGGTTGCTGGGTTGAAACTTTACTAATTCATATACAGTCTGTCCAGGAGAACCCTGGACAAAAGATATTCAGTTTTTATTTTTTTTTGCACCTGGATGGTTGTAAGCACATTAGGTTTTACCATTAAGACGCAAACAGCTCTAAAATTAAAAAATTTAAAATTTTGTGCCAAGGGGTCCTTAAGAAAAATTCCCAGAAAAAATCACCTGGGGCAAAGTTACCAACCTTTTAAAATCATAACAAATCACTGTCCCTCATTCTCTAATCAAAACATTCAAAACAAGTTTATTGGGGGCACTTATATTGTACCAGAACCCTACCTAGATGTGAATTACCCATCAAATATTAAACTGAAAAATCAAAGTACATTTTCAAAATCACACAACCAAAAAGGCTTGCAAAAAGGGAAGTCCAATCTTCCAGAGGTTACAAGTTGCAACTGATGGAAACTACAATGTGTTAAACTACAACCCTCTTAAAATGCAGAGTTAATCTCGGAATTAATACACAAAAATAAACAGTGTTACACTCTGTAATGACAGTTAAAGCATGTATTGTAAATAATTGTTTTATCATAATAAACCTTGAAATTAACACAAATTAATTAAAAATATACATATTATTCATCTACCAGTCATTAAAAGTGCCCAAATTTCCTGACAAATAACATATGACCTAACCCTTGACATTATTAAAGGTTCAACTAACTAAATGCCAAATGTCACAGGAATAGGGACTTAGTAAATTGTTTCGTAATACCAATAACAACCACACACGGCAAATGTAACGTCCTGTAACGTTTCACAAGGCTATATAATGTTTAAGATGCATTAGGACGTTCCTTTTACTGAAGATCTTAGTCATAGGCGACATCATAGAACCTTACCAGTAGATGTCAGGGTGATGAAACTATCCATGAGACGTATTTTGACGTCATTGTTTGTATTTGGATCTGGGTGATCTAATACACCTTTAAGAGCAATTAATATTTGCCTATTCTGCCAAATTTTCAGAGTTCTATTAATTACGGTTTTCCCTAATGAATCGCGGTAGTTTATCGTGCTTGATCTGCCCTACATTGTAGTACACCAAGAAATGCTCATTAGTTTCCTCTTCTATAATGGCACAGTTGCTGTCTAACTCATTAGTAGTACTCAATAAGTTACTACATTTATTTTATTATAATTCACAATTAATTTGCAGACACTCTTGTGGCCGACCAAAGAATATGTCTTATTGGAGACCTTGCCAATGACAGTAAACTTCGCACAGTGGCTGAAAGTTTTGGTGTTCCTGTTGTTACATCAACAGATGCCCATGAATATTTTAATGACACAACCTGTTGTACATATTACGTGATGGATGACTTTGAATGTGACTTGTTTTATACATTAAAAAAAGCAAAAAAAGACGTCCTGGGCCCTCCAGCATTACAGCAGTTAGCAAGAAAGGAACCTAGAGAACTGCCAGATAACAATACTCGACCATTATTCAATATGGCTATGAAAGGTGTTGTAGTTTGTGTTACTGGATTTAGAAACCCTGATGAACTTGTAAGTACTTTAATTTTACTAACATAAACAATCTGGTTTATTATTTACTGTGTGGTACAATCAATAGCGGTAACATCAAAGGCATAAGCTGTGGGATTATCTCTTTCTGTTTGCTGCTATCAAGTTTTAAACATTGTTTTGCTGGTCACCAAGTTAATATAAAAAGTAATGACATTGATAAACCAACAGCTACTGCTCTTTGAAGTGCGAGATTTGGCAAGAACCTAATTGATTAAGAAAACAAAACAGTAAATAATGTGATGTTGAGATAAGTGTTAATTGTTTGACTGAATTACCAGGTTCATTCAAAAACTTGCTTTATTTCTGTAGAACTTTAGTCACAGTGCAGATTATAATCTCCTTAGATTTACTCAGCTCTTCTCAGAATCTCTTGAATAACTTCATAAATTTCGTAGATCTCCACAGATATCTTCAGATCTCCTTAGCTTACCAGAAAAACTAGAACTTCTTTCTAATTAAGAAATTAGGAAAAATTTCTAGGAAGAGTATATTCTTGTATGTCAAATTAGAATAAATAATGACTGCTTGACTTAAGCTGGGTTCACAAAGTTTACATAACAATTTCTTTCGGCTTGCGTCTGACGTCACAAAATTCAAAATTGACAGCACACGTCGGTCGTTTCTTGGACGTTCACATTTAAAGCTGAAAACAAAACTTTATCATTTGTCACCTCACACGTGAAATAAATGATAAATTATTTATTTAACCAACCAATGAGTCCACTGAGTAAAATTTTGTTCCCAATTCCTAATATGCCAATAATGCCCAGTAATTCCTAATAATTCCTAAAAACACCTAAAAATTCCCACAAATTTTTTGAATTACCACAACCGGAAAACTTTTTTACCCTTTCGAAAATTGTCATTTGCACAAACAGTTTTCTTAGAAATTTCCAAGCATTACGTCGTGGTAGGCCTTGTAGGTCACGTGATCGTGTTTTTCCTAATTTTCCAGGGTCAGATTAGCCCTGAAACAGTCAAGTGTGCACCCTGTCACTAAACCGTAAATAACACGCGTATTTGTAACATTTTGTATTCCTATGCTTTTATATGTTGATGGACAGCCAATGAAATGAGCTTTCCACTGACGCATAAAAGTCGATTTGTTAGAAGTACCATTTGGCCCCAAGAGGGCGTCAAGATTTTTTATGACTTTCTTGGTGCATCTTTTTATTCAATATTCAATAATTCTTTTATTTGCACCATTTTTAGTAGAGTTTTATACCTCAATGGATAACCAATGAAAAGAGCTTTCTAAAAAAGTATTCCTACTGAGGTTGATAGTTTGGCCACTAGAGGGCGTCAAAGTTGACTTATTTTTTATGACTAGTTCTCCAGCAATGCTCACTAATTAGTAATGCCGCCAATTCCTAAGTAATGCCCATTAATTCCAGAAAAGGCTAAAAGATCAAAATAAAAAAATTGAGCTTTAGACATGTAGGTATACTAGTTTCTTCCTATCTAGCCGGGAAATTTAAAAAAACACCAAGCACCTACCATACATACAGGGAGTATGGAAAGATAAAATAATGGAAAAAAAGATGATGATGAAATAACATGGTCTAACATGAACTCAAAAAATGATCACGTGAAATCGCGTTAAAAAGAAAAACGCACTCTATACGATGTTTGATATAAACACATATTTCTTTTGCTCAAGTAATCTGTGGTTAACAGATTTGCCTACTTTTTCGTAGCCCCCTGTAATAAACTGTATCAAAATATTGAAACCCAGACATAAAGGAGTCAAGCTGCAGTTAGAATCATTTTGTAGGCAAAATTGGTTCCTCTCATTCATCATATGGGCGGTTCAGTGCGTAGAGATACCCGCGCCAATTTGACTCATTTGATCGCAAAAAGTTGTGGCGGTGAAAAATATCAGTACGCCATCACTTTCAAAGTTCCCGTAATGGATTTACAGTGGGTGATTGACAGTTGGGAACATCATCGCTGGGACTTAGAATTTAGTGCTGCCAATGACAATTTTGTGGTAAACATTATTTTATAACAGCAAAATTGTGGTACTTAAAAGTGACTTTGTTTTTGACAGAATAAGTACAGGGTGAAGCCTTTTCACGGGGCTAAAGTGTCTTTTGTGGGATTTGCGGAAGACGAAGAGAAGCACATGACAGAAGTTTTATTGGCCAACGGTGGAACAGTAACCACACTAGCTGATCTCGAATGCAGTCATGTTGTAAGTTTTATAGAGTTTGCTTGATAAAAACGGTCTTCTAAAGTGTCGTTAATGTTTAGATACATAATCTGAAAGGGATATTTATTATGGGTAATTAGTGGTTGTTCTGTCCTGGCTTAGCTCCTTCAGTTATAAGGAATTTATGGATGGATGTTGGGCAGGTGGTGTTTACATACAAACATTGCTCTAAATGTTTGATACTGTTTAAAAATATTTTTGTTTTGACTTTTGCCATAAAAACTTCTTATGGATATTGCCGCCGCTTTTAATTAAGGAATGATCTCATTCTTATCATTTGCACATGTTTAGATATATTCACATTTAAATAGTGATATCATGGTTGTCTTTGAAATTAATGCATTAAAAGTGCATTTTGTTTAAACACTTAAACATTAAGAATTAAAAGCATAATAGAAATTAATTTTGTATTGCTCTTAGTCCGATAGTAAGTATATCAATATAATTTATAAAGTGTTTTTATAAATTGGATGTGACGTTTTTAAAGACCAAAACAAAAAATACAGAAAAGTAAAGAAAATGGTGGAAACCATTTGTTAATATCTGATATTTTTAATAGGATATCAAGCTGAAAATACTTACGTTTTAAACTGCCAACTAGAACGATACAGTATTTTTAATAAAGTTATTATTTTCTTAGTGACGGCAGTTTAAGAATACAATCGTAAAGTATGTGAGGCAATCGTCATAGCCTCTTCCTATTCAGGATAATTTTTTATAGATTGAAGTATCATATTTGATCGTTCGTCCGACGTTTCGGTTTTAGTTACTATTATCATTTTTCTTGGGGTGCAATATTATGTCGGGGTCCACATTAAACCGACAAAGGAGAAACAAAACAGAAACTTTATGTTTTTCAACAATTCTACAACAAAGTTGGAACATTTTAGAAACTTTTTTGTCGCGCCTCTGTTTTGTCGCCTTATAGAAGAGTGCCTTATGGAACTCTTTATAAAAAAACATGATTTGTATTATTTTTACTAAACTGCCAATGTACCACGAACCATGACATGCGGCACATTATTGTGATCACAAAAAGTACCCCAATGCAAAAATAAAAAAATTCAATATGGCGCCAATAAGAAAAATCAAAACGTCGGATCTAAAATATGCTATTGCCAAGTTGTAGAGGAAGAAAAGTTACAACGGAAGTGTCATTTATTTTCAGTTATGTCATCAAATAAATTTACTTAAAGATTGTAAAGTGTGGTTATGTTAATGACCAAGATTGTCTTTTTAAAATAATTTTTTATTTAGGGAATTCTGCTGCTCTGTTAGTTCAGATTTATTTTAATTGTAAATGAAAATTTAGAATGAACTCAGATACCTTTACTGATAATCACATATAATCATTTATTTTGTGCTCAAAAGCTAATGCCAGCTACCAGCATCCATTCAAAAATTCAGCACCCAACCACCATCTATATCGACTCACATACTTCATGGTTGTGGGTTTTAGGTAATGGAAAACTCGGAGGTGTTCACGCTGGAAGTTGCCAAAACTCCACTTTCCCCCAACCCCACCATAAAACCCAAATCATTTTCCGTTCAGGCCATCGACAGCGTTAAGACTCCTAACAACAATAGCATTGCGTCTTTCAGCTGTCTTCAGGCCACTTCCAGCACAGTTTGCTTGGAAACTTTGCAGGAAGTGTCCCGCAATAATGACGATCTAGTCAGTGAAATGGACAGCATTTGTTTTGAAGACCAGTCTTTAAACCTAAGCAACATTTCGGTGAAACGAAAAAGGAAATTTGTTTCGCCGGATAATACGCTAATTAAAAGAAAACGGGAAAAGTGTTGCAGTGAACGTAGAAAAAGGGTGTCCAGTTTTTTTAAGACCCCTATGAACTATTTTTCGAATAGAAGGCGGACAATTGACGCGGCCTCTTTCAATCATTCTTTAAATGAGAGTGCGGTTTCTAATTCCGGGGTGTTTAATGTGGAAACCGTGGAGAATCTAAGCGCGTGTATTGAGTCGGATACGACTCCCAGAGGCAGCATGCGCAAATCGAAGAAAAATCTTTTTACAAGGACGTTTAGTTCTTCACGTTTTACCAGGAGCAAATCGAAACTGAACTCATCGAAATTGTCATTCAATGAAGAACCATCAGAGCGGGGACAGCTGATGAACGCAAGTTGCTTTCCTGATATTTCCCTTCGATCTAAACCGTTCCAATCCCGACAACAAAGCGATTGTGGAAGCGAATTGGTTTCGGCGTCCAGGAGAACCTCTGCTCTTGCGGTACTAACTTCCATTTTCATGTTTCATGTTAATAGGTTTTATGAAAGAACTAAAGTGACATTTATTATTTTGATATATACCTACTCGTTTTTCAATTGAAAAACTGCTGAAAGCTATCACTCATCTAACCTAGGGGCTTCATGGCATCCTTTTACAGATTTTAATATTTTTTTATTTATAGTAAGTTGGGGAAATGAGGCGCAAATCTAGCATGCTTTTTTACATATGTTTTCATTTGGCGAAAAAATATACTTGCACATTTTTATTGTTTCAGCTAGGTTGTTAAGTATTTGGAGTTTTTTGATGATAACTTTGTAAATTCTTATGGCCGCCTTCAAGATGGCGTCCTCCATATCTCGGAAACCAATGACGATAGATTTTTTCTAATTACGTCATCGTTTTCTACGTAAAAAAGTGCCTTAATAATGTCTTAGTTTCAAAACTCTCTTTGGCTTTGTCAAAGAGTGTTTAAAATGCAGCCTCTGACGTTTTCCCAATTTTCCGGAAAACGGAGAAAGATAATTTAATTTGGAAAAGGAAATAAGTTTCACATAAAATTCTCTAAAACTTTCCCCATTTAACCGACTCTGTAGCTCTTACGGTTGCAGAGATCCCAATACATGTAGAACCAATTTGGGACACACTGTATTAGCAATAATTTTTTTTTGTGCCGATCTAAGTTTATTTAATTTTATAAGTGACTAAACTTCTTTGAAATTTTGAGTTATAAGTGTAGTGTTATTGTAGGAGCTTTGTTGGAGCTATTATTCACCTTTTAACATTTGCTTTATTTTTTACCGTAAATCACAAATTATAAGAAACTGTATACGCGCATTTTATCCCCACTGCTTGTACGGAAAGATTTTTTCACGACGTTTTTAGTGACAATAGATTTGTCTTGCATGAGAAGGTCACCTTAGTTCTTTCATATATTTTGGCATGTTGTTGGTTGATTTGAGATAACTGGGCGTAAAAAGTAGTGGCATGCCATGTTGTTCAGTTGGCTCTGTGTTATTAAGAAAATTTATTTTTATTGCTGTTTTTAGTTCAATACTAGGGGTAACAAGAATGTTTTATTTATCTCAGTTACTGTCGTATTTCGGATTAATACTAGTAGCCTAGCTGTCAATTAACAAATAAACAGTAGTTTTAATCGTAAAGCTTGAAAATATTTAAAAAAAAATTTTAAGTGCATTTCTTTTCAGTTTACAGAAAATTAGATAAAAATGTGCAACTATTTTTTTCTCTAAATTGAAAGTTTCAGTTTTTATACTCCAATTTGAAATTTTGATCCAATCAATAATAATTGGTTTAAATTTTAATTATTACAATATTAAAAAATATCAGTTTATTCTAATTACCACATTTTGTGGTTCAGGTGTTTATTTCCTTGTAATAGAAAGTGTTGAAATTTAGAAAATGATTTATACTAAATGACAGCTTTACGATTTTACTTGTCTTGTAAATAATAATTATTGTTCATAATAGGTGTAGTGGTTTGGTATTACCTTGTACTTTTACAAGGTGGCTAAGCTTAGTGTATTAAAAAAAAAATCATTTCTATTAAAGCAAGCTGCATAGTATCAGTATGAATGACTTTGTGACATAATTGATTCTTTTGCCCCTATTTCAACAATAGATCAAATATCTTTTCATTATCAATATTGAAACGGGACTCTATAGCTATGGTTTCCTAGAAAAGCGGTGCCGTTATCTGGCAGCCGTCATATGACGGCTGTTAATATACAGGGTGAGTCAGGGTTAAGCGGCCAAACTTTTATCGAACAGCTATCAGAAGACATAATAAATTGTTTGGAGGTTTTAAAATTTTAGAGCTGCTCTATATTATTTTGATTTACTATATTGTATAACTTGATTTGTGAAAAAATCAATTAATTGTTCGTCATTTTTACTGGTCCAAGTCACCTCTAAAGTATTTAAGCCCATGATATTGATTTAAATCACTGCTACACGCAAAAAAACGTCCAAACACTTTTTATCCCCGCTATTACGGTCGTCATGCAACTGACGGTACCGCTACTTTGCTTTACGGTGAAACTCGACGATTTCTAAGAAACCAACTCCAATGGTTTGCATTGACAACGTTTTGGTGATCACTTGACTGCACCGCTTTTTAGGAAACCGTAGCTTTAAAGTTCTTAGCTGAGCTGTAAGTCATGATCAATAAGATAAAACAAAATACCTTGTAAGTCATTTAAACTAATTAAATAAAATTAATAGCACCAATATCCAAGGTACTAATATTAGTCACCAGCTTTTCAAGCTACCTTTACACGATCAGTATTTTTAACAGTATTTCGAAATAGTATCAATAATACCGATCATGTGAGGGTAAATTTTGACGTCTCAAATTGAAGATACTTTAACGACCATTCAATATAGTGATGATAAGATACTGCCAATTTTAATAGTACCAGTAATACCACTGAGGCCCGTTGTAAACGCGAGTTCAGAGTATTTTCAGTGTTTCAAGGGTTTATGCGTCTTTACTGTTCAAATAGAATACCAATGTACTCTATTACAGGGCTTCATTGTTATGTCGATATCAGTTATTAGTTTCGTAAAAAAACCGAAATGATAAAAAACAACTGATGGATGTGATGTATTCGCGTCTCAAATCTATTAATATATTTTGGAGGCCTAAGTGAAAATATTGCAGAGTAATTAATTAAGCACAAAGACTTATTTTTGACAAGTGAATTTTAATTTTCAGGGTTTTTTTATGAGAATTTTGTTTTCTGTTTTGAGTTTTTTGTTGAAAAAGAAGATGCTTCCATATTTTAACTTTAACATAATATTACACCAAAGTAAACTTCAGCCAAATTAAATACCTAGTGTGTAATTCTTTTACGTACAGAGTGTCCCTCGAAAATAATACAGGGTGGGAACTTTCCAGATGACCTGATCTGATAATGGATAATTATCTTAACTTAGAAGAAAATATCAGTTACAAAGTATATTATAAAAAACAATGTCTACATTCTACTTTTGTTTCTCTTATTCTTACATTCTATGTTATCAAATCAATAAATCCCATAATAAAATCTAAATTTTTTGATTTAATTTTTACATTTTGATTATGCAATAATTATTTTTGATTTTGCGTATTTTATATAGTCTGAAAGATACTATACATTTCTTGTATTTAACCTATTCTTCTGATTCTAAGGGCAAACTGTGCAACTGTGTTTTGCCTCGTCATTTTGAAACACGATACGGATTTTCACGGTTTACAATGGTTTTTGTTCGAATGGGTGTTTAAAACTTGATAAATTCACTCAAATTTTACTAAAAGAACTGAAATGATCTACGTCATTCTTTTTGAAACATTGATAGCGCAATATCTCAGATCATTCAGCAACAGTTCCATTCACCTACTATTCACAATGTCTAAGCAACTTTATGGCCAAGGTGTATACAGTTACTTAAAATATTTTGTAATACGTCAATTTAGTTTTTCATACGTCTTGCCATACAGTTTTTTAGAAGAACTCATGTCGCATTGCAGCTTCTACGGCTCCAGTGATGTTAAAGTTTTTAATAGTACCAATAAGTTTTTAATAGTAGTACTAGTTGACAACTGCATTAATGATGTAGAACATTTAATTACCCCGTACCCTTAGGTGGTCGACGAAAGCTCAGTGGTAGATCGTCCTGAGGTTCCATCTCGACAGGCCTATATTGTTAAGGCGGAATGGTTCTGGACTTCGGTGCAAAAAGAGTGTAGCTTGGATGAAAAGGAGTATCTGTTTGATGATTATATTGATCACGGCGTTGCGTCTCCTGGTATGCGACGGGATAGTCATGCGACTACTCCTAGTAGCGCGAGCAGGTAACTTATTTTTATTTTTTTAGATTGATATTTAAAGGGTCCTACATATTCCAGACATTAGAATATTTCCAGATGTCTTCTGGTTGTAATGAAATTGTTGCACTAATCTATTGAAGTACAATTGAAAATAATTATATTCTTTTAAAGACCAGAATATTTAAAATTGATCAAAGCTCTCCAGCATTCTTATTTTTGTATATCATATCTTAAATACTGTCTATATTTTAATAGAATGAAAGAGTTCAGTAACTCGAATTAGAAATGATTATAAAGGAGAAATTAACGATAAGACAGAGAACTATTAGATAATAATTTTGTTTTTGGGCACAAGAAACTGAAGGTATTTAATTTATAAATTTAATAAATGAACTTGGAGAGTATAGAGTATTGCATCGTAGACTTATTCAAGCCGCTTAATCAAGTCGGCTTAGTTAAGCCTCCTAGCTAGAGTAGCTTTTCTTGAAGCTTTGAAAATAAAAGATAAATTTAGCGTGAAGGCACAGTTTGCCTTCTAACCTCTAGTTTAATTCAAAACACGTTCAAAGAGGCCATGCCATATCAGGCAAGGTGCAGAAATTTTTCAATATGTAGCAAGTCTTCTTTGGGTTAGTTTTTCAGGAAACTGTCGGGTTAAATTAGGAATTTTTATAAACGCTCTTCTTTTCTAAAACTTAATTGTTAACGCTAAAGTCACAGCTAAAGTTATTTTTTTTAATAAATTTGGTTTTGTTTTTTAATTAATTGTTATGATCTACAATCAGGTATTTTTACATACATTAAAATGAAAAAATAAACGTAAAATATTCAATTAAATTGAAAGTAACGCACTATTTCACATTCTTCGTAACTCAAAATTAAAGATTTGTATTGCAGAGATATTCTAATGTCTTGTCGCTTTGGGATTGTGTGTGTAGTGGTTAGAATATTTGTGTGATGCAGGAGGAAGCGTAAACGAATTCATGATACTATACAATCATTGGCACAACAGACGCAATCACCCGCTCTGCATAAACGCAGATCATCAGCCAGCGACGCAGGTCGTTTAAGTGTATCTGGCTCATTCTTGGATTGCACCACGAGTCCGGTAAGTAAGGTCAATATTATGCAAAGACTATTTAAAAGATAAAGCAAACAATCCTTGGGGAATCTTTTCTTCCTCTAATGGGGAATATTGCAGTATTTTGCTAACGTTGATTTACGTTCGTGACACTAGCGCACAGATTTCCTTCCAGTCGGTCTCCTTAGTAACCCACCAAAATTTAATAATGCATTAGCTATCTTATCTTTTAAATAGTCTTTGTATTAAGTAATTTAATAATTATTGTTACAATATAATGGAAGGTTTGCCACTCCAGAGTCCAGAAAAAATGATTTAATTGATCCAACCCAACGTTGTAGACATACATATACCAGGTGTCCAAGAGCAGCCTGGACATAGGAGATTAACATGGGAAATCAAAACTGTTTTTCCCATGTTAATCTCCTATGTCCAGGGTGCTCTTGGACACCTGGTATATAATAGGCAATTGTTACGGTCTTTACTGTGGAATCTGAATTAATATTCCATCGCTAATAATTGTATAAAAATTAAAAAGCTTAAAAGGAAAGTTAAAATGAGCCGGGCACGGTCTCCTATGACGTAGTAAGAGACATTTCAATATTATAACATAGGTGACAAGGACGTTACTCATTCCACAATTATCGGTCTTTTTTGTAAAACTTTCTTATTGAGACAGCTCTTACTATTGTTTTAACACGATTTAAGTTAAGTATGGGTTTTCACTGAATTTTTCGCAGTAAAATGTTGTGTTTTTAAAAGAAAAAACAGATGTCAAATATTTTTCTGCATATTTCTTATTACCGAAAAAAATGTTTTTGGTTTATGACCACATTACAGCTAATGTTGACAATAGCAATTCCTAGCAGATCAAGACTCGAAGTAACTGATGTTTTGGTTTTTTAATTGTGTTCCTGAATCTAGACAATTCTTGTTCTGTTAAAGTTTATTTCTAAATATTGTCGTTTTGAAGAATCTTCAATATTTGGGAGGCTATAGCAGGCAAACAGTTGAAGATAGAACAAAACAGTTTGCATATTTCTATCTTACTTTTTTGAGATCTAGGTTATAATGGTACCACAAAAAATGCAAAAAATTTCTAAAATGTAAATTTTTTGTTTCAAGTTTTATAGTTTTCTAGATACAACCGACGTCCTGTCTCAGTTGGTCATCCCTTAAATTGACTAGTAAAAGTATTTTTCTGAAATCGGTATAGATTTGACAATTTTCTGGTGTCTATCAACGTCTAACAATGCGGGTTTTCAGTACCTCAACTGTTGGTAAACAGCACGTGTAATTACAGCCAGATTCAAAATCTCCCAGTCAAAAACCAAACTTAGACTAAGGTGTTTTTAAATACGACGGTGCAATTATGCAATGGGTCATAACTTTTATCAATTCTTTCAACTTGTGACTCAGACGAAATTTATGGATATAGGTTTTATTACTATATTGGGCCCTTTAAATAATAATATGGATCACTTTAACCTACTACAAAATATAAAATCTTTTGTCAAAAATATTGGTTTTTATTACTGGAAGAGACATGAGCAAATAAACCTTTTATAATAACAGAAGTATAGGTCGAATGCAGTAGACCTAAGTTTCGTCAGTTCTGTTTGTGGTACCTTTCAGTACAAACCTTGGTTTTGCAGTTTAAGAAATGACATCTACATTAGTCTCACCATTTTCAAGATTGGTTCTTTTTAATCGGTCATATCGGATCCTTCGTATTTATTCTAGTTACAATCGCGGGTTGAATTCAAATAGGTCTTTTGAAAATTCAACAAGTGAATTTTGGGTGTGTATTTTCTGGAGTGGCCGTAACAATATTGCATTCAATTGCATCCCCATATTCGGTTATAGGGAGAAAAAGTACCGCATGACGAGCAGGCTATTGATTCTCCTCGGAAGAACCTGACTGCCCGACATACAGTTTTTTTGGAATTACTACAAACCGAGAATAATTATGTACAAATTCTCGAGATTATAGTAACACTGTTTAAGGACTACCTGGAAAGGATGTCCGAAGACGACGCGCTACTCAATAACACTGAATTGAATCTCATTTTTGGAAAGTTGCCGCCTATATATGACACTCATGTGAAAATGTTGGACGAGGTAAGTCATTTCCGTCGTTATTTTGTTAAGGTTTTTTTTTTCTCCATTTATATTTAACGTGAAGTAGTAGTCCATGTTCTCGCAGTGAAATACAAAAGGAAGGTGAGAAACACAAAGCCGTCTCCACAATAATGTGATTGTGTTTCTCACCTTTCTTTTTTTATTTTTATTTGCTTACTTAACAGGAGAAATTAGTTCAGGAAATAGTGAATAATACATTTATATTTCACCTATACGTTATGAATAGATAATACCTTGGAAACGGTGTAGGTTATAGTGCTCATAACAACCTGAGGGCATTATAGGCGGGCGTTATTATAACGCCCTGAAAACCTTTTTATTCTTTCACGGCATAAAAACTACGTATTTCCTACGTTAGGATGAACGTTTAACCTTAAAAATGTAACATGTAAAATCCTATGTTGCGCGTTAAAAAAAACGCACTGTATAACATATACATACTACACTCACAGCCATTCGCACCACCAGTCATTTTGAAGGTTTAAGACTAATTTATCACTACAAAAAAAATCACACAGTCTGAACTCAAACCTTCAAAATGACTGTCAGTGCTTACGACCGTTATACATCAATGCAATGGGTTAGACAAAAATGGCGACAAACTTCGTGACACGTGTAACTCTGCCAAAAGGAACGTGAGTGACCTCATTAAACATTATAACTAAGCAAACAAATGCAAAACACCAAACACCAGCTTGTACTAGCACATAATCGTGAAACGTAAAAAGGTTTTTCTTTTAAGTTCCGCTGGTTATCAGCGCATTGGAACGAAGAACGCAGCATCGGCAACATAATCATCAAGTATTCGACCGAACTCCAGAGGGCGTATCCTCCTTTTATCAACTATTTTGAGGAGATGAAGGAGGTCCTGACCAGCTGTGACCAGTCGAAGCCCCGTTTTCACGCTTTCTTGAAAGCCATGCAGACGAGAGCGGAGTGCGGCCGACAAAGTTTACAGGAGCTGATGATCAGGCCTGTGCAAAGATTGGGCAGCATTTGCTTATTACTGAATGGTGAGTACTCAATAATTTTCTTTTATTGTTGTATTTTCTACAGGTGTCTTATTTTTTTAATTTTTTTACTATTGAAGTAGTCGTTAGATTAACTCATGTACTACAGGAAAAAATTTTGCAAGTCGGTTAACTTCTTTAAAAAGCTGTTTTTAATTTACGAGACGCATTTATGAAAATGTTGTTTTGTTTGATTTTTTCCAAGTGAAATTAGTTGCTATATCATGTGAGTGGCGTGATCGTGTGTAAGGTCGTGTGACTAGTTCGATTACTCCCCTTTACTGAGACTTTGAAGCATAACATGTTTTTTTTTTATCACAAGACATTAATCAGTCTCTCTGACGAAGTGGTTGTCAACTGTCGATTGTTGTTATATTTGTTTTGACAGACTTCTAAAATTTAGACATTTTTGTCTAGCCAATTGTTTTCTCTTTTCATTGAACTACTGGTTTTCTATTGGCTTGATCAAAGAAATAACATTTGTCGTAATTTTAATGGCTTACTAACCAATACCTACTAGTCTTTGAAATGCTTTTCTCTGTGCACAAAACAATCACCCTGTATATCGGTAGTTTATTTAAAATACAAATTTAACCAATTTGTCAATAGACATACTGAAACATACACCACGAACTAATCCGGACCACGCTGCGCTTGATCAAGCTTTGGCCGCATTACGCGAAGTAATGACGCATATAAACGAAGACAAAAGGAAAGCGGAAGGTCAAGTGACCCTGTTCAATATATTCAATGACATCGACAATTGTCCGCCGGACATTGTGTCGTCTCATAGAAGTTACGTGACAAGGGCTGAGGTGGTGCAGCTGTCGTCTTCCGAGGGTTTGGCCAATAAAGGAACGAGTTTGATGCTGTTCCTATTCAGCGATAAGCTGGAGGTGTGCAAGAAGAAGTCGTCCAAGGCGTTTGTCAAAAGTCCGTCGGCGGGCAGTTACCAAATGCAGGGCCGGACTAGTGTCAAGCCCTACAAGCATGTTAAGTTGATTGCTTTAAATACTATTAAAAGGGTAAGTTGTTGTTTTTCACTAGTTATCCATGTTTTCAAGCGATGGTTATTTTTTTAATTTGTGTATAATATTATTTGATTTAACTAAGAAAAGTTATACAGTGTGAGCCTCTAAATTGGAATAAATTTAGTAAATCAAGTATTTGTTTAAAAATATGCTCTGACTCGTCGAATAGTATTTTAAATTGCGCTTTTTTTGGTGTAAGGAAATTTTATAGAGGGTGTCCCCAAACTTGAATTATGACGTCATTTATTTTTTTTTAATGGCAATTTTAATTTTTTTATTGCTATTAAAGAGTGTATCATGTCAAACTTTTGTTCGTTGTCCTTGAAAAGATATTTAAGAAAAATAAACTAACACAAAGAATTTAAAAAAAATTGATTCACGTCAAAAAGGTTTCAAAAATACAATGATGAAGTAAAAATAAAATATGGCTCGTATTTAGAAAAGTAGAAGTTTAGTTCACAACTCAAAAAATAGTGAATCTATAAAAGTAATATTAACATGATCGTAATCTACGTTAGAAAGTGCCTAATCAAATTTCTTAAAGGAAAAAGTAAATTAACACTTACTGTGATATCTGCTATTGGTACGGTTCCTGGTTATGATTTCTCGATGTGACCATTATGCACCATTTGCCTCATCTTTTAATTCAAAAGGAGTACAGGAATCTTCGTCGTCCTATTTCATTTTCGCGTATAGAAAAAAACTGAATGTTTCTGACAGGAGTGGATATCGTTTGAACAAAAAATTGTGTGTACATCTTGGCACTGGAATAATTTTTTCGTCCTCAAGATTGCTGTTCTCTGCCGTAAAACGGCCCCGGACGCCAAACTTTCTTTCGACCGAAAAAATACCATTTTACGGCCTAGCTATACAAATTATCCGTGCATCTTATTTTTACATGTAATTAATGTTCATTACTAACCCGATATTTAACATTATTAGGTTATAGACATTAAAGAAACAGAAGACTGCCAAAAAGTATTTAGCCTGGTATGCCGGAGCAACGAAGAAACCAAAGAAAAACTGTATTCCTTTGCTATGGTCGATGAGGAAGCTGACAAACTTGCGTTTTTAAAGATTCTAACCAGGACTATGGCCAACAATGTTTGCTCTGCTGATGCTGTAAGTTTTTTTTTTAACTTGTGAAATATAATTATTATTATTGCGATTAAACGGAGATTCTTAACGCAATCGACATAGTGTCGGTACATATGGGAGATAATATTTAAAAATAAATATTGGGAGGCCTCCACTTTTTCCTGACAGCTGTAACATTAAAAAGTCCGTCGATATAAACAACGGTTATAGCTATTTATGCACCAAGGGTCGTTAGAGAGAACATAATGAAACAGTTCGAGGGCCTACATGGCTCGAGGGATAGGTTTAGGCTTGATGGACACTATTAGACTCTCCCTAACGCCTGTGGTGCATACAATGTTTTATGTTTCACCTAATTCAGCAATTATTTACTGTTTTTCATTGAAAAAGTAAGTTACACTTTTACCGGTATGTTGTTTAGTGTTTATTTTACCTGAATGATGTTACTTTGACGTTTGAACAATGACGTTGGTCAAATTATGCTTAGATTCGGCGTTTTTTAACATGTTTTCGTGTGGAAAAGCTTGAAAATTACATGCAAAACAACATTGCCAAAGCTAAAAGGCTTGATTCAGTCATTTTGGCAAGATCGAAAAGCTCAAGAAGCTTTTAATTTGCTTGGTTGGAAAAACGTGGGCTACTTTAACGAAATGAACTAGCTATGACTTTTAATGATAGGCTTGCTGTCAAATTTCATTATTAAACAGTGCCGTGAAATTGTAAAATAGTCGCGTTTCTTTAGGGAAACGCAAATTGTTATCCCTAATTCTGTGCAGTTAAATTTTGACGGTTGTGGCGTTAAATGACAGTTTAAGACGTTATATTTGACAGTTATGACACTTGACAGCGTGGCTGAATCTATCACTATCACGTGGCTAACTGTCATGGCATTTTCGCTCAGTCGAGGTTCAACTCAAACTCGGGTATAGAGTAATCGCTAAGCTAGGGTTTTCTAGGATCATTTGAAAATATTTTAGGGTCAAACCGTTGTAGTTTGTATTTACACATCAATACAGCCTCAAATTTGACATTTGTGCGGCTAAGTGAAACTTTGATTTGTTTTTTACGTCACCTGACAGCTGTCAAAAATCACGCAGCTGCGACGCAAAATAACCGATCCAAAATTTTAGTTCTATCGCTTGGAGGAATCAGTCTGCAAAATTTAACAGTTGTGACGTTAAGTAATGTAAGTATGAAAGTTAACGCTAGAACTGACAAATTTGGTTCCGTGGAGCTGTAAACATAACTTACAGTGCACTTCTTCAAAGGAACACATCTATTTTATACTTTCAGGTGGAGTGGGTTTTGGCAGTTATGACATCTGTCACGTGACGCAAGCAACGTATTAAAGATTACTTACAGTGTGGTAAAAAGAACAAGGGCGAAACACATCTACTTGGCTTTTTATAATTTCCAAATAGTCCAAATTTCATTGCCTGAATTGTTGCTTATAATGCGCATTTATTAGACTTTTCTTCATCATTTTCTTAACTTCTCCTAAAATTTTTTTAATTCTGTTGACATTGTCTCCAAAAATTTATTTCCTATAATTTTCCATCTCTACTTGTTACTTGTGCTATGTCGGTTGCCTTACGGATCCATTAGTATTTTTATCTGAGAAACTTTTGAAACCACTCAAGATTTCCCAATTTGCATTTTGTGTATTTGTGTTTTCTTTGTTTGTAGGAGAAATTTATGGCCTACTTGGAGGCTCACCAGTTAGACATCGACACTAGTGATTTGAGCAACGGGACATTGTCGAAAGCTTTCAAGTTTGCCAAGACTCGCTTGAAGGTTAGTATGAGCCGTCATATTAAGGGACATGCTTTGCAAATAAACGTTACTTCGTAAATGTTAACGTCACTTGGTAAATAGGTCGTCATGACAAAAAGTACATTCAGGATAACTTTTGCAAGTTTTAGTTTCTATTAATAATTTAGTCACCGGTGATTGATGTCTCAATATTTTAACAAATGAAGATCCCTTCATTCACACACTTTGCATCTTTTTTAAATATTTTGATTTATGTGTCTAGTCGTATTATTTATTTAATTTCTGGTTTGCGCTCGCTTTGGTTGTTTTCACAATTTTTACTTCATGTTTTAAAGAGCAATTTTACTGTGCAACTTGGGAAAGTAGAAGTGATTGTTGTGAATGTACCCTAATGTTTTTTTTTTCATATTGTAGTAGGTAGTTTTGGGAAATAAACGGAACTATTATTGGTTTTTGTTTTTGGTTTTAATTTGGCATCACAGTTTGAGCACTTGGTGGGTTGTGTGTTTTAGTTTTGGCTTTGTTATTAGTTATTGCAAATGCACTTTTTTGTGAATACTTCACATTTAAAACACGCTTCCTGGTATTACATTCATGTAGTGGAGTTAGTCTGATGAATCAAAGATAAATTCAGATATAATACGTTTGAAACTGTTTGTAGTTGAAAGTGTTGAAGAAATATGTATCATTTTCCAAACTTAAAAGGCCTAAATTTTACCGTTACCTAGTATGAGTCAATGTCAATATTTAGAAGGTCACTTATTGCCTGTTAAAGAACCGATCAAAAGTCAGATTTTTAGTTTGCTAAATGACGCTAGATTGACGAAGTGACTGGATAAGCTTCTTTCTAATAAAAAAGTTCAAACTCATCCTAAATCAGTTGTGCTTTAATATTATACCTCACAGCGACAATAAGGTAAGTAATTTTTGTTCATTTTGTGTAATATCAAATTATCAAAAATATATTCAGTGGCCTGTCACATTTCTCTGTTTTATAGTCGTCTCCTAAGTCATTTTTTTTTTAGAAAAAGGGTTGAAACTTTAAATTTAAGTAAACTCGAGATGCTTAAATAAACTGTGCTAATTTTGTCTGTCAGCATATTAATTACTCGTAAAATCAATTTTTAATTTTTATCTTTGACCCTCTTTATCGCCCTTATTATCATCTTATAGTCTAAGGTAAATGTGGCTAAATCTACTTATTTTGGTTATCATCGTTCGTATACTTACGCTATAGCGTTGTCCACACCATTTAGAGACACCCTGTATAGTATCTTAGGAGAGCAGTAACACTGTAGATTCAAGACCGTTTTAGAAGAAAGAAAAAGAAGAGTTCATAACCAACCAAATTTTGAGAGCACCCTGTATATTTTTGAAAATATGGTATAATAATATTGTGCATTATTTTCAAAGTTCATTATTACCTAGCATTATTATTAACACCGTTACAGAACATTTTCATGGTAAGTTGGACGCTACGGAAAACGGGTTATAGGATAGCACTCAAATGTTTCCCATAAGGAAACTGTTCCTAAACGCAGAGTGGTTTAGAAAATATAATCTGAAATTTGAAAAGTTTTGGTCACATATTTTCACTCATAAAACTTCCTGACTATATCTACGGCGGCAGGAATAAGTATTGTTAAATTGCATCTTTACAGAAAAGATTTTTACTTATTTCTGTTACCCCGTATAACTGTTTGTTTAAGTTTACTTTACTACTATACTTTACCTGTTTGTGAAAGACATATGTCAAGCTGAGCCAATTTCGTCAATATTCGCTAATTTTGTCTGGTAACAATAAAGCATATACAGGTATGAACATTTCAAAAGTAAGCATGAAAAGGAGTGAACTCTATGAAAAGGAGAGAGGAAATCTATGTAACGGGGAGATAGAACTGCGACGATAAGCACCGGTGTTGCCAAGTCAAGCACATTCTGTCATTAGTGTCAGTTGACAGTTTGCAAAAACTTTTTTTTGTGTTATTCCTTCTGATTCCCGCGCTTAGGTTAGCATCATGTAAACCTATGAACATTTTTTTGTTTATTTCATTTAAAAAATACCCATTATTGCGGCCGATTTTAAATATAATAAAAAAAGCTCAAAAAAAAGCTTAAAATATCATTTTGTCCAATCTTTTTGGGCAATTTAAAAATTGTCTCTGGCATTATGAAAAATTCCCAATTATTTACATTGCCCTTAACACATATACTTTAGCGCCATATCTAGGGATGGCTCTTTATAATAGGTTTGTTCCAACCGGTAGTAATATTGCAATTTTTTGAATGTTATGACACTTTCAGTTGTACCGAAAGTCAGCCATAAGTTTGTTATTTGAAAAAAAAATAGTGTTTTTGTACTAAAGAAAATTCTGAACAACATGTAAATCAAAATTAAAAGCTTTGAAAGGGTTAAAGCAATAGTCTTGCCATTGTTAAAAGTTAACACTCGTTAAAACATTGACAAGACACGCTTGCAGAAAGTAGTTTTATTGTTAACAAATAGCTATTAAAACCATTAGAAGATGAAACTGTAATCTAAAACAATGTTACTTTTACAGGTAGGTCGGACGTTTTCTTTCAACAAATCTACCCCGTCGAAACTAAAGCGTGCGGTCAGTTCCATGATGTCCCCATTTGGTAGCTCAACCAACTTGACGCCGGCATCACAACTTGCCAACATGCGGCTGGCTAGCTACAGCAATATTAATGTAAGTGTTCAAATTCAACCTAAAATTGATTCATTTATTGTTTTTCTTGGTGTTATTTTGCCATAAACTTTCTTAAAAGGCGCTCTAAGAATCACCTAGGCTAAAATTGTGATTTGACTGTTACAGATCATCTGCAAAATGTCACAGACATACCGATCGGCCTTAAGCCAGTACGCAGAAACACACGACGAATGGTTTTTGGCCTTGTTTCTTGCGACTTTACCTTTTTTATTATTGTTAATAACCCATTAATCAGTTTTCTTGCTTTTCCGAAATTATTTTTTGAATTAGTATGACTGCTCTGAGCTTTCGTTTAAGTTAAGTAACGCAAATTGATATTTCTTATTTAACTGGTCTAAACAGATAGATTAGTCAAGTACACATGCAAAACTAAATGAAATGGAAGGATAGCATAACAATGTCATAAACAGGTGACAAATAAGCAAACGTCACATTTTTAGACTTAATAATGCCAATAATTTGTTTAATTTTTGTAAATGGCAAGACACTAAATTAAAGTATTTATAATTCTGTTATCCCTTAAAGAACCCCGATTTAATTTTGCTTCCGTATCCAAAAGTGAGGTCCCTAAGGTTGCCCCTAGATCATCAGATAAATAAAATTCTTTATAGGTACCCACAGTCCACAGTTCCGATCACCAGTGCAGATCACCTCTAGTAGATCTTTTCTTTGCCTGTGTGTCGGATCCTCCTCTGCTGTGAATTCAGTGCCCAAACATCAGTCAAATCGCTCCAAACAATCAGTTGCCTGATCAGGACAAACTCCCCGAACTTCTTTTTGGAAAATTGCTTAAACGTAAGCTGTTTCCAAAAATCTGCTAACCAAACAACGCCCTTCCAGCCTCTTTAAAGGTTTTGATCCAAATGTCTGAATTACTGGGGGAAGTACAATCTTGGAGACAGACACCACCAGTCGAACACGTTCCCCAGCCTTCTCAGAGCTTCTTCCAATTTTTTTTCTTTTCCTTTTACTATTTTTTAAATTATTATTAAATGTAAAATAGGATCACAAGAGGCAAAATATTTCGAAAACGCTGTTATTTACGTCAAACTTTGACATTTTGAGAAATAAAGATCGGGTGATCGGTAAAGCTCGGTAGAAAGAAAATCGGAAAACAGACGACAAAGCAATTGCGTTTTATTTTGCAAAAGAAGTTCTAAAAGTCAAACAAAAAAAATTAGTTAGTTTTAAAAAACTCGTTAGTCTGTTACAAATTTAAATTTAGAAAAACGTTTGTTTGACAACTCTAAGTATTTGAAATTTGTTTCAGGAGCTGGGAGGCAATAGCGAAAATTCAGATGGACGACAATCACAAGCGCCTCTTTCCGTACAACCTACACGTAAAGCAAAAACTTCCTCATTAGGTATAGACGTATTAAAACGGTTATAGTGATTTGTGAAGTGTAATGGTGATTTTTACTCAATGTTTAAGCTACTGTGCATACTAGTTTTAAGTTCGGATATTCATAAGAGAAACCGTTCTAAACGCGGCCAAATCGGACAGTCCTTTTTGAACCAGTGCCTTAAAATGTTTATAATTTTTAATTTATTATTTCACCGACGGAGCAAAGCTCTTTACGTCTCTCTACCATATATTTCCTTACGTACAAATTTTAGTGCCTAAACGCTCGCAGGTTGGCCATTTTCTTCCAGTTTAAGACTCGAATATCGGCTCAAATATATTTTTATCTAAAATAAAACTAAATATATTATTGTCTTTAAGGTTAATAAATTTGACGATAATATACTTAGTAAGCGTAAACATTTTTGTTCTCCAAAATTTCAGGTTATATTATATTTTAATGCTATTTACAAGTTTTGATATTACATTTCGAATTGTGGTTTTATACTGTAACGAAAGCGATATACGTCCACCTTATAGGTGATTTTAGTTTTATTATTATTATTAGATAACTATAATATAATTATGAAAATGTAAATAAACCAATAATTTATGCCGCTTTATTTTTGTTTTTTATTTCGTTTGCGGTTTTAGCTCCTTTCTGGTGTCCGAAGTTTTAAGCAGAAAATTTTACTGAAGTAGAGAACGGTAAGACAGCAGTGACGTTTTTGGTTTGTTTAACAAATATCCAAACTTCATTGATTATTCTTGTTCATATCACGCCCTCTCCTGCCGAAGGTTGGCGATCCAAATGGCCATTGTAGCTCTGGAAACTGCAGCACGAAGGATTTCTGCAGATGAGCGGTCGAACCATCTCCTTAAATCTTTTAGCCATGAGTTCTGGCGTCTTCCTACTGATCTTTTCCCCTGTACTTTGCCTTCCATTATGAGTATTTCGTATTTATCACCTCTCATCACATGACCCAGGTATTGCATTTTTCTTTCCTTGATGGTGCTCAGTAGTTTTTTTTGTTTGTGCATGCGCTGGAGTACTTTTCATCGTTGGTGTTCCTTTGTATCCATGAAATTTGCAGCATCCGTCTATACACGTACATTTCGAAAGCTTCTATTCTCTTTTCGATCTGTGGATTTAGTGTCCAGCTTTCACATCCATATAGTAGAACAGAGAAGACGTAGCATCTAATCATTCGAGTTCGATTGATTATTTGACAATAGATATTAAAGACAGGCAATCCAACTCCGCACGCGGTTTCATTCCGACCGATTGCAATCCATTATACAGGATCCAGTTAAAAGTCTCACAAAATTTCATTAAAAATAGTATCACTATAATTCAGTTGAATCAGAACCCTCCAATTACCAATCCAATCAAATTCATAACTATTTGGAAAAATTGGATCTTCTACCAGGAGTAGGTATAAAAGTTCTCGACATTCATTGTCGCTAATATGTACCTTTTCCGTGAGAACGCACGAAGTGCCCATTTTCGGTGCACTGTTTTTAACTGGTGAGTTTTCCGGTGCGCTGATAAAAACGTGTTATTTCTTGCATAAAAACCGTTTTTCAAGAGTCTGGTGTGTTAGATTACCATCCAATATGGAATGATTTTATATGCTGATATTTTATGCTACAATATGAGTTCAAGTTGCAGCTAAAATCGGTCAAAACACATTAACATCTTTCGAGTGCGATTTACATAAAATGTCATAATACGACAACTACCTGCATGAATTCTAGAACAACAATAACTATCTTGTCAATATCAATGTCAAGGTATTTTCCTAATATAGCTATTTATGTACCAAGGGCGTTAGAGAGAACATACTGATGGCCATTATACTCTCCTTAACAGTAAGTAACCTAACAGTTCAGTTTTTTCGAAATATCTTTAAAACAAAAAATAATAGAATATTTTTTCAGAAAAGATTTGAATTAGCCATATAATTCTTTTGTTACTTCAATAATAACTGAGAATCCAATGGTGAGCATAGAATTTGGGACAGACTGTAGACTAATTTTACGTAGCCGTAGTATTATAGTAAATAGTGAACAACATCAGATTCACTTTATTTTGAGTTTAATCTAGAATAGAAGAGGGTATTTTTGGATAGAGAGCTCTTAGAACCTTTATTTGGCTGTTTTTAGAGAATATACAGGTGTGGTAAATCCAAAACCGACCATAGGAAAACCGTGTAACTGACAGAGAAACGTAGATAATTGCATGCGTGGGACAAAGACAGAAAACGAAAAAAATACCATGTAGGCCATATTTTCAGTACGCTGTTGCCAAAATTCAATACCGTCGACAAAATGTATTGGATTGGTTCGGTTAGTAGTTGAAAAAAACAAATTTGAATGAGTCACCAGACACCTAACTATGGAACTTAATGGTCGTATTGCTTTGCTTTAAAGACGAAAAAGCTAAGGGTAGTAAACAACTTATGACTAATTCTAAAGAAAATTGTCAAAACAAACTTGTGTACACAGATGACCAGCAGCCGCTTAATAGGACAAGGGCTAAATTGCAAGTCGTAAATCCGATCAAAGTCCAAACAAACAGGTCAATTGCATGTTGCAGCTCTGTCAAAACAAGTCAATTTTGGTTATTTTCAGGCTCTTTTGTACTGCACTAAGTGGCAGACCTTTTACTATTCAACTATCATTATCAAGGCGGATCGGGTAACGCCCATCTTGAAGGTCGGGAGCGGTTATTTGTAATGCATTTATTGAACATGACAATCATTTCTATGGCCTGTTTGTTTGAAGAATGTTTTTATAAAGTGGACAAGAAAAACTTATGGTTAAGAGAAAACAGCAAGAATTGTACCTATATGAAATGATTATGTTACGGTCAATTTGGCCGTCATCACATTGGCTGGGGATTAATAATAATGCTGAAAGTCATATTTGCAATTTAATTATAACTACCTAATATAACGTAACTTTTAAGTCTGTGGTAGTAATAACAGTATTTATAATGACCGGGCAATATAATAATAGTTATTTACATTACTAGTGTGGTATGAGCAATTTTGAATAGGTAATATATGTGTTACCAAATGGCTTATAAAATAAAAATCTTCTGCATTTATCAACATTAATATGGCAACCGATCAAGTGTTCCCCTCTTAATACTTTTTTCTACTCCTACAGGGATATTGGTTCATTCCTTAACAGTTTAGAAAACGGATAAGTAGGCAATTGCCAACGGTTGAACGAATACAGAATCCTAGACTTTCCGCAACTGTGCGATATGAAATAGACTAATCACAGACAATCTTCAGCGTGCGTAAAGAAATAGACCAATTACAGCTAATCTTGAACGTAAACAAAATAATTCTTCTGATTAGAACATTTGTCCTGGAAAGTACACAGCAATCCTTGAAACTAGGTAAGCAAAACTGGTAAATGGTTCTTGTTATTACCACATGAACCAATGTTTGAAACGTTTCCGTGTTTACATTATCACTTTTGACGCAGCCAAAGTTTGACTGGTGTCCCGGATTGTCACCGGGTGACAGCTGATTAACTTCGTCTTTTAGGTTGAGGTGTTGAATGGTTTTTATCACCGCCTTCTGTACAAGAAAGCCAAGAGGGTGCATGCCAAAAATTCCAATATGGCCGAAATAGTGGTTGACAGTTTGCATTTGTTTGTATTGTGGAAATTGAGTTTTTCCATGATTAAATTAATTTTTAAAGTTTAAAGTCAAGACTTGGGATTACTTGCCAAAGTAATTTTTGTTTGCTATTATATATTGTTATTGTTGTTTATATGTTTATTGTTCTAGTGAAAGTGTAGTTTGTGTTCATTTTATTGTGTTATCACTATTGTTATTGTTCCTTCATTGTTCTATAATTTGTTGTTGGTTTTTCAACTTAAATTCTATTGCCTCTACAATATGCCGTCCACTTGTTGTTTGCCAAATTGTAAAAGCAATTTGGTGAAAGGCCCAAAAGTGTCAGTCTTTTACTTTCCAAAAGACCCTGCTCGAACCCAACAGTGGTTGAAAGCTTTGAACTGGAATGATTTTACTCCAACACAATACTCAGTGGTAAGTACAATATGCTTTCTCATTCAGTAAACTTATTGCCTCTTACATACATAGGTATGTGAGTTACATTTTGAGGCCGCCTGCATTTTGAGAGCAACAAAGGTTTACTCTGAAGAAACAGGACAGCTTTTAAAGTTCATTGGCACATTTACATTTTAAAAGAAAGGTCTTGGTAATAATATAAAACCCATTTACCAGTTTTGCTTACCTAGCTTCAAGGATTTCCAAATTTTCTTTGATTGAGCAGTTTTTACATTAGTTTGTTGTACTTTCCAAGACAAAGGGTTCTAACCAAACTTGCTTTGGCTGGACTTTATTGGGTATAAAAAGCCATATCTATACATATCTGGATCAGGAATAAAGCGTTCTTTGATTTTTCACTCACAATTTCTAATCAACTACACGAAAAAATAAAAAAAAAACATATTTTCCACTGCATCTGCATAGGTTTGTGTACAAAACGAAAACCGCTAACACCGCCATTAAAAGTGACATTCTAGGCTTTCTTGTACAGAGGGCGGTGATTTGATTCATTGTAAATTGTAAGTTTGTATCATTTGCTTTATCATATAATAAAGTAGATGTTTTTATTCTTTAATTGAACACTAACTGAAACTTGAACGGCTTTTTCATTGCCTCAAAACATAAGCCAAAATGCAATGTTTTGAAGCCAACTGTCAGTGAGGATGACAATCAGAAGAATTATTTTGTTTACGTTCAAGATTAGCTGTAATTGGTCTATTTCTTTACGCACGCTGAAGATTGTCTTTGATTGGTCTATTTCTTTACGCACGCTGAAGATTGTCTGTGATTGGTCTATTTCATATCGCACAGTTGCGGAAAGTCTAGGATTCTGTATTCGTTCAACCGTTGGCAATTGCCTACTTATCCGTTCTCTAAACTGTTAAGGAATGAACCAATATCCCTGTAGGAGTAAAAAAAAGCTACTTTGCGCACACTTTTACATATGCAAAGTAGAATTTTCCCGAATACGTAAAGTATTGTTCCTAACACGTGCGCAAAGTAGTTTTACCGCACTTAAAGTTTGTCCATCTAACTGCTTTTACGTGCGGAAAACATAAATTTTGCGCACTGATTAGGAAAACTACTATATTTTTCCTTAGCTGGGTATTGTAGTATTATAAATTGGAAATATTTTTTTGCTGCCAATGTAATTAAAACATACAAAAATAACCGAATTACAATCACATCGTTTTAGTAGTGTATTTTATTAAACGATAAAAATAATGTTGGTAAGTCAACAATAGTATATTTCATTTAGAGTCCAAGAATATTTTTTAATAAACGATATTTTTCATCATTCTCCTTTGAAAACAATAGTATATTGTACAACAAGGGTGAAAAAGAAAGAGGCGGAGTGCTCAATCGGACGAGGGCGATATGGACATCTTTTTCACCCTTGTTGTACAATACACTATTTTCTCTCTCTCTCTCTCTCATTCGTAGAAAAAATTAATATAACACCACATATAGGGAAGTTATAAAAAAAGGTTCACAAAAAAGCACTATTTACTACTTGAAATAACTGCAATTTAAAGCCAAAGGTGTATATAATTGGCTACGGTTAGGAACGAAATCCGATAAGACCAGACAAAATTAAATCATCCTTCAGGTCGTACCTTTGACGTAAACTGGTGCCGGCGAAGACAAACACAATGGCGTCCGGGTAACAAATAAGCGCAGTGGTACTTTCCCCCACCCCCCGCGACCGATTCGGTCGCCCCTCTCCAGAGGGGGCTTGAGTCGAACTGCAGAACCTCGGGTACCCACGTAAGGCTGCGCTCCGATACGCTGGCGATTCGATCAGAGACTGTCACAAACAACAGTTTTTAGTGGAACCCCGACGATAAGTTACCAGTGGGTGATAACAGGGCCAGATATGAAAAATAAGCCAGCTTATCAGCGCGTCTACGGTAAGTCGATAAATTTTTATATGTGTGTATGTTAGATTATTTTATTGTTCGGTTTATTTGCATTAGCTTTGCGTTTTTTTTTTTAACAATCGTTGATAGGCCGGATCGTGTAGTTTATGTGTGATAAACCCTGAACGGTTTAGATCCTGTTTTTAGCGGATTTCCCGTATGTTTACATTTTTTATCACTTATTTTGTTTTTTACATACATATGGTGCGAACGTATGGAATAAATTCTAAAATTAGTGGTCATTTTTTCTAAAAACCCTCCGGATATGTTCAATTTAATTTTTTTGGTTGAGCCCAAAAATTATACCATAAATTTTCTAGTCTAGTAGTGTTTTATTCAATTTTTAAGTTTTTTATCAAGAAGCTCTTCATTAAAAACATTCCATAAGGTAAATAATTAATATTAATATAATTAATATAATTATAAATCATTTAAAAAGCCGGTCAAACTGAAGACAATTATGTATGCACAATTTTAAACTTTATAATAAAAAATAAAACTAAACTTAGGTCAAATAATATGATAAATGCCAGTCGTATAGGAGACCACTTGTGGAATAAGTCTGAATATTGTTTTTGGAATTTCTTTTCAATTATTAAATATGTCAGGATTTTTGACCACAGTAAACTAAGTAGAGACTGTGGTTGAGTGTAAACCGTTTCCTGTTTAGTAAAACCGCAAATAATGCCGCCACACGTTATCAACTTTCTGAACATTTTTTTTAATTAACGTAAACACGTGTAACTTTATTTAACAACTTATTTTTGAAACACTTTATCAGTGATCTAAAGCTAAGAAAAAAAATATCATTGGTATGTACTTTTATTCAAATATGACCACTCTTCAAGACAGTGAAACAAAGCAAAATTTCATATATTTTAAAAAATTTGTGGCCTCACTAAAGTATAGGATTGATGGTTTGTTGGTTTAGGCCAAAAGATGCTTCGTCCAATATACAGGGTGGGAACTTTCAAGGTGACCCCATCATTGGGATATTGGAAATGGCAATAGTTACAGGGTTCGTTAAATGGAGACAAAGTTGCGCCAGTTATTGCTCGTTCAGAATGTGTTTGAAAATCCAAGATATCTACAGGAGTCATCGAATTATTACAAAATTACTAAAACTTGTAATTTTTTTTAATTATGTCACTAACCGTTGACATTAGAATTAATTGTCGAATACCAAAAATGCATGGTATCTTTTAGCCCATTGTTTGACATAACGGAGATAATTAGAGAAAAATTAAGACCTAGAGGGCGCCACTTTTGTTTTTCTTATGGACTCATATGGCTTTTCTCCTCTTTTATAAAAGGGTTTAGCATTCTAAATTTATCGTCAAACTCCTACAATAAAATATCATCTTGTTTCCAAATAACCAGCTAATAACAATACATAATCTAGTTCTTCTGTCCATATCGCTAACTGCTTTTTGAATCATTTGTGGAGTAATCTTTTGCAGCGCGTTTTCCACTTTAATCCGTATTTCCTCTTTAGTATTACTTGGAGTAAAATAAATATCTTCCTTTAGGACACACCACAAAAAAAATCTAGAGGATTTAAACATGGAGACCTCGGAGGTCAAGGTAAAAAAAAATATGCTGTAATTTGGAATGTTTTAGAATGCTAACCCTTTTATAAAAGAGGAAATAAACCATATGCGCTCATAAGGAAAACAAAAGTGGCGCCCTCTAGGACCTAGACACATTTTTTTCTAATTATCTCCGTTATGTCAAACAATAGGCTGAAAGATACCATACATTTTTGGTATTTGACATTTTGTTCTAATGTCCAACGGTTAGTGACATATTTACAAAAAATGGAAATGAAAGGTTTTCGTAATTTTGTAATAATTCGATAACCCCTGTAATGTTGTTTGTTTTTCTATTTAACAAACCCTGTAACTATTGCCATTTCCAAGATCCCATGATTGAGTTCCCACCCTGTATATTTTATCAACAGTCCGACCAATTTGCGATCATCCTTACAAGAAAATGTAATAAACATAATATATGGTAAAGGCAAGGAGTTAAAGTGTATACAAATTGATGGTTTGTAATTATAAATTGTTTATAGTAGTAGACTTATTTACCTAGTTATTTATTATACAACATAGCTGTGAAGCAGCACAAAACAAAAAAAAATGAAAGAAATAATTTGAATTTCTAAAAGTAAATTTCTGTGGACTGACACAAAATGCTGCCAAAATATTAATTTTTATTTCCATATTATTATATTTCCGCTAAGAATTATTATTGTTCAAATATTGCAAAATACGCTTCTTTGTGGAGGTAAAAGACGTAGTTAAAGTCCGCTACAGAAACCCTCGGACACCCTGTACATACAATGACTAATATTTTATGTAACGGTTTTGCCTAATATGAGACAAAAGATATCGATAAGTTAATTTATCTTTGCTTCGCATTGTAATGAGATTAGCTAAACCTTAATGATTTTTGAAATTGTTTATCTTTTGTCAATGAAGTTTTTATCAATGGGAACAGAAAATATGAGGAAAGCGTTGATATTGACTGTGAGAGGAAAGTTTTAATTGTCAAAATCTGTTTCTACATTCCTATGCTAGTTTCTTATAAACCTAAAAAGGTATACAAAAAAAACAAACAACCTTAAATACGAATTTTAACGAAATTAAATCTAAACGAGAGCTGTTACTTCTTTGGAAAATCATCCCCCTACCAAGTTTTCTTATAATTATAGTATCAAATATCCGTAATTTTTTGCAATTTGCAGTAATTTTACAGGGTGTCAAAGTTTTTTTTCCAGTTTTTTCTAAATAACTATTACGTTATTGCGATATTGAGCTCCTTAGAGCCTACATTGTTAAGCCTATTAAATATCGTTATTTTTATTTACAGGTTTTTTTTTGACACCCTATATCTTTGAAATGATGCGTTTGCGGACTTATGTTTATGTCAAAGGTTCACCACTTAAAGTTTCTACTAGTACTTAATACATTTTCTGTTTATTATATTTGGGTTCGACATAATGTTCATTACATTAAACCTGTTGACTGTTAAATGTACCTAACTATTCTTAAAAATTGTTTTTTAAATTAATCGTTTTTAATGCTGGCCAAATTTTTAGTGATATAGCTGTGATTTTAAATGATGAAGAATTTTTTTCTCTTGATAGTTGACTTTTTTTTTCTTGATTTTTTGCTGGGATTGCAGGATATCTCAATTATTTATTAAGTTAGAGCCCTACGGTTTCCGTATTACATAATACAGTGGGTTTTTAAAGTTTGCATTTAAATTTTTAAAGTTTTTAGGTTTTTAAGTCTGCATTTTGGTACTTTTCATGTATTTTCGTCATTCATTAAGATATAAATGTAAAAACGGATGTTTATTCAGTTTATGTCATAAAATCTGGTGGCTTAAATATTTTTTTTTACAAGTCATGGTTTTTGATACGTATAGACTAAAGTTTTTTTATGGAATACCCTGTATATTTTACATATTTTGATGACGCTAAATGTGCCTTTTCCAATAACAGAAGTAGTGTTTTGAAATAAAGACAAAATTAGTCGAGACAAAAATCGTCTTCTTAATAAAAAAATTCAATTCGGCTTAACTATCTCAAGAAAAAATGCACACAACGAATGAATGAAGTTATAACATTATTTCTTATATTTGCTTCAATATTTCCTATGATTATTACATTGCTAACATACCACTGCAATTAAAAATAAAAATCCAAATTTCTGCCCTTGGTGATAATGATACTTATTACCTAACATATTTTTCTATAAGTATCATTATTAAGAAACAGTGGCGGGAATTCTAATTCTAAAAGACATTTCTTTGAAAGACTCTGCCAGATAATTATATACAAAAAGGGTTCAAAAATGCAGACATTTCAAAAATCTGTTGTATCTGCGAAACCAAGACGTCATGTTAGTTAGAAGATAAAGACGTCATCATCAACGTTAGATTGAGAAAAATCAAGCAAATATTACAAAAACCCTAAAGCTCTATCTTAAATAATAACTGAGATCTTGCAATCCCAATGAAAAATGGACAGCATGTACAATGTATTATCTAGTCATTTTATGTACCCGTTTAGTTAGACAAAAATTTGAACTGTAAATAAGCAGTTATGTTAATTTTCTATGACTCCTAAAGAAAATAAAACCTTTTCTCCCTCACTTGAGGGATAAAAATTATCACTTAAAAGTATTTTCCTCCCCGTTACGTTATGTTTGACGCCACCAGTAAAAGTTATGTGGAGTTATGACACTTTCTTGGCAAATTGACAAACATATCCTAAACTGCCTTTTCTTGTGCTCTGAAGATTTAACAGAAATCAGTTTTCCAATTGCTTCGGTACTTTTCACGAAAATGCATGCAATTTTGTTGTACCAGTTTCTGTACAAAACATATACAGGGGTGTGAAAAGCTCAACCAGAAAAAGTAAGAATTACTATTTATTTACTACTTACAGTGAAATGCAATTAAAGTACTTATCTAGAAATGACAGTAAACATCATCCAGACTTGTACTTAAATAAGCTATTTCCCGGACTTGTAACGTAAATTGCCATTACGTTACGTTCAGGCTTAGTTTCTCTGGCAAAATTCAATGAGTTTACGACCTGACGCTTTGGGTCAGTTTTACTGCCTTCTCCCGACAACTAGTAGAAAGTTACAAAAAAACCATATTGATTTTACAAGCTCTTGTATAGATAAGTTAAGTTAGCACCCTTGACAGAACAAATGCAGCGGGAGTGAAATGTGGATGACTAGGCGTACTTTTCTGGTTTCTGCCCCTCTGTACCTTAATAAAAATGTAATGACCTATTGGCGATTTATGACATCTGAGGGTGCTATTTTATTTTTGTTTTAAACTACTTAACTAAACTTTTTTTTTTATTTTAAACTTTATTCAAATAATCGCCAACTTAAAGGCTGTTACCATAAGAACTTGAAGTAGTAACAAGCTAAAATAACCATAGTAAGATTATTTTTTTAATATACAAAATAAGCCTTTGAATAAAGAAGTTTTCACGTGTTTGACTTCTCTACAGATTGCTGTAAAAGTCAACTTTAGAAGGTTTAAATATTATTTTCTATAGATCTTCAAAATCTTCACAAGTTCTAGTTTAAACAAAAAAAAAACATATGTCAATGTGGTTCAAATTTGCTTGGAATAATCATTAACTTAATGGCTTTTGACATAAGAAGTTGAGGTGGTACCAAGCTAACAGAAACCATAATGACACCATGTTTTTTCTCCAATAAATGAATGTATGAACCATGTCTTTTAATTAAGAAGTTTTGCACGTTTTTGATTTCTCTACAGATTACTGTAAAACTCAGATGTCATTGTGATTCAAATTTGAAAATTTTATTGGACCTAATAGGTTTTGCTATACAAACTGAAAATAGTGCCAAGCAAAAATGGTCAATAATAAGACGTAAAACAAGTTGTGGTATAATTAATTTTGATAAAGTTTACATGTTTTATCCTCCAGGATCTTAAATGTACAGAATTATAAAGTGTAGTACATGATTTCAGCGATGTAAATTATTTGTACCCATCGAGGTAAAACTTAAAACAGACATTGTGCTATATCTGAGGCTAAAACATTAAAATCATTATAAGAAATGATATTTAGCAAGAAGCAGCACCCTGTAAACCTTTTATTGTAAAGACTTTATGACAAACTGGTTGCACTCCTATGAACAACAACCTCACTTAAACTAATTCTGTCGTATGCTTCCTCTACATTTCCTTGAAGAAATATTAAAACTATTTCATTTATAAAAATCGACTTAAATATCGAAAGTCGTTTATTATGTGTACATTCGAAAAAGTTCTTGTGTTCATTAAATGTTTGAGCGAGATAAGAGCAAAGTCTGATAAAGGTCAAAAGGCTACCCAGCGACAATATTAATAACCATAAATTCATCCGTTTACTTTAGTCTTTCAATATTTTGTTGTTTAAGCAAACAATTTAAATTTGTTGTAATGCGTTCGAAGAGACAAGCTTTCCGTAACTATTTACGAAATAAAGGAATTGAATAATCACTGCGTTGGATCGTGATATTACACTGATAATCCTGGTACAAGTTAATGTTCAGAAATGAGTTCAGACTGTTCTACAACAACCGAAATTTATTTCAAACGATTTAATTCGACTGGCACATATTTTCCTAATATGGTATCCCTTGTTTTAAGAAGATCGAGATGTTAATTGGCAAGGTCAATTAATATTGTGTAATAATAAATGAATAGTTTCATATTTTTAGCCAATTTAAGGTCAGGAACGTGCTTTTAAGCTACGTTCCAAATATGTTAGATGTGATTTATATCATCGTCGAAAAAGCGTTGGTGGTGTGCGTTTTAATAACGATTTAATAATAACTTCTACTGATTATATCCTGCGAATATACCTTAAGTTTTTAGGATCGTTTGTCAAAATGACCATGAAATGTAGTATTAGTTAGATATGTATTTGTCTTTATAAAGTGATTAGCTAATTTAATAACATAAATTTGGATACATTGTCTCATAATCAATGAAGCTTCACACAAAAAAAACAAATCATTCAAAACGTATTTTTTATATTTACTTTCCCAACTAATATAATTAGTTGGGAAACATAACAAAAGTTAAGATCTCGAGACACTGTTGAGAAGTTTTGACCTTTTTAGGAATTTAGGAAAACAGTGTCAAATGTATAGGCTGGAAAGTTGCTTGACCTTGACGCCCCCTATCGACAAAACCTGGCTACCAACCAACCATATTTCTATACATCAATGGAGAGCCTGCTTCATTCGCTATCCATTGACGTATAAAAATCGTAGACAAGTGTAGGAAATCAGCAAGTTATTAAAGGTTAAAGCAGAGTGTCAAATTGGTTGAACTGGATAACTCGCTCTACTTGGACCCTCTCTAGCGGCCAAACTCTAAAACCAACTAACCAACTTTTATACGTCGATGAAAATGTTTTATGGATATCCATCCATCCAAAGTCGTAACAAATTGTACCAAACAAGAGTTATTTAAGGTCAAAGCAACAGGTGTCAAAATTGTTGGTACAGAACAATTCAAGAAAATGGAGTTTCTGGTCTCCAAAATAGATTTTGTGGAATATCTCTAACCTAGTAGAGATACAAAAAACTGTGAGGCTGAAAATTGTGGGAAAAAGGTCATGAAAATTGATTATGAACTTTAAACTGACAAATTCCACTGTACAAAGCAGTAGAGACTATTAGCGATCAATATTTCAACTGAATGATTTATTAAAAGTTTGATAAGATTCTGATAAATGGTTGAAAATAAAATAGTATACAAACCACGGTGAAAAGTTTAATTTCTGTCCGGCGAACTACCTAATTTCTCGACAGAAATCAAACACTTTCCACCTGAATATGTAATATTAATATACTATTATTAAGTCAATATAATTTTCAGAGGTATTTTACTGCTAAAAAAACTATTCAAAACAATGTACATCTAAGTAAAAGAACACAAAACTTGTTATTTCGTTTGCCAATTGCCAATACGCTAAGTGAAATATGTAGTATAATTGTTAAAGTTTGCAGTCAAATATGGCTACTAACAAGGTCAAAACTGGTGGTTTGCTATATTTTATAAACAACTTGTGCTTTACTATATAATTTGCTCTATGAGTTAGTTTTTAATTTTACGGTTTTACGTGGATGATTTATGATTGCCGGTCATACGTACGTATTTTTTGTTAGATAGACACTTCAAGTGGCAGAAAAACGTAATACGTAATACTCAAGTTGACGTACGTATTTCGGGATTTTGCGTTTATGTTAAAATTAATAGAAAAGTCAACATAAATGGGACCAATAATAGCAAAAAAACCTTGGTTCTGTCACGAAGTTAAAGAACTTTCACAACAGAAAAAGAAATCCTACCTCATATACAGGAGCTCTCCAACTTGTTGCCCCAAAGTGAGAAACAGAATCAATGCCAGAATCAAAGCCATAAAACGAGATTACTGGGCAAAATTTATAAGCGATATGGAGCACAGAAGAAAGTCTGGAAGATGCTCAAGAACAGGAAAAAGCCAATAAATGAGTTTGTGCAAACAAAAGGAGTCCACCAAAGATGAATGGGAAAATATTTCAGGGACTCTATAACACCGGAGAAGCCACAAGAAGAGGTAATGGCAAAAATAAAAAAATTGAAAAACAGAAAAGCTGCCGGGACAGACCTCATCCCAAACGAACTTCTGAAATATGCCGGACCTGGAGTGGCCAGCTGTGACAAATGCCAAAAATGTAAGGAAAGCAACTCGAAGCGGAGTGGGCTTCTGCAAACTCCAGCTCAGGCTTAGAGGTTTGAAGTGTTGGCCCTACCTGTTTGGACCTCTATCCGAATCAAACAAAGGTTATCGCTGGATCTTCATAATTGAAGACCAAGCCAGTCGTTGGCTAGAAATCTTCCCATTAAGGAACGCCCCCGCAGAGAGTTGTGTCAAAACTTTAATAGAGGAAGTCATATTCCGCTATGGAGTGCCTCGTCGGATAATAAGCGACAATGGATCACAATTCGCCATCTCAATAATGCAACATACAGCGCATTGTTTGGGGTTTGAACAGAATTTGATAATGAATACTGCGGTATGCCAAGCCACAAATTATACTCAAAATCTTGCATTCAGACTTGTTGCCCCAAAGAAACAGCTTTCATGCATTTTATGGTCATTTCCCTAAAAAAGTGCCATCTCCTTCGGATCGGTTACTTTTTGTCAAATAACCATAAAATTCATTCAAGCTGTTTCTAGGGCAACAACCTTCATGCTTCATGCATGATTTTCGGCAACTTTACATGCACTTCTACAGCTCCAACTGTTGTTCAAGCAAAATTGATCCATTCGGCTCCTCCTCACATTACACTCCAAAGCAGCTACAACTTCTTCTGAAAAACTTGCTCGGATGGACGTTTATGTTGACTGTAAAATAAACGGTTTTAAAGTTTAGCGAACTGAACGGCGATTTTCGAAATTAATTTACACAATTTGCAAGCGTTGTTCTGGCATAAGAAGATTCATGCAAAAATGGCAACTTACTGAGCAGAAATCAACTTTCACCGGTCATATCGACTGACAACAGTTGGAAATCCTGTGAAATGATTAGGAAAAAATTTGTTTCCTTTTATGTCAGACGGAATTCCCAACAAGCAAAACAAAATCACTGATAGGTGGCATCAAATCATATTGTTTTTTGGCTTATCTCCGTTTTGGAGCAAAGAAAAAAAAACCGTTTTAAGTGTCAATTACTATTCAATGTACATGCTGTTAACTGTCAAATAACAACTTTTTTAAGTTTTTTATATGAGAATAAAAATGACCCTCTTTTTCATAATTTTTTCTTCATTAAACTTTATCAAAAAGTTTTAACAAAATAAGTTAGACAATTTTTTAACTAGCAAGTTACCTAACCTAATTTTTTATATACGGTCAGCATCTTTCTCAAGGTAAGTCTTAATAGTGCAGTACCATCCAAACAATCAACAAAACGCAGGGTCACTGCAAACGGCTCAATGTTTACTCGCACACGTGAAAGACTATGGCGGGCATTGTTAAGGAATACGAAGTGGAGACTCAACTCGACCCTGTTTATGGTTATTTATTAGGCTGCTATGTGAGATTTCCGTTGACTTTGTCAACAGCTGAGATGAACTCTTTTATTGGACACTTGTTTGTTTTTTGTCAACAATTACCTTTTATGGTTCACCTGTTTAAATTTCGTCCACAGTCCATTCTAGAATTTTAGCTGTATAAGTCAGAAATGTGGGAAAGGATTTCTTATGGCACATTCTTTTTACATACACAGGGTGTCTCTACAGAAAGGTCATAAGTTTAATTAAGACTTATCTGGTAAAAAAAAATCTCTTAAATACATACAAAGCGATTAATAAAGAAGATGCAGGTGTTAAACAATTTGTTTTTAAAATAGCAACTTTTATACTCTGTCTTTGACTGTTTCTATTTTTATAGCTAAAATAATATTTAAAATTAGTAGTCAAAATTTAGTCAAACTTAAAAAATTACATACAAATAGTAGATTTTGACTTAAGAATCAAAAGTAAGTTATCCTGTATACTGGAAAACATATTCTTTTACGGCGTTTTCGATTAGCAAGTTTAGTGCTAAACTAATGTAAATGTATGCTGCTCTATCAAATGACATTAGTACAGGATGTCCGGATTTAGAATGTTTTGACTGACAGTTTAGATAGAAAAAAACTAGTAATACTAGTATACATGTCTAGAGGTCGATTTTTGAGAAAAGATTAATGGCAAAAACCGTATTTCGATATCTTGTCAGTTTGCGGCGCTAGAGGGCGTTTTCAAATTTTGCCCAAAATTTTCAAAAATCGAGATCTAGACATGTATACGTTTTTTTCTATCTAGTCGGGAAATGGAGTTTTCCTGTCAAAACACACTAAATCCAAACACTCTGTACAACAGTATACTAATACACTGGTTTTGCACTAAACATGCCAATCGAAAACGCCATTAGAAATCAAAGTTGACATGTCTGAGAGTTTATTTTTTATTTTACCAAAACTCGTACTTGACCTTAGCTGTGGGCCACCCTGTATAAGAGTCTTTTAGTAGTTCCTTATCGCAATTTGGAAATATCACAGCAATATTGAATGTATGGAATAAATAAGTCATTAAATGTATTGAACGCCTAAGACCAGAAGCGTAGTGCAAAACTACTAAAGAAACCATTGTTCCATTTTAATGGTCATTGGTGCACATAGAATGCATTTATGTTGATTTTAACCTTGAACGGCTGTTAAACTTTGTGACTTGTGCTGAACGTGAATATAATTGGAGGCACATTGCTTGAAATTCAAAATAAAATTTTTTTTTAGTATATTTCTCTCAAAAAAGTGAAACTATAATACTTTTACAAACATAAACTAAAGTTTTTCTTTGAATAGAAATGCTTTTGTTTATCCAACATCGAATACAGTTTTTGAAGAGCTTTAGTTAAGGACCTGCAACAAACTGAGGATAGCCATGGTTATATTAGGTCTGTTCGCAGAGGCAATCTCTGACTGGTTTCCAACTCAGAAACAGTAAATGTCAAGTTTCATTGGTTGAATGCTCACGTGAGTAAGACGTTTTCTGACTTGTGGTCAATGAATGTATCTATTTCTCTGATTACTAGTTGGAGATTCCCTCTGCGAACAGACCTATTACAATCATATCAGTCTTTTATGAATTTTAACCAAATTTTTTTCAGATATCTTTGGAAGTACTAGGAAAATCGAAATTTTTAAAACGGTATTCGGTTTAACTTTAAATTGAGCAACTTTGCCCCAATTTTAACTTTCTCGTATCTCTTATCCTTTCCGAGATCCCAATGGTGAGGGTCGAATATGAATTACCTTGTATAGAACCTCGATAAGTGTTGCTTGCATCATTTCCAGACACCCTATATAATACAAAAATAGGTAAATAGCTAATATAATAGTTATTTGTTTCATCTGGAATCTGGAATGCTTGTTTTGGTTTGGGTCAATATCAGGATGCAACGTGCAGTGTTAGGGTGTAAGTTTGGATCGGCAGATTTTAGTACCTAACATCTAACAGAAAATTTTTTCTTCAAGTTACTAATATCGTAATACACCTTCTATTACAACAAATTCCTTATTATTATATTGAAGAATAATTGGAAAAAAATTTTTAGATTACGGAGATCAGTTAGATTACGGCTTCTATAGTATAGACAAAAATAAAAATTTGCGGTAAATTCACAATTTTCTTCCGAAAATTGAGATAAAAATCCGTAAAATGATTAAAATGTACGATAATTTGAAGAACCACACTTGACCTGTCAGGAAATCAGCTGTTCCGCCCTGTGTCGGTTCGATGTTGCCAAATGATCTACATAATACCTATAATCTCGAAAACTGCGGCTATTAAAAACCAAAATAATGCTTGACAACCTAATGCTAACCGTAGTGGCCGATTCGTATAAGCTTGTTTTTTCCTTTTCATAAAAACTGCGGCTATTAAAAACCAAAATATTTCCTGGCAACCTACTGCTAACTGTAGTAGCCGATTCGTATTAGTGTCAATATTTGTTTATTGCAAATTTAGGAAAAAAATATGCATTAATAACCGACCGATAGACTAACCAAGTGCGAAATCCACCAATATTGTAAAGTAAACAAAGGAAAAAGGCGGCAAATGTGCTTTAACCTCATAATTGAAGGAACATTGAATGACATCTGAAGTTGACGTACATACTGTCAAGTATCAGTTATTTATTTTTTCATTTTTCGTTATTAATTATTAATACTTCAACTAATTTTTATTGTTTTTAATCATAAAAATATGTTTGGTAGCCTAAATATCCGATTAGTATAGGTGGCAAAGCTTGTTTTTATAAATTGTAACTAATTGTTCTGCATTGTTAATAGTACAACTCATATTTAAGACTATATCATTGTAAATTTTTGGATCTTTATCGGAGTTTTTTCTCTGGATTATAGAAGCCGTAATCTATATGCAAAAAAAATTTGGTGACCAAACTCGTGGATGCTTAATGTTTTCAAGACCCTTTTTAAGTATAATTTGTATCAAGCAAATTTGGAAAAAAGGAGCATTTTAGCTAATTGTTTTAGGTTCGAGCACGTTGACAGTTGGACCGAAAATCCAAACAGTCTAGCGCAAATTCCTACTTTATCAACTCTGCGATAAAACGCTATAAACTCAGCCATATAATAATAAATAAACGATAAAGCCGTGTGATAAGTTATCACCTTAGTGTTGTTTTGGTGCATTCTACCAGCTTTATAGCGACTCAGTCGCTTCCTGATTCCGGAACGTGTTGGGTTACTGGAGTAAGTGTGTTTCTCAGGTAAATGGTAGTGGAAGTACGAGTGAAACCGGTTATAGCGTGTGTTGTATTTAAGTGCAGTGTATCGCGACCAAACCAAATAAGGTAAATTATTTAAACCCATAATAAACAACATTAAATCATCAAACAAGTATATCGACAGAATCAAATTTCTTATTATTATCTTTGACGTATTTGCTGAATCGAGCAAAATAATAAGCACGTTATCGTTACTGAAGAAAAACAGCAGAATTCCTATTTAAATTTATTAAAACCGTACTGGAAACATGTCGCTCGTAAAGCAATAACAACGTGCCGTATGCATCAGACATTATTCATACTTTGCGATAAGCTGACCTATTAAACAAAGCGCTTTACTGCAAGGCAAAAACCTAATTTGTTCAACCTGCTACTGTATTGCACGCATGCTTGTAACCTTCACTGATCTTTAAAATAAATGTATTATTTTGTAGGAAGAAAGATTCAAGTATAAAAAACAAAAACAAAAGTCATCACCAAAAGCTGTCAGACAAATATTGAAAATTTTAACGAAACCAATCGTTAACAATGCAAACATAGAAATTGCAATTTTGGGCTACTTTGTTGCAAATCCAACTGAATAAAGACATCCAATGTACACAAAAGTTGGTCAGAATTTTGTGTACAATCCAAATATGTAATAATATACAGAGTGTTCTTTTTAAAATAAGACTTCCGGTGTAACCGAAAATGCCACCAGCTTGAAAATATTTTAGTTGGATTAGGCATGCCGCCATCGACATCCTGTATAGTTGTGTGTTGTCCCAAATTCGTCTGAATGTGCGATTAAAACACCGTACTCTACTAACTCACTCTACAGAGTGTGCCAATTTAGCAATAAATGTATTCTTCATGTCTTTCTGTCTAGGAATCCAGGAATAAGGTTCTAAAGGCACTCTCTAAGTGTAAACATTAAACATTTATTCCAACATTTTGCTACGATTTAATGTGGGGTGTTCATCATTGATGATTAGTGCAAAACTAGTGTATTGCCTCTCTGTTGCAGTGATTTGTAATAGATACTCAATATGAAAAGTTTGATTATTGATTTTAATTTATTGCATATTTTAAAGGAAATTTTTTAATATAATAACCAACTAACTTGTTTCAGTAAGTTGATGTTTAAATTTTATTTCCTTATATTTTTATAACAGATATCCTATACAGGCCCAACTTTGTCGCAATTTAATCGACCTGGGTCCTTCCTAATTCTTGAAACCATCGGAATTCTCAAGAGAAGTGTTGATAGAATGTGACAGGAACAGCTGACGGGATCCTGTCACATTCTGCAGACCTTTCTCTTGATTACTCCCTTCCTTCAAGAATACGCACCCTGGTATCTCTTCTAGGTTTTCTTCAATGGTGAGGCGGTTTTTAGTTGAAAAACGAAAACAACTTTTTAGAGGAAAATTAAACAAAAAGGTTAGATGTTTGTCACATTCGAAAAATTTACCATACTATTGCATCGTTACGTCATCCTATTTTTATTTGATTTTTAGCATATAGGTAGGTATACTGGTTCACATGGTCACAAAGGCAAAACTCCTAACACTACAATTTTGTGTGATTGACCCAGCTGCTTCCTATCAATTTAAAACATATGAGTGATTTCTCCGATAAAAAAAATAATGAGTTATGACTTAAAAAAATCAAATCGACCTGCTTCTAACTTTTCTCGATTTTTATAGTCCAAGTCGAATCGATCCGAGCCTATATAGCGACCGTCAGCAAACTCATATTTCAAAGAGTCATAAATTCCTGATACGACATGGAAATTATGTCAACCAGTGGCAGGGCCCACTACCATTTAACGGTTCCGGGTTTCGTATTGCAGAAGGAGAAAAAATCAAGCTCAGTCAGTCACCTAGCACAGCGTAACAGGTCCATTGTTCTGACCGGAACGTTTCCTTATTGACTTGCCGTAATTTTGTGTTTACAGGTGGTTTCCGTCAAATGACCTTTTGAGAAACGACACAGAAAGCAAAATATTTAGCTAGGCTTTGCCACACATTAAATAAGTCGTCTAGTTTAGATATTTAGTCTTTATTTTGGCAAAGAATTACCTAAAAATAGTTGGTTGTTAGTTAAAAATTTAAGGTTTTATAATCACTCTGTATTTTGGAAAAGATCCCTATAAGTTCACGTGTGAGATTTTTTTAATGTGCAAAAATGGATTGTACCTTTTTTGTTGAGCTTGTGTACAGAGTGTCCTAGGACGAAAGACTTCGATCGATATAAGGAAAATTAGGTACAAATAGAAATATTTTGTAGGTTTGGCCAATCCACTAAAATGTTGTGGCACTTGTAATATTAATAATAATTAACCAACAACACACAAATATTTAAAATTGAACACCCTGTATATTTTTGGACACCTGTTAAAATTAAAAATGTTGTCATGTGATGAGTGTATTCAAAAAGTTAGGATAGGAACATGGAAACCGTTTTGCTTTATCTCAATCTGGTTTGGAGCGACAAATTGTTTAGTTATTTTTATGGCACTTCAATGTAAAATGTAATTTAACCTTGAAATCGAAAAAAAAGTGGTTTGGTTGGTAATTATTTTTCAAAAAAGGTGAAGCAGAAATGAACAAGGATGATAAGCCGGCGACAGGTATTATGGAGGACATGACTGATGAAGCCAACAAGCAGAAACAATTCAAAAAAACCTATCATCCTTGTTCATTTCTGATTCACCTTTTTTTGCTTTTAATAAATTACATTTTTCCTATTCAGTTTGATACCTTTAATTGTTGGGAGTATTTAAAAACATAATATACTGGATGTTCCATTTTAAACAATCAAATTGGTACCTCCTTTCGTTATAATCAGAAGTGTTTAAACATTGAATATGTTTTAGTTGGATTAAGTATGCTTTTTTACTATACAGAGTGTTCAGTTTAAAATTATATACAGGCCGACTGTTTATACAGGGTTAACCACCCAAACCGTTTAAAAGTTTATTAGGATCCAGTATAAATAGAAATTTGAAATTTTGGAATTTTTTCAAAAAATTTGATGAGTGCTATGTTTTAATAATATTTTCATCTTTCTGTCACTTCCGGTTTAACCGGAAGTTGATGTCAACTTGCTTATTTTAATTGGAACACCTTATATGGTATTGTATTTTTGATTAGTCCTATCGATTTCAAATATTTTTTATGTATTATCACCTATATGTATACGTTTGAAAAATGAATGAGATAGAGCATAACGGCTTGCATGTTCTTATCTTAACTTTTTGAGAACTATTATTTCGTAATATTTTTAATTTTGACTGAATTTGCCTGAATCCGATTTCATAATCGACCTGCCTTTTGTTTTTTTTTTGACATATGTTTTGATTTTTTGAAATAAAACACACAATAATTTTTTTCTGATTTCAAATATATAAGAGACATGTCACGTGACTTTGGTATTCCCATTTTGAAGCTTGCAACGCTGTATAGGCCAGTTGACAGTTGTCAAAACAGTCACGTGACCATACAAATTGTTTAAACTGTCAAAATTTGCTAAATCAAATTTAGACAGTTGTAAAAGCTAAGCATGACGTTGATAATGTCATTCTAAACTTGAAAATTTATTAAATTAAATTTAGATAGTTGTAAAAACTTAAATTGTAAAGAGACACACCATGTGAATTTGATAATGCACTTTTGAACTTGCTAATATTAGTCAAATAATTAAATTGTTTTAGTATTCATAGCAACAATACTGTTACGTTTGACAACTATAATTTATATTTTTTAAAAGTAACCACCTTAGATGCTATTTTGTTTAGATATATTTGAAATCAGAAAAAAAGATTTTTTGATTGACCAAATAAAATACATGGTGATCTATTTAAAGTAAGCAAACATGTGTCAAAAATTAAGCAATCTATTCATGCCAGTTTTGATATTAGATTCAGTCACATCAAAATTAGAACACATTGTATGTGGCCAAATATCAAATTCAAATTTTTTCCTTAAATCAATCGATATATTTTAATTAAAATCATGAGACGCTTGCTTTCGACCCATGATTTCGGATCTAAACGCATTATGATCTAAAAATTACATGACAGCATGATTATAAAATCACATGAAGGTCACGTGACTTTTGAATCATAACGCGTTTGGATCCGAAATCACAAACCGAAAGAAAACAGCTGTAAAGTTTTTCTCTATTTTCGGAGTAACTGGAACTGTAAATTCCTCTTCTCCTTCATAGGCACTAAACACTTTTTGTATTACTTACAAATGTGCAATTTTTGCATAGCAATTAAAATTGAAATATGTAAAGAATAATTCAATTTTATGGCAAGCGCCGTCGTTAAGCTTTTCTTTTTCCAGTGCCCTTGATGCCTATATTACCTCGTAAAACTAAAGAATACTTATCTGAATGTTGATTAATGGGTTTACTGCTCAATGTGTGACCTTTCTGGCTAGACATTCGGGATTAGGGCTTCAAGTTTATCGGAGGAACGATTATGTTTCCGATATCGTATCATCCGTTTATCCCATAAATATTTAGATATATGATCCGTTTTTAAAAAAAGCCGTTTGCAGGTACTTGAAACACTGATTAAACCGATTTTATGGACCAAATTAATGATAGTTTTGAAAGGTTAACTAAACGATGTGTTGAAGGCTTAAATAGGTTTGTTTTTTTTTTAAGAAACACAGTTTTTATGAGGGGTTTCAAAAGTGGTTAAGTGTGAAATTTTGAGTGAGCCTACAAATCGGCAAACAGTCCTAAATACACTAGGCCGAGCGAGATCAATCGTCCACGCGACATCCACAATTATTGACATAATGTGCCCCAAGTTTTTGGGCAATATTTACCTACAAGGACGACGGATTTGCGGTTTGAATTCGAAACTAGTTTGTTGTTTTAGTCAATATTTTTGGGGTTTTCTGAGTCGGCACTTTAAGGATGATCAACGGCCAATGCACGTGCAAATATTTTTAATCCGACCCGAAACAAATATTCAGTTTTATGTCAAACTTTTTGGTGTTTTGGGTGAAAGTACCACAAAAGACACTTTATTTTCTATACAGCGCCAACGTGAGTTTTTTTTTATGTTTCAAAGCTTTATTTCAAAAGCATTTACAAACATGATTATAAATTTTAAGAAAGTAAGAAGTACGTTAAGTTATTTTACCCAAGCAAAAATTTGTACACATACGTACTTTTAAAGTAAAATTCAATCACAAAATGAAAAATATTATATTCTATTTACAAGTTTGACAAAAATTTCAAACAAATTTGAAGTAGAAGTCTATTTATCTCTCTTAGTGAAGGTGTTTGAATTCCAGAAGGAGGGAATAACACACAGACTGCTTTACTATAACAACTATAACAACGTTATAGTGGAGAGGACTGCATGTTATTCCTCTTCAGTTCAGTAAAACCGTTTTCAAAATATCTCTTTGTGACACTTGACAAATTATCGACTTGTTATGAACTTGCGTTGTGTTCATCATTCTATTGATAAAAGATGAAAATTGAAAAAAATAATAAATTTAAAAAGCTTTCAAATTTTATTTTTTATTTTTAAAACTTTTTGAGCGGTTTGGACTATCATTAACAAAAACTCAAAAAAAAGAGTTAAATGCACCGCCACTGTACTATACAGGGTGCAAAAAAGTGAAATTTTGAAGTAGTCCCCATTTGATTAATTTTTTTTTTTGGTTGGTTACAGCATAAGAAAGTGTTGCTTAGGTCAATATCTCGGGGACGTTTTTGACCGATCCCCAATTAACATCCTGTGACTCAAAGAATATCGATTTATCCAAAAAATGCGACATAGCAGTGCTCAATCTTGAATTAAGGCAGTAAGCTTTCAACTGTCATCTTAGGTCACGTGTAGGTCCCATATTATGTGTAGCATAATTTTAACTCAACTCCCTTGACCGATAGAATCATTCAGGGTGATTAGAGACTGTTAAAAGGAAGAACGACTTGTGCAAACAATTTCAAGTTTCACTCACTGTCGCTGGACTCCCTGTAAGACCAAATATGGGGCTTGTCCTGAAAAGTACTCAGATTATGTAACAGATAATCTTGTACAACGGCATTTGCATGATAGATACAAACTTGCTAATATGGCTTGGCAACTGATAATTGAATTACATTCATACATTTTGTAGTTTGTAATAGTAATTCAATTACTTTGATGCATGTTTAAGTGTATAGTCTGTGACTATTAAACTAACATTAATTTTGAATCTATCACTTCTATTAAGATTGCTTGTGAAGTTGAATGCCATCCCTTAACTACAAACAAAAGAACTTATGTGCTGTGTTACTCTTTGCCGATATCAGTAAAAAGCATCGATGCTCGGTGCAGTTTAGGGGCGTTAAACTTGGCACAGATAAAAAGGACAAATTTTGACGTGTCAGCAAATATGGTGCATTGTCGATAAAACGAGGAGTATGTCATTGTTTATTTATGGTTGACGATTGTTATCAGATTGTGGTTATCCTGTCTTGCAGGCGACGGACTTCCTGGACTGGGTTGTTTGATAAGCTGCACCCATCCAGCCAATCGAATGCGTATATTTATGTAAAATGTGTTTTTTTGTTTATTGCTTTAAAGCAGACATATTTATTAGTTACTATTATTTACCAAATTATTATAGATTCAATTAGCTTACTCTTTGTTACAGTTTCTTGGATTCAAACTGATTTTGATTGGTTTGTGCTACTGATGTTTTGTGTGTCCGTATCTTAATAATAAATTAAACCTCAGAAAAATAATGTCAATGACCGATGTATTTTCTGCACACGAAAGTGATTCTTAGGGCATTTGTGCTTGCGTTATGACTTTGACTGACTGCAGACACCAGTTTCAATTTATATAGCTTGGCTTATGTTGTCGTTCAAATAAACCACCATAAGTAGATTAATACAACTTTTTTGTAGAAAACTAAAGTGTATAAAAACTTCTCATTTTATCATACCGCAGTTATTTCATCATTGCGGTATGTTTTGCTGTTGTACTTCAATCAGAATAAACCACACATATTTAACTCCCAGAATCTAAAATTAACCGAGAACATGTTTGTTTCAAGAATTGTGGTCAAGAACAAGCTTCCATATTACGCTTCATAATTTGTACGAATATTAAGTGTTCAAAGTTGGAATTGGACACATTTATTTTATCCAAGTTTATTTCTCATACAAATTCATGAACTTGGAACACAACTAAGATTTTATTTTACCAACTTTTAAGTCAAAGCTGTCAATAAAAACACCTTCACCAACGAAGAGAATGCATAGTGTTTAGATCCCTATATAGCTATTTGTACTTGTTTTTGTTGTATTTTTGATATTTTAATTTGAAAATTTAAAAACATCCTGGATACCCATATAATGGTTTCTACAGCTTTGACTGTTCCGGAACTGACCGTATAGGTAAATTCTCTGACTTTTAAGTTTTTACTACTAAATTAGTTATTACTTAGATTACTGATCCTAAAATAGAGGATATTCTTGTGTCTCTATGTGAAAATTCTTATTGAATAAATGCCTAGTTTCTTAGTTTGTTTCGTAACAAATGTGAAAATTTTCTTTGAAAAAATGCAGAATGACTTATTTCGAAGAATGTCATTTGTGTTTAACAATTCCCAGTTCTTATGGCAAAATCGATTAAAATAGCTTATTAATTAGCTTCTTTAAGCAAATTTGAACAATAATAAAGCTATTTTGGACCTGGACGAAATAAATAATTTATTTAAACCCTATAAAGATGACTTTTTCAACAGTCTAGAAATGTATCAGAAAGGTAAAAATTCTTTTTGAAAAAATGTTTTATAGTTTTTAAATTTGTTTATCAACAAATAAGATGTAGAATTGGTCCATTTTTGCCTCAAACTATTCTCAGTTCTTATGGCAAAACCCAAAAGTAGTGGCTTATTTCAAGAAAATTTGAACCACTATGATTTCTGTTGTTTGTTGTAATTAAAGCTTTTAGAGACCTAGAAGAAATGAAATATTGTTCGTAGTGTAGTTCGTAGCAACATGCAAAACTTGCTGACCAAACAAGTTGGATGAAAATAGTACCAGTCTTATTTCTTATACAACAAAACAAATAACGTGTGTAACGTAAAATTGTTTGAAGGTAAATGTGACATACAATTTGGTTTTACACTGATAAAATTAGTTCTTGAAACTGCTTTATGAATAGATTGGTCAATTTCTTTGCATCAAACTGTAAAACCTGCTTTAATCGCAAAATATCACATCAAGATACCGCTATAATACCAGAATTCCAATGTTTAGTCATACCACAGTGTCATACAGGGTTATTTACGTTATTTGACACGGAAAGTTGTCAGTGTACTAATTTGAATCATTGTTTCTGTGACTGAACTTTATTTCTGTCATTGACCTAGTAAACCGACTTTCTTTGCCAAAACTGTTTTCTTTATTTGTATTAATTGTTGTAATGTCATCTTTGTTTTAATCCAAAGCACTAATAAGCAATAATTTCCTGTAATAAAATTCCACACACGTGTATCAGTATTTATTTCGTTCAATGTGAACTAAAATCACAAGAGAAGTGAAATTAAATTCGATCCAGTTGGAATCAAATGAAAGCAAAGCTCGACCCGAAAGGTCAAGAAAGCGCTACTGCTTGGTCTTTGCTTACGTAACCAATCGACTTGACTGATTTATATCTTTGCGGTTATCCAGCGATTTTAGAAATAACAAATGAGATTATTGAGCTTTTAAGAAAATATCCAATTATAAACGGATTGCAGGGCTAATTAGCTGCACAGTTTCGTAAGAGTTATTGAAGTGACGCAGCATTGAATCAGTGAAACCATATCGATCCTAACGCATTCACCAATACTACAAACCACCCAAATAAATATGGGAATTATGGTTACATGATGACAACACATTCAATTTCCCACGCGTATAACCCATAAAAGTAGTAGTGTTTGTGATAAAGTTCGTTCATACCAATATCAAATGTAAAATTTGTGATAACGCACCTTTCGTGCGACAGTGACCTGCCTCAACTTCGATAACGGCTTCATGTTTATGTGATACACTATCACTGCATATATGCAAGTCTAAAATTACCCAAACACGGTGATACATGTGTTTTGAAATGACAAAATCTCTAAAGATTAGCTAAGACGTCACACTTTATATTTTTATTAATTTAGGGTGGAAAAAGTGATCGTTTGACTAAATACTCGTTACTTCTAGAAAATTTTACTTGTGTTTTATATGATTTATATCAACGACCTGCACAGTCTTGATGAATCAGTGCCATTGTTTCAGTACAGAAATCAAAATATAAATAAACACTATTTGTTCTCACGTGGAATTTTTTACATCTGTTTAAGAAAATAATGAGAAGAAATCTTGTACAGCTCAATTGAAGCAAATGATCCCACAAAAAATGTCTGATTAAACTGTTGCTGATGTCCAATCTTCAGGACGCTAAGTTCTTCTCTGCTCGTTCTACTAAAGTACAATATTTTTGTAAACACAATTTTCTAAACAACACAAACTTTATTTACTTGGTGGCTTATCAATATATTCCAGATACGTAAATAGCATTTTTGTTAGCAACCCCGTATTAAAAAAATATTATAACTTTCATCTTTTACGTCTTCTTGATAGCTTTTCAAGCAATGAAGATTCTGGAATTAAACTCATATACACCTGTTATCCTTGTGTTTCTTTGCAGTTTTTGGAAAGTATATCTCATGGATCTTGAGAGCAAAATTGCCTTCTTTTACTCTTGTATATGGAAAATTAATCTTCCTGCAAGTTTCCTCTTTTAAGTTTTTTTGATAGCTTTATAAGCAATGAAGATACGATAAGTTGGAATTAAACTTATATACACTATCATTTTTGTGTTTCTTTGCATTTTTTGGGAAGTATCTTCTATAGACCTTGAGAGCAGAATTGCCTCCTTCACTCTAGTATAAGTAGAACTTTATATTTCCTACAACTTTCCCTTTTTACGCATTTTTGATTTGGTTGGAAGTTGGAATTATATTTATAATACACTATCACTCTTGTTCAACTATCACAATTTTTGGGAAGTATTTTCAATGAATTTTGCGAGTTAAATGCTCCTGTCTCTTTTCAATCTTGTATATGAAGAATTAAATTTGCTACAACTTTTCTCTTTTACATTTACAATTAAACTCGTATACAGTGTCATTCTTGTGTTTTTTTGCAGTTTTTAAGAAGTATCTTCCATAGACTTTTGAAGAAAATTTCTTGCTGATAGTTAAATTTCTGCAACTTTCCTCTTACGTTTTCTTGGTAGCTCTTGAAGCAAAAGAGAAATGATAAGTTGAAATTCAGTTTACATTTTTGGAAATTTCTTGGAAATTTGACTCAAAAATGTTATTTTAACCATGCACAAACCACAGTTTATAACCAACAATTTTTTAATTCAACTTTGTGTTATGTTGAATTTGGCAAAAATGAAACAAAATCCAGATTAAAATACTAATAACGTATATGATGTGAACAAATAAATGAGCAATCAAAACCTTAACCTGTCTATTACATTGGTTATGTCATACTGTTTATATTTCGGTTTTATCATAGATCACAGGTGTTCCAATAAAAGGTTCATATTGTAATTATCTGATGTGATTTCTATGTTAATTATGTGATTAACATAACTAATATGGAAATGTTTTTAAGGAAAACTCATAGTGTCAATTAACACTTTAATTTACTTCACAGAATTTTTCACTTTAGCGAAAATCGAAAAGTAGTCTAGTTGTCCCGGAAAGGCAGACCAGGTCGTTGGTTCGAATTCAGTTAAAACGAGATTTACATCTTAAAAAACGCAATTTTATAACTGGTTAGTTTATTTTTACGTGCACTAAACAAAAATGTCTAAATGAGAAAAAAGTAAAACGCAAAAAAGTGCAATTGGCGAAAACATACAAAGTACCATAAATTTACTGTCTAAATACTCTAAATAGTATAATTATTATTATTGTTGTAGTACTAAAATAAGTAAATAACTTTTAGCAATGGTAATAACTTATAATTTTTCCTGCTATTTATACAAGGTGTTCCAAATTCAAACAAAAATTATTCAAACTTTTTTCTAAATAAAAAAATGTTCTCATACCACTTATGCGCTAATGTAGAATTTAATCACTCGTGACATACAGAATAAATAAAAAAAATAATATTTTAGAGGGACAGTATGGGGAAGATCAGCAACAACTGGCAACGTCGTACAGTCCCGCCTCCCAACGAGAAGGGGCGGACCTATCGCCTCATTCGCAGCCTGCCACACCCCCACTCGAGTTTGCGACGTACCAGCCGACTGAAATCGAAGATAATTACCATAGAATTAATCTGATACCAGAAGAACACGGAAATGGGTTTTATCGCTTTGATGAGGTAGGAATAGTTTTAATAAGCGTCGCAAGAGCGCGCTACATGTTAATAGTGGTTAGCAAGTCCGACTATAGATAGCGCTATTACTATGTTTACTATTTAATACAATAAACAAACACAAGATAGAATGCATTGCATGGAAATCTCCGAAACCGTAAGAGATAGGAAGTCGGTTAAATTAGAAAAAAGTGCTTTTTTGGAAGTTATTTTAAATCATATCAAAAAACAGAAAATTCTACAAGAGGTCTACAAGATGGTGCACATGAAAATTTAATACATTTCGTTTCTTTAAAACCATCATCAACTTTTGTTTTTCCTCTGTGCCCAAAAAAGTACATACAGTATTAAATAACCTTTTTAATAGAGAATTCGTCAATGTATAACAATATGAATTGTAGTGGTAATTACGTAAAAAAAAACATTTTTTTATAAATTATGCCTATTTTACATGTAAATTATGTTAATAAAAAGACAGCATAGTAGGTCAAATTTTAGACGTCTATCTGTCAACTTGAGGAGTATGTGTCATTTTCAAAACTTACTGAAACGAGAATCAAAAAAGTTTATAATAAATGTTCAAAAGGGTAGCCATTATTTTCTAAAAATAATCTACAATCCTGGATACTAGATCTTGAGTTATTAAATTAAATCTTTCGGTAACTACTCTCAAATGTTGGTCTTCAGTGTCAAAATGGTGAACGTAAACTTGGTTTTTAATGTAACCCCTAAAGAAGAAGTCGAGTGGTGTCAAGTCTGGCGATCGTGCTGGCCCAGAAACGTGAGCATAAGTTCCTATCGATCTTTCTGGAAACTGTTGAGACAGGTACTCTCGAAGTTGTACGCAGGAGTTCCGTCTTGTTGGAACCAGCAATTTTGTAGATTTTCTTTTTAGTGGCAGAATATCTAAACTTTCTTGTAATTGATCTTTTAATAAGATAAGGTAACGTTCTGCAGTTAAAATCTAATGGAAAGTATAAAAGGTCCCAATATCCGTGTTCCAAAAATACTACACCACACGTTATTAAAGCCAAATCTTACTTGTTATGCAGATGACACTAATCTTCTTGTAGGAAATAGAGAATTGAGATTTGATCACAGTAGGAAACGGAATTCGGTAATAGAGTAATTCAGTGATTCTCAGTAAATAAACTTTTGCTTACTAATGATAAAACAAATGTCCTGCTATTCAGGACTACACAATCAAAAACAGAAAGACCGCAGTTTTTACCCCTTGGCAATGGCAGAGGTTGCATAGAACAAAATTCTTGGAATTTATTATTAATTTCTGAACTGGGATGAACATATGCAAAGGGTGATACATAGACTTGCCATACATTATGGAATAAGTGTTACATCTAAGTACCTGCAGGATACAAATAGTATACGATTTGGTACTGTGCAAACTTCGAGTCCGTTCTCTCTGCTCAAAAGCGCGCTATAAAAATTATACTAAAAATGGCCTTTAAGAATTCTTCAGAAGAAAATTTAGGTTGACTATTAACAGTTTTAAGAGAGTACAAAAGGAGTAGATTTTTAATCTTGAACCGTTCCATACTTGTAACACGAGCACAGCAGATGTAAATTATCCTCCACAGATTAACTTTTGATTAGAAAGAAGTTCTGTATATAGGTATGTGCTTAAAATGCTCTAGTAAAGAATAACCTCTTTTAGGTGTGGTAAGAAAGATGTAATAGAATTTGTAAATGATTTTTTTTTTAAATAAGTTTTTGTATTACCTTAGATATGCTTATACATTGAACCACCTATCGACGTCTACATTCTTAATTTTATGTAATTGGAAATAAAGATAATTATTATTATTTAACAAACTTTTTAAACTTGTGATGTTTTAAGGTCCATATCGAAGAACCAGATCCTGGAACCACGTTGCTACAACTTGGAACCACACAAGGGCACATCTCAAATGGAACGTCTCCTCAACAAAGTGGAACTCCTAGTCCAAGTTCACCAAGTCGGGAAATGACGGCTTACTCCAATATAGGAGTGTCGCAGGGAGTAGCTGAAGACTCTGGTTCTATTATGCCATCTGGTGCTCAGCTAACGCAGCTTACTACGCACATTAGTTACACGGGAGGGGGACTAGAGGGACCGAACATCTCTAGTGGAGCTTTGGCCAGGTCAGTTAGTTTTTATAACAATGTTCTTAAAAAAATATTTCAAAAAATAAGCCGATATCCGAAAACTGTTTCGTCAAGAAATTAGTGGTTATTAATTAAAAAGTTATTATTATTAAAATTATTACTAAATATGTATTAACTAAAAAAACAAAACTTTATTTTCTCGAAAACAGCTGTATATTGACATGGGATATGCTACATGAAAAATACCCAGAAATTTACGTAAAATCCATAAATGCAATAAAAAATGGGGGTTCTCATTTGAAAATGTCAACTGGAAGGTCGTATTTCAGTTTTGGGACACCCTGTATATCTAATTTTTTTCTCAATAAAATGCGCAGTAATCGAAAATACCCACTGTATAACCGTAGACAGGACTCTACACTGTATTTCTTTTCTAGTATAGTTTATAGACTACTAAACTATAAGACTAGTTTAACCTGTATGTTTCTTTATACAGTTGTATAAATAGTATAGTATTCCTCCTATAGTGTTTTCATTGTCAGTGTAGCCCTATTTATACCATTAACTTTAATGTGCAGTCCATATCAGTAAAGTTCAAACCCAGAACGAGACCATTACCCCATTCGGTTGATAACAAAGTTCGCCCGCATAAATTATTATTTTTAATGCAGGCTTATTATGGTGGGTAACCGAGCAGAATGTAAAATTTCCACCAATTGCGAGACTTTTCCGAGTTTCTGTCAAGCTTTAACCGCATTTAGCATTAATAACAAACGTAGCGGGAAGCTTCCTTATCGCAAAACGTTTTCCGGTTTAATGTGACTCTTGGAATTATTCATTATTTACTAAATTTAGGGTTTAGAAGTCTTTATAGTTGTCATTTTTTTCACCAACTAAAATGCCAGTCAAAGCTTCCGTATTATACAATAGATAACGTAATTGCGGTGTGTTATGACCTGTTTACCGTTCGTTCAAGTGGTTTTCTAGGCATTTAAAAGCTTTCATACAATATTTTATGTGAATACGTGTGTTAATTGCAAGTACCTAATACAGTTGACGTACACACCGGTAAAATTAGAGGAACGGTGAAAATTTAGACTTAGTTTAACATCAATTTTCTCTTCAATCTTTCGCTCGATTTTGATCATTCTTTTTATGAATTGTAGCTTGATTCTTCATGAATACATCTGTCTTATTACGATTTCTAAATGTTTTGTCTTTATGTCATATACAGGGACGAAAAGGAAGTAAGGAATTTTCTGTGCTCTTTAAGACACCCTGTAGAGTGACAACTGAGAATTGAATACAGTTTATAACATCAAATGGTAGCCCGTTATTTTCTGAACATTTCCCTTTTTTATTTCCTCTGATATCTCAATTATTAAAGAAAATACAGGGTTTCGAAGAAAATATGGATATTGATTTTATTTTTTCACACCTGTTTTAGAGGTAATCTATTGCCATGGTTTTCTAATCAAATTTGCTATACGTCCTTGGTTCTTGTCAAGCGAAAGTCAAGAAGTTTTTAATGTATGAATGAAAATATGAAAGTCAAACAGTTTTTAATGTATGAATGTGTTCAAATTTCGTTTTATTATAAATGTTATCTAGATTTGTTAAGTAATTGTCATTATCTACGTGTAAGTAATCTGATCAAGTCAGTAAAATTAAATAAATTAGATTATCAATAAATGATACATCATTTCTTACTGCAGTCCTTTGTGTTTAACACTACTAAAAGTTTAAACAAACCATTGTTATTAATCATATGTTTTTATTCAATCGCGATTTCACAATTGATATCATTTGTGGTTAAAACATGCATCGTCCGCAAATATGCTACCGTGCTGAGAGACACGACATTTGTTGTTAGAAAACATGTAAACCGACCTAATACAAAACAATAGTAGTTGAAGCAGTACCTCTTGACAATGAGTCACAATTATTATTCAAGACTGCAAAACAATAAATATTAACTATATTGACTAATAATGTCAAGTACTGAAAATCCGAACAATCAATGATCTGTGGTATGCATCATAAATACTGGTAATTTTTCGGCGGAAATAGAGCACATTGTTGTATGCTAATGGTATTGACGATCGATAAAATTATTAATAATAACATCAAAAGGTGATTGTTAAAGCAGTTGTCATCTGAGGTATTTCAGAGTCCTTGAAAAAGAGGTTTTGCTAATATGCCTGAATGTTCTATAGCCCATTATTTTTGTTATCTTAGCAAAGGAAATTATCTTGATAAGTATGAATTGATTGTTAACAGTACAATAACGCAAATAATCAGATTTTTATTGCACGTGACACACATGAAAGATATCTTACGATGACCACATAAACACTTCTCAAACGACCTGTGTAGAATCGACTCTACACGTATGTTTTCTACAGGGTGTCCCAATGATAGAGTAAAGTGCATTTGCTTTCCTTCCTGAATCCCCTATCTAACTAGGGGAATATGGCTTCTGCTCCCTTTATAGGGCAATTTGTCAGAACATTTGCTTTGTATTACTTTCTAATTTAGCCACTGTTTCTGAAAATTCATATAAGATTCTATAAAGTTAACAAAAAATTAATTTGTAAGCTGTAAGTAGAAACAAGGCGTTCTTGGTTCATGGGGTCTTTTTTAGTTGTCAGTGGTAATCGTTAAAGTTTGAAAATTTCCGAGTACTGTCGGAGATATGGTTCCGTTTTGCAACTTAGTGATCATTACAAAAATTACAATTTTACAAGAATTGCGTTGAAAATTACATTTCACCGCTCTTTTGTTTTGGTGATTTAAAACTTATCAACGTGATTTCATTACTATTTGCAAAGAGAATGATCATATGCATAACATATACTCTGACCTTTTAATCGATTGTTGATTGATGACAAGGAAATGACTACGGAACGACTAGGAAAATATTTTCTACCGGAACGTTTGATTCCTTTGGTTGTTCTACTTTTGAGCCACTAATAGAGCTTGTTTTTAAAGGTCTGACATGGAAAACGTGTCAGAAATCTTAAAGATAAGTACATATTCAACATGTACGGAATGCCTATCCTTAGTTAAACTACAAGAAATGCAGTTGATTTCAGAATCAATTCGAGTATTTATGGCAAACCGAGTTGAAGAAAAGCATTAACGCCAATGAAAGTAAGATTTTTGCTATTAAGGATTCACCGAGACAAACATAAAGTCTCCTGACTTTATTCTTTTTGGGATTCTGCACCTATTACAGAAGATTCGTAACGTGATGCTGACATTACAAAACTGACAGAAAACCAAACACCATTTTCAAGGACCCATTAATGTAATCAGGCTTTTGCAAGACTTAAGACGGCTGTATCTTCCACTCCAAGCTTACTTTACCAAGGATGGATGTTTTCAAGTAATTTTAGAATAGGTGCTGTACTTTCTCATGTTCAAAACGAACAATAATTCGCTATTTGTATAGTAAAAAGTTCCTGATCAGAACTGACCATGGAGAATTGAAATGACTTTTACAAATAAGGGGGACAAATAGTCAGATGGATACAGCGCCTTTAACAATACGTCTTCAAGTTTGAATATCGCCCAGGAAGAGCCCACGGAAATTGAGACGCTTTGTCCAGAAGTCAATGGGTCCGGCTTGGAAAGCATTATGGACTCCATGGGACTCTTTGATGGATAATAGGTTACTATAAAGATGTTATGGAGAAGCACTGATGGAACGGTCCTAGTCAACTCGTGGTTCCAGATTATGTTACATTTTATCTTTTCATGTCCTTGATGAGACTTACTGCAGTTTCTGGGCACAATAAACTACCACCTTTTATCTCCGAAATGCACAATGGTGGACGTTTTGAAGGACAAACACTGTGTTGAAGGACAACCTGTTTAGAGGTTTTCTATTCGAAGAAAGGGCGATTGATGTGAGAGCAGCAAACAGAACATGTAATTTAGAAACAGCAGAAACTGGCGCTGCAATCACCTATAGTGTCCTAAAGTGCAAACATTTGAAACCCTAACCCAACCAAATTACATGTTCTGTTTGTTCCTCTGTTGTGTTGCTAGTGACGTCTATGTACTTGTGATCACCATCAGCAGCTTTTTTCCACAATAAGATTTCACTCCCCTCACTTCCCTTCTGCATTCTCAAACTTAAAATTTTTGGTAATAGTTTTTTCTTCCATGTAAAATAAAAAATTCACCTTACCAACTTACAATTTTTTCAGTGCTTTCCAACCCCGTTTTTTCTGACTGTTGAATTTTGTAAATCACTGAAGATGAGCCACGTCAGCAGTGTTCCCACGGGTAATGCGACCTTTGGGCATACCATTGTATCCTCTGTCTCATGGGATGGTGGAAAGATTTAACTGGACAATAAATCAATATCTGCCAAAAATGGTAGCAGATTATTAACATCACTGAGGCAAACATTTATTTCGATCACACTCCAGCAAAAGTGCGGTGTTTGAAAAAGAAATGAGCATTCTTTTAGATCTGATGTACGTTTCTTCACAAGACCAATTCGACTCAACGGATTGAAATACTTCAGCAAAACTAAACTGCTGGAGGATTATGCTACAGGTCTCGTAAAAGTCATTCACATTTTTCAGTTTAGTGTAACTAGATACTAGATATAATTCAACATACAAACATGAACGTAAAACGATATCGGTTACAAATATGGGTCACATCCGTGGTTCATTCAACAGAAATTCGACTCTTAAATAAGTATACTAATTATTTGCTAACTCGTAGGCGGTCGGCAAGTTCACACGATGCTACATTAGATAGCCAAGATTAAAGTGCGGATTCGCTAAGAAACGGGATACTTGCTTGATCAGCGCGAGGTATTGTTTGTTTTTCGATTTGTCAATTTGTCTTTTTTTCTGACTCGCTGAAATGCCAAGAGTCTGGTTCGTAAAGTCTGAACAAACGCTGAAACATCACCGAAACATCAAAGGTATAAAGGCATTTACAGGGAGTCTCATACGCACTTTACCAAGAGGATTTATTTGACTGCAACGACTGCAACATTTGACGAGCTCTGACGAACTGTGATCCCTATAAACCAGGGTGCTTGAGCAACTGGTAAAATTTTGCAAACGTTGTTAGAACAATATTTAGCTGATTCTTCGCTAGTAATGCACTCTTTCTAAACTTCTCTTTTTTAATTGTCTGTCAATACGAAAATACGTTCTACAAACAAATTGATGGGAGTTTCTATATCCAGCATAGTGGTGCAGATTGTGATAAAGTCACCGACATTGTTACTTTATTAGTAATTATCACAATAAACTAGACAGAAACTAATAATGGTGTGTTAGATTTTCCTCGATTTAACGCTACATGGAAACAACGAAAACGAAAACAGAATGGATTTTTTCTACAACCCCTATAGAAAATAACATTTTCCTCGCTCATTTGAGAGATGAAAGTATCACTTTCACTAACTAGGGAGTGAGGGTGCCACCAGCTTCTTCTTGAAAACAGGGAACGAAATACTCAAGAGAAGTGGTGATAGAATGTGACAGAAGAAGCTGACAATGGCGAAGTTGCTTCCCTTGTTTCAAGAATACGCACCTAGAGGGACTGAAAGTATTTTCCTCCCTATCAGGGAGGAAAAGTGCCACCAGTAAAAGTCACACTTTCTAAAGACAATTTGTCACCATTGCCGTCAGATTACGGATTTCGTCAAAAAGCCAATGAAAAATTAAAAAATGCTTTGAAGGTTAATAATAACGAAAAAAAACATACAATTGGGTGATCAGATCGCTCTGGATTGAAAAATGTCAGATACTTGTAATGTAAGTAATAGACGACCGCGAAAACCGTACTTTCTTCTAATACATCAAACATCACTCCTTATTATCCTAAATGTCTGCATCTGTTTAACGTCTATCCCTTAAGAACGCGCACTGGTCAAATGCCCTTTTCCCAAGAACGAAAACACATTAATTAGTTATCCCTGTCAAGCGTTTTATTGCAACACGGTCTGTTTTACGTTCAAATATTTTACACTATTAATCACATTTTTAAAAACCGTTTAGAGAAAACAAGTTCCAAACAATAAAAAGCATAAAATTTATATATAAAATAGGATTTGTTGGGCGATACAGTTCTAATTGCAGATAACATGGATTTGCGGGATATTCTTTCGATAATTACTCGAAAGCCACAAGAATTTAAAAACTCAAGCCTAGCATATGAGAATAGAGCGAGTAATTAAATTTAAATATCTAGGAACGTGGCTATGTGAAAACTAGGAATCAGACACAGAAATCAGATGCCGGATTGAAAATGCCCGAAGTGCGTTCATAAAATTCAAAAAAGTGCTCACCAATACTGATTTCGATCTTGGATTGAAAATTAGATTTGTCAAATGCTATGTCTGGACAGTGTTGCTTTATGGCATGGAGGGATGGACACTGAATGTGAGCACTATGAACAAGCTGGAAGCATTCGAGATGTGGGTCTATAGGCGTGTACTGAGGATTCAATGGACTGCAAGAAGAACCAACGTTAATCAAAATCAATAAAGACCGCGAACTGTTGGACACCATTAAACGTCGAAAAACAGCATACCTGGTACGTAATACGCAACGACAGGTACCAATTCCTGCAATTGATAATTGAGGGGAAGATTGAGGGAAAGAGAGGAATCGGCAGGAAAAAGATGTCATGGCTCCGCAGCGTTAGGCAGTGGACAGGACTGAGGACAATGTAAGAACTAATGCATACCATACGTAATAAGGAAGAGTGGACAAAGGTGATCGCAAACATCCATTAATGGACACGCAGCAGAAGAAGAAGTAGACGATCATGACATAAAAAAATCATAATACCCAGACTATACTCTTCATTTTGCATTTTTCCTTCTTTCTGGTTTGCTAAGTCATCATTTTTAAACTTGTTGACCATACATAATTTTTGCATATTTTTTAACCAATAACTCTTAATTTCATTAATAATTGCACTAAATACTGCAAAATACTCCTTTAAAACTAAAATCAAAATAATTAAGTTTTATGACAGTTTCTTATGAGAACGACTCTTTAAGTACTAATGTATTTAGGATGAACAGTAAACATTTTTTAGATAAAACAATACTAAGAAAGCGTAACCCTAAAATCTGATAAAATTCCACAGCAAATAATTATTATTGGTTTGTCGACACTCAGGTCTAACAAACTAATTAAATACCAATTAGGTGTTTAACAAATATAGTTCAATCACCTTGAGGCAGTTTGTTTAGGTGCGTATGAAGCTACAATAATCAAAGTCATGACCAATCGTTCACCGCAGCAGAATAAGCAAAACACCGTGTGATCAAAAAAGTTTTAGTTGAGTTTGTGAGAGTAACTGTCGGAAATGGCGGGTGAAGTGGAAAATGTTAGAAAGCATCCTGTATAGTTTTCCTAGTGCTGATAAGTTGTTATCATCCGGAAGTAAATTTTGAGTTTTTCCCCGTACAAAATGTTTGATACGTCAGTAGAATTCTTTTCAATATTATTAAAGGTGTCAGTAGTAAATTTAGTTTTTAACAAATATGAAGTGTATTTTAACAAAAATATTAGCTGAAGGTAGAAAAAGTGATTTTATGAACGAATGACAAAAAGGTGGACCAAATACTATTTCTTCACAACTTGGTGAGTATCAGATGATTTCTATTATGTCTATTATTATACAGGCTGCAATGGTTTTATATGTTTTTAACAATAATGTTACTGTTTTAATGTAAAATATCTATCTTCAGCCTTGATCGAATTTTGACAATCCCCTTAACATTTTAAACAAAAAATCACTCTGTATGTTCATGTAACCTTTACAAAAAGCTTAAAACCAATCCGGAAGCAAAGCATTCCGTTTGTAGGAAAAACCATTAGGCGCGTGCTGAACAAAACACACAGGCAGTTCCGGTGAAGTTAAGTAGTACTGCATGTACCGGTTATGTCCTAGTGTCCGGAAGAAAATACGACTGGTCAATATTGTCGCCAGAAGGGTAATTACTTAATGACAAAAAAGGTTTTTTACATAGGAACTGCAGCATTTTATAAGGACACACGTGTATTCACTGAAGGGTACTAACTTCCTTTGCATGTCTACATAGAGGAACGTGCTGGGCACGTGCCAAATGTAAATGAACTCTGTTGTGAATAAAGTTACACTTATCATTCGTTTACTACTTAAAAATTTCTGGACATCTGTTGTATAAAAGACATTCTCCTCTCCAGTTAAAGAAATAATACTATTCAATAATATAGTAAACAGATTGTAGCCAAAAGTTCAAGTTTCACAATTTTTATTGGGTATGTGGTGTGTTGAGGTCACTTTACGAAAATGTAACCCTCTGTAACTCGGTTAATTGGCAAAATTTGGAAAAATCTTAAGAGACAAAAGTTGTAAAGAATTTGTGTCACTACAAAAATGACTGACTTTTTGTCCTAAAGAGCCTCAGAAAAAAGAATTCTAAATCAAGCATTTTTTAAATTTATTAAATATGTTTTATAGCTTTATAAGCTTTTTGGAAGATGTGTGAAAGTATGGTTTAAAAACCCACTGAAAGGACACCCAAAATTATTTTAAAATATCGTTTGTGGTTGCCTCTAAAAAAAAATGGAAATTTCACTAAATTTTTACAAAATCTCTAGAACAAGTCTGTCTAGAACTTATAGACTGTTCTGTGTTTGCACGAACACAATGTCGCCGTATAGTAAAGGAGTTTCGTGACGTAATTTTCTATTCTACTACTTTTGACCCAGTTGTTAAAAATGGTCAAAAAAAAATGGTTTATCCTTTTTAAGATTCTTTAAACAACCCAATACAAAAATGTCTTTTGAAATTTATTGCTCATAAACCCTCATTTAACTATGCAAACTAACAAAATTTACCTGGTTACAAATATGCACAAAGCAAATTTTGAATTGTCCCATTTTGATGTTTGTTACTTAGCAATCCTGAGTTGTCAAAAATTTGACATCCCATTCCACTTTTCCATTTTACTGTGTGTGTCACAAAAAGATTTTCATCTGAGCAACGTGTGTTAATTGTGTTAAAACATGTCAAAATGACTTTACGCTCTCTTCGATCGGGATCATGCAATGAATGATCAAAAGTATGATTAGCATTACAAAATTGTCTGATTAAATCGGTTCGACGTCGGTCCCAACGACTAAACATTACATATTCTTGTGGAATATCTTCATTTACCATTCGTAGAAAATACCATAACTCAGGAAGTTAAAGTTTTCCATTGCAGGAAGAATATTTTGAAGAGAAAAATTCTTCCTGATATAGAGAATATATCTTTAGATCGGACAAAGTTTTGACATATCAGCAAAGGAGGTTTTGAAATATGATAAACTTTTCCTTACCTGAAATCGCAAGGTCTGATCAACCGATCAATGCAATTTTTACCCATATTTTGTTAATTTACTATTTTAAATATAAATATAAATTTTGATACCTATTTAATATATTGCCTGTACCTATTCAAGCTATTGCCTGAAAGATGTTTGCACATGTAACCTTTCTGAACTGTTATACAGGCAGGTACTGGATTTATTGTCCGAATAGGACAAATAGAAAACACAAAAATTGTGATATGCATAGTAAAAAACCAAGACAAATAGACAGTTGAAATAAAGTAAAGGTTCTACAGGGTAATTTAAATTACACCCTCATCCTTGCTGGGCACATTCTCCTTCATTTTCAAAAGATTTCTCATAGTTTGAGTTGAGTTGTTTATGGAAAAAATGCTATTTGTCCCTGGATTCGATGGTCAATTTACTGGTCACACAGCTAATTTCAGGGCCGTAACCCCCAGATTTCAAAAATACTGACTGGAACTGGGTTTCATTGCATTTTAACTGACTTTAATATTTGATGGTAATGATCACAGTTTTAGTAAAGTAAGGCTTGTTTATGGAAAAAATACAGTACGTCTCTAGATTTTAAGGTCAGTTTACTAATTACGCAGCAAATTTCAGTGCCATAACCGATTTTCGAAAATACTGACTGAATTAGACTTGCGTTGTTGAAGAGTTATCAAAAAAAGAAAACATGTGATTAAAAAAAAGTTGAAGGTCCAATATCTCGAAAACTCTAAAGATTATATTTCGAGATCTAAACAGAAAACCGAAAAATGAGACTTTCAAAACCTCCCCTTACCTCCGGCTTAAGGGCTACGGGCGGGTACTTTTGATATGGGTGTGTATTCTTGAACGGAGGGAAGGGAATTATCAAGACCTGTGGAATGTGACAAAACCCTCAATTGTCTGCTGTTTCTGTCACATTCTATCAACACTTCTCTTGAGAATACCGTTCCCTGCTTTCAAGAATAGGCCCCATGTTCACCTTCTAACTAGTCCAAACCAAAAAGTGAAAAATTGTGTTCCAAGCAGTTCCCTCTATACTTTTTCACCACTGGATTAGAAACAGTTTTAACCAGTTTTTTTTTGTCTTTGCTCTTTTGGCTTTCTGTTTTGTGTTGTCAATCAAGCTAAATCACACCACTTTTGAAGGAAGTATTTGGCCCCTTTGTTGTTGTCCCTGTACAGTAGGAAACTTATCTTCAAAGACTTCATTGTCCACTGTTTTCATCACTTTAAATCGTTTGGTAGTGTTATGAAGAGGTTTGAGATAGGTGATTCGGTCATCCTCATTAAATATTTGCAAGCAAAACCAGTGTTTTCTTAAAGAATTTTGCTACAAAGTAAATAAGTTGAGTAGAGACATTGAATGAGGTTATAAACGCAACTTACCAGATTTTTGGGCTGTGGCTACTAATAAAGTATTTTTATCACGATTTATTTGTATTTTCTTCGCATTATGTGGGTAGTAACTCAAAATTATTACTAAATAAACTTGTTTTGAATGTTTTGATTACAGAATGACTGACAGCGATTTGTTATGATTTTGAAAGGTTGGTAGCACAGCCGGATATAAACTTTCCTTGACGATCGCTTGGCGCGAGATTTAAAATTTCCGAATTTTAGATCCGTTTTTCGTCTTAATGGTCAAATCTACGGTGTTGAAAAAATTACAAGTTGATAGCCGAAAATGTGCTCTACAACTTTTATCTAAAGCGTTTTTCCATTAAATGAACCGTACAGGCGCAAAAAAATCAAAACCATTTTCCCATGTTAATCTCCTATGTCCAGGGTGCTCTTGGACACCTGGTATGTTAGGTGCTGTTGCTAATAATACAACAAATGTGAGTAAAAGCGATTCGTGATTTCTTTTACTACTTCATTCGCTTTAGCGATCTAAAAAAATTTCATAATTTACAACATAAAAGTGAAAACAAAAATGATAATTTTCTTCTTAGACAACAAGTTTTGAAGGTCTACATAACGAAGTTACAACCCCCACTTTGTAGGGGCGTAAAACTGTGACGTCACCTAATCACCTGACCATTGCGAAGAAGATCCGCCCGGTCTCAATGGCCAGTACTGCTAGTAGTGCTAGTAGTTTCGTACTGAGTGTCTGTGTGACTTCAGTCGACAGTATCAGTTCAGTTGATTCTTCGTGTTTAGTAGTACGCTATCGTGCGGTCGGTTCAGAGTGATTTTTGTTTATGTTCGAATTTTTTATTTGAGTTTGTATCCGACATGTCTTTACCAATGGATTCAACTTATAGAGACAATTTGAATAGCTTTTCTCCACATTACAAGTTAGTGATTGTCATATTATTTTTTCTGTTAATGTGTAGTTTTTAAAATTTTTTGTTTGTTTTGTGTTTTTTCCTAAAATTTTTGAAATTGATGTTGACCAAAATTTTTCTTTGTTCGCAGTTCGATGTTTTCACATTCACGAAATACCGGATATGGTGCCTCCTCAATGCATTACTATAATAATGGTTCACCTGAAATTCATCCTCAAACACAATTATGGACTAACACTGGTAAGTTTGCTTTATCTAAATTAAGATAAAATAAATCATGTGAATTGAAAAAAGCACGCACTCTCAGAATATCAACTGTTTAAGATTCTTTACATGGTGTATATTTGACTTATACAGAAAGCCCAAAATGTTTTCTAGTTAAATTAATTTTCACTCTTTACCGGAACATATCCAACTATAATACAATATGATATAATGAACAAATTTACCTCAAGTGATTTTTCTCATATTTGTTATTTTTAATTTGTTTGTTAATCGGTAAATTGCTACTTTTTTGTAAAATTAAACACAAAAAATAATCAACAGAATTTTCGTATTTTCGTTTTTAAGAAACAGTGGTAAATTGAGAAATTTTACTTTTGAGGTACCCTTGTGTCTCAGACATCTTTAAACTTTTTGAAAAAGTTAAAACTCATTCTCTTAGATATTTTCCGTAGAATCTAATGGCTTAGCGGTTTTTTAGTCATGTTATTTTTCTATATACAGGGTGATTAGGTTCCTTGTGACCCTCTTGCACTCTTAAATCCTTTTTAGTTCATTATTGCAAAAGTATTGCAGGAAATTATCGAAAGTATTAAAGAAATTATTTGGGGGTGAATAAAGATTGCGTTATAAAGCAGTAACTGGACAAATTCTGTATTTTTATAATAGTAACTGTACAGGGTGACCTAAATATGTACTAAACCGAATTCATATACACCCAATGCCGGAGAAATCTGAAAAATATAAGTGTTTTATTATAAAAAGTTAGTTCTGTTGCCAGTTAAGTACGGAACAATTTCTCATACATTGTGCATTGTTCAAAATACTGCCAAAATTTAATTCAAAATTAACATCAAAATATTAACTCAAAATGAACGTAAAATAAAATTTTCTTCTCTTGAAGACTAGTTTTAAATGACATTATGTAACAGTGTGATATTTATTTAACAATTTAATGGAAAACTCATTAGATTACGAAAATAAATACTCAAAAACCGTTACATGTTGTTGTAAAAACCATGAGGCAAGGTGTTATTCCATGAATTTTTAATCTTATAGTGATTTTTGGAAAACCTGTGTGTGTATGTATAAAGGAAAACCTGTGTGTGTGTGTATAAAGTAAATGCAAAATTTTATTTGATTTTATGAAAAAGTACTTACACGTAAAAAAACAGTAATTATAAGAATTCACTGTTGGTCTCCACTAATAAAACATTTAAGGATAAAATATTATTTATGTGATAAACTTTCTTATACAAATATGTTCCTTCAGAGGCAACAAAACAAAAAAAATGTCAATGTAGCCCACTTTTGCTTCAAATACATTTTCAATTACACTTCTTTGAGTGTTTAGATACAAGAAGTTTATCAAATAATACAAGCAATTTAACTAAGTAAATATTAATTTTGTTCATATTGGTATAACGATGTTTCTTGAAATAAACTAATGTTGTAAAACTGATTATAGAACAAAAATACTTTGAATTTTTGCCGCATATATACCTCAAAAACAACTTGAAAAGACATGTTTGTTTGCGTAATATAGTGTTTATTTATTTATGGTGATAAATTATTACATATTTATGTGTCATTTTCGAAATAGAAAGCTTCCACAGAAAGTCAAGAACCACTAATTTGAAGTAAATTGTAGTAAAAGTTTATTTGTTTTGCAGTCTTATTTCCATTAATTCTCTTCTTAAATTTCTATTTGCCTTTCTTATCTTTAACAGTTAATTTTTTTCGTTCTGAAAACATGTGCTTTGTAAATGTGGACTTATAAACAATCGAACGTGTTCGGTTTTGCATTATTATTAAGTACACAGTTAGGGTGTTTCAGTCATAAAAAACTAAATTGTTGAATATTAGTTTACGTCATAGAAAGCACGTGAAATGGGTAGTCGTGATTAAAAAAATCTTTTAAAATCTAGTAATTCACACGCCAAAGTCACTAAATTGAACAGAAACCGTGAATACCATTAGCATAGCATATTACTGTTAACTCTACTACTTAACTATTGGTAAAGGTGTAATAATCCATTTCATGTTTATTGCATTTTAATGTAGCAATCATAATATTCTGAGCGTTCTTTAAATTTTAAATAGTCTTGCATTTATATTTTTGGCGTAACTTAACAACTGTCCATTGTGTTATAATGATATGGAGATACAAACTTATCCTAATACAATTTGTTGCTGTCAAATAGGGATGCCACTTTTAGGTTTAGTCTTCTGTCTTTATCATTAACTTAGGGGGCTTCTCTTTCCATATCATTTTAAAACGCTATGAACAGTTTTGAAATTTCCGCACTTCTATAGTTTTAGTTTAATTATTAATTATCTATTGATTTATAATAATAATAATATTCAATATTTTTTTTTAATAAAGGTGTTAATCCGAACAATGGAATGATGGCTCAAGAAGTACCAACATCGGTTAACAATTCCTTACCGGCATTCAGCAGGCTGGCGTTTCAAAATACTCCTAGACCTACCCCATACGGAAACATTAACTATGAAGATTTTGGTTATGCTGATGGAAATTTCTCTTCACCGATGGCAAGAAACAGGCCTAGTGCTGCGGTGACTTTATCAGCGAGTAAGTACTTGTCACATTTTTGCAAAGTTGTGTCCGAAGTCTGAATATCCGAATGGCTATAAATAAGCAAAAACGATTTTGAAAAGTCGTTTTTTTCTAAAATTAATGCCCAAAATTGGATAAAATTGTTATACAGGATATAGGAAGAAAAAATATTAGCAAATGTGTCAACTACAAAAAATGTGTATTAAGTTATTAAACAGGGTGTTCGTTAAGTATTTGTACTAACTTTAAGGGGTGACAAATTCTAAGCAAAACAGGGTTTAAATTTTTGTTTCATTTTTTTTGTAGTTTATGCAGTTTTTGAGAACTTCTGCACAAATTTGGATTACAGCTAACTGCTTAAGCGTTGTAATATTTTTTTTTTACTTCTTCCTTTTTTTTGCCCACCAAACTTATTTTATGATGCGTCACTTGATACTAATGACTGATTTACTGTAATTGCCAGTATGATTCTTTAGTCACTTTACAAACTTTTTCGTCGCGCAAATTTTTTGGTATATGCCACCTTTTTGGAGTTATTTTCCTAAGAACTAGAAATATACATACCAAATTAAGATTATTTTTTTACTAATTTTTGAATAAAAAAATGCTACAATTAGTTACTGTAAAATTAAGCCAAAAATGTTATTTTTACACCTTTTGCAAATAACTCAATAACTGTAACAAAAACGAAAGAATACAAGGACAACAAAGTTTTTAAATAAAATTGATTAAGTTTATCGTATCATTGAATACAGAATAAAATGCACTATTTTGTCTAAAATTTCAATATGGGGTTCCTAAGAAAAAAGAAAGATGATGATGACAAAAATGGAATTGGAATGGAATTTTGGATTTTCTTACATAGTTTTTTTTTTTGCTTTTATTTTTGTTGTTCTACAGTTTTTGAGAAAATTTAACAAAACAATTCACCTAATTTGTCTACTAATTTGCAGTATGAAATTATTGATATGTATTTTCTGAAAAAAAAACGTCATTTGCAAAAACGGTTACAAAATAATACGCGGATTAAGTTTTCGTATTAAATTCTTAAATACCCTGTATATGAAATTAGCATTAACAAGAAATTTTTGATTATTATTTGAGCGAAATGACTAAGATTTGAAAAACGCTGTACAGCGTCATAAATAATAAAAAGGTAGTGTCAAAAATGTTTTTGTGTCAAAACCTTGCAAATCTGTACCCTGTACGTCACTGACTTTAGAAACAATGAAATTTCTAATTCATCAAAGAAGATGAAGATACTAAGTTACAAAATGTATAATTTTACACTCTTTTTTTTGTAGACCATAAATTTAAAAACCGGAAAACAAGTTCCGAGATACCAAAAAATTAAATTTTGTCATACTTTGTCTATTATTAAAAAAATATTCTATTACTTATTTTCATTCTATACGAAATGGTTTTTAATTCATTTTAAAAAATGATGATTAAATTTGGCTAAAGGATTTCGGATATACCGGGCGAAATCCGATTCGATTTTTTCTGTGAGCAGTTTGTTATTAAGCAATGGTCTTAAAAAGGCATTAATTTTATTTATTTCTTGAAATGAAAACTAACGATTTAGCGACGAAATACGCGAGATTAACATAACTGATGGGAGATACAGACCAGATAAGGGGGCGTCAAACAAATCGGTTTCTTTTACCCAAAAACGTGTGTGTTTTAAGCTGCGTGTGTGTGGTTTTTTGCCACTCGTCCTTTAGTCTTTTATAACCTATCGGTCCTCTGAGCTTTCAAATCCGTTAATATTTATGGCTTTACAAGTGGGGTTTCTTGTACTATATTTTAAAACATTTTTATAAGTGGATATCGGATTTCCACCCTCGCAGCCACAAATACCTGACGGGGCGCCGAGGTACCAAAACGGAAACTACACCCTAGAAAGTGCGATATTTTTTCTTGAGGCACTAACACCACCAAAAATGTTATCTTTTTACTTCATAACGATTCAAAATTAAATACGTCAAAGGTAAGTTTACCCAGCGATTATAAAAGCCTATCCAAATAGGCATATTCGGGCGAACAAACAATACTTTACTTCTCGAAATAGTGGCAAAAGATACGAAAAGACCGTGGCTAAGGTCAAGTTTAGGTTTTGTTGATAATTAAACATCGGCCGGTTTTCGCAATCGATTTGATAGCTGTTAATAATGAGCTAACACGCGTTAAAAATATGCATTTAACTTCATATAAATATCAGTAACTAACCTCGGTCAATGTTTTATCAACATGTTGATACGTGCTTGTTAGTTGACATTTCAAAACTTTGCAATAGATATACCTTACCCATAAAAAAGTCGTAAACAATGGTTATTTAAGTGTAAAAACAACGAGTCTTTTTAAAACCCTAGAAAACAATAATGATATATTTATTATTCACCGAACGTAATATGATAGCTATTACTCGCGAAGATGAAGTTTCGAGTGAGTGATAGCAATTACATTCGAGTAAAACCAATACTCTTTTTAGGCAAAAATTTCAACTAACACGTTAACAGACATACAAATTAAAATAGCATCAGCTGTCAACGAATTACTCACGGATGTTATTAACTACTCAAAATTAGTTATTAATAAGCATATTATCAAACAAGGCATTTTTTATATGTGGATCGTATAGTTTTGTAATTACAAGCTTTCGATTACATTTTTTTAAAGTATTTTTACAAAAGTTGTTTTAATGAATAGTCTGCATTGTCAAACCTAGAGATGGAAAATTCTTAGAAATTTTATTTAGAAAATTAAGGAATTTTAGAAGACTGTAAGAGAAGGCGATGTGTTTCTTTGAGAAACCACGCTGTAAATATAGTCTTTATTTCATACTGAATCGTAATATGTTAAAATGATTTTTCCCTACTCGGGTGCGTATAGTGCACTTTTCCGCACTCATTTGAGTATCATCACTAAATATGGGATACCGAATGGGACAAAATAAAAGATTCAGCATGGTATGCTACGCCGATGATACGCAGCTATTTTCGCGGAAACGGAGGACGATCTACAGAGACAACTACACAAATTCTGCCAGGTCAACCAAGCGATGAACATGACCATATCTATGGAAAAAACGAAAAGCATAACCTATGCTAAAGATCCCGTAAGATGTAAACTGGTAGTTCAGGACCAAATCATCGAGCAAGTCTCACAATTCAAATATCTGGGTATGGTTCTGTCGAGTTATCACGACCCAGTGAAGGACCTAAGAAGCCAGATCAACAAAGCGTATGCCATGTCGGGCTGCTTAAGGCAGATAATATGCGCGAACGAATACATGCGAAAAGATAGCAAGGTCAGGATCTATAAGACTTGTATCAGGCCAGCGTACGGAATAGAAATCAGGGAAAAAACCAAAAAAACGAAGAGAATACTTCGAGTAGTCGAAATGAAAACGCTGAGGACTATAATGGGAAAAACAAGAATAGACCGAATTAGGAACACTGACATTAGGGAATAATGTGGGGTGCAAGACATCGTAAGTTGGAGGAGACAAAGAAAAAGTTATTGGTACGCTCACGTGACAAGAATGGAAGAGGCAAGACTGCCACGCATCGCACTTGAAGGGAAACCAATAAGGAAAAGTGCACCCGGAAGACCACCTAAGAGATGGAAAGACAGTTGGCAGTCCACCTCCCAGGAACTCTGCAAGATCTTAAATGAATAAGAAAAAGAAGAGGAAAGTACAGGACAATTTAGTTAAATCGTATTATCTTCAGGTCAGGAATATACTTTAGCTGTAGGTTCCATTACTTATGATCCACCCTGTATATTATAAATCAGACCTACTGGTTGGTTTTATCTTAGTTTTGATTTACGTTTTTAACGCGCATATTATGACTTGCCTCGAAAAATCGAAGGTAGTCTAAACAATTTGCAACCCACTTCGAATCAAACCAAGCCAGTCGGAAATGCAACTTTATTCTTGCACTTTTTCGAGTCATGCAAAATCTGAAAGGTGATTTAACCGCCTTAAGGGATTAACTTACACAAGAGAAATATTTGTTGACTTTAGCTTAAGTCTATTATTTTTGAAGAAAAGAAGACACTTTAAATAGTAACTAGGAAGCTTGTCTAAGCAGTAAGTGGCAAGTTAGGTTCGGAGTAATTAAGATAAGAAAAGTTGGAAGACATGTTCCATGTTTAGTGGCACGCGCCCATGATAAGGACAAAACTAGAATTCTTTCATACCAGATCCGTACTGTTATTTATTTTTGTATTTTTAAAATAATGAAATGAAGTGCTTGCTTTGTGTGTAGTGGATGCAGGATTTGCTTGACTATATTAGCAGTAGGTACGAATAAAATAATTATTTTTTATTTGTAGTGCATCCGAGAAAGTTTGCTTAAGAAAATTCATTTTTAAGATATACTAGTACGACCCTGTCTGCAGTTATTTGCCCATTTCGTTCTACCTTCAATTCCAATAACGTCTATGAAACCATTTACCCTGACATTTCCTGTGTTTCATCGCTGTCGTAAAGCATCCTTGTCGATTTACCTGTTTCCGCCCGATCTGTCTATATACCTTTTGTAAAAATAAAGACAATCGTCAAACCCCAACATTGTTTTAAAAATCCCACCTTGCTGGGTCTCGACATTAAGACAGTGACTCACCGATCTCTCTGCTTTTTCTTCCTTAATAAAACCAACATGTTAAGGTTCCTCATACACTCGAAATTGTATTTTTCTGTTATTTGAAATACATTCTACAATACTGGACATTCCTTTAATACGTTTTTTTGACTATTCGTATGCCAGGCAGAATATTCAAATTATTTACCAATAATTACGCGCCTATTCTAAGTTGTGGCGCACTTGTCATCGGTTTCGCCCACCCAGATTTTGAAAACACTAGACCCGAAAATGGGTAGGTAACCCAATACCTAACAAATTTGATCTGTTTATAGGGTTTAGTGGCGCCAATTTTTTACAAATGCCAGCAAATGAAATGCAAACGGCCCATAAATCTTTAGGGTTTAAATGGGAATCGCTCTTGTACATTTGCTCTCAAAGCCTTGCAGACACCATGACTAATCCTATTTCTAATATTATTATTATTATTGATTAGAGGTGGCCTTTGGCTTTTTAGGGTAACAAACGGATGTTCATTTTATATTTAGCAGTTACCTTATAAACATATAAAAAATTGGTGATTAACCTTTACTTTTTGTCTTTAAAAATAGATGTCCACTCTTTAAATAAGAGTGCTGAACCAAATCGGTCGAGTATTTATTTAACAAAGTTGAGCTTATTAAATTAAAAATTAAGGTATAATAGTTTAAAAAAAACACAAAACATTAATAAAAACTGCAAAATCGAATAAGCGAGATATTTGAAAGATAAGTAGCATATTTGTTGACTATTGCTTTTTTACACATTTACATGAAATACAGGGTGGTCCTACGGAAACTGGTTTGATTGATCTCATTCAGTCCTCAAGCTCGAATTAAGTTATGGCAGCAGCTTTTTATGTGTCATTTTAGTTGGGTGTAGATCCAATATTATCTGTTACATAATTTACGTAATAATTACAAAAGTTAGTTATAAAAGTTACATTTTAAAGTAAACCCATGACCAATAAGACCATATAGGATGGATAGGGACAATCAAAGTGGGACAAGAACGTGTGCAAAAAAAGAAAAGTATTAAATTGCAGTCACTTTACTAATAAATATTTTTCACTATTTTCTTACATAGTAACTTATTGTCTAGGGTGCGCGCCAATATTCTTTGGCTGGGAATGCGGCCTCAGATAGATGGGTCAAGCAAGACTACTGCTTTTTACTCTCCCATCGCTGTAGACCAAAAGGAGAGGTCTGGAAGAGGAAGTCGCTAAAAGTCCAGGAATTTTCCCTTTCGGGAAGTTCCCAGAGTTGCATCGGCATCCTCTATCCTGGGAGCAGGATGCCCCAGCTGACGGAGGGGCTCTTCTGGCGCTCTTCTTGTCGTCCATTTCTTCTTTCTTCGTCAGCTCGTCCATCTCTGGTGGTCCTGGCAAACTATAGGATGTCCAAACAGCCGGCTTTCGTCCGTCTGTTTTTATATCCTAAAGTTTTGGGGAGTTAGGGTCTGGGGAGTGGGGGATAGTTTTCCCCCTTTTTCACTGCGCTCTGCTTGATCCTTTCCGTTGCGGTGGGGAACTTCAAATCTCGCTGGATGTCCACGTTTCTGACGTACCATGGGGCGTCCACCGCTGTCCTGAGCGCAATGTTTTCCACAGCTTGGAGTTTCTTCGCGATTTGGTCGCGTACATCCACGCGGCCGAGGCCTAGGTCAGGTGCGGTTGAAGAACCGACTTGATGAGCGTCACTTTGTTCCGAAGTGCCAGCTTCGATGTCGCTTGTCATGGGGTACAGTTTTGCTCTGGTCGCTCTGGCTTTCTGTCTGGCGTATTCTATGTGGCTTTCCCACGTTAGATTTTTGTCCATCTTGACCCCAAGGTATGTCGCCTCGTTGCTCCACTCGATGTCCATGTCTTTTAACCTGACGTTGCCTTCTATCCTCATCTTTGGTCTTCTTTTGATGACTATCGACTGCATTTTTTCCGCGTTTAGGTCGATCTTCCATTTGTTGCACCATTTCTCCAATGCTGTGGTCTCCTCTTGCAGGTATCGGGTCAGGAGACGGCCGCTCCTGCTCCGGGTCATGATAGCAGTGTCATCCGCATAGGCTGCTAAGCTGGTTCGCTGAGTTCTAGGCGGATCTGAAACATAAATATTTTAGAGAAATGGCTAAAAATTGTCTAGGGTATTACCTCGGGACGTTTTTGGGCGATTCTTAATTAACGTCATGTGTCAGAAGAAATATCGATTTTTCCGAAAAATGGATTTAACACTGTTCAGTCTTGAATTAAGCCATATTATCAGATTTATATCTATAATTCAAATGCCGTTGTATGTTCAACATTATCTGTTACATAATCTGAGTACTTTTCAGGACAAGCCCCATATTTGATAAGATCGTACAGGGTGTCCAGTAACAGTGAGTGAAACTTGAAATTGTTTGCACAAATTGTTCTTCCACTTTTACCAATAGCAACGCGCCAATTAACAATAATACATTTCACAGTACTGCACATACGAGAACACAAGGTAGTTCCGATTAAACGGAAATTTGCATTCACCATATTGTGCGAGCACTATTTCACCTACAATATTAGTTGATGAACATTTTTATTGATGCCACTATACGCCCTTCTTTCAGTTTGTATCTCTCAAGTTTACGCTCTTGAACCAAGTGGGCCAAGTGTTGTGGTTCAATTTTCAAATGTATATTAGTAAACGTTTAATATTTAAGAGTTATATTAACCAACTTTGTGCTTTTTAATAAAAAATAGAATTACAAAATTTTGGATAACCTGGTAAAAAACGCATTGTGTGAATGAACTTTCATTTGATCATAATAGCTTTTAAAATGTGATGCCAGATATACTCATTATTTTTACATTTTAGGACGTGAATGTACTGTAATAACATTATTGCAGGTATCCTAACCCGTGTAATTTGATCATTAGATTTCTTTTTTATTAGTTGCTCCAGGTACTACTGCCGAGTACTTCACTGAAGGCAGAGAATGTGTAAATTGCGGCGCCATTGATACCCCGTTATGGCGTCGCGACGGCACTGGCCACTACCTATGCAATGCCTGCGGCCTATACCACAAAATGAACGGCATGAACCGACCTTTAGTCAAGCAGCCTCGTAGATTGGTACTTACTTGTTTTATTTTTATCTTTTCCATTTCACCGTCTTCGCCATAACATTTGCCGCTCTGGTGAGACGCAACCTGCCGCATTCGCCACCATGTTCAAAAAGAATATAACGGGAGCCAATGCGGTGACGGTTACTCGTCATATCAAATGATTTGATGGGTTGTAACAAAGCCAAATGGAACTGTTAGTTTAGGCCGTTTGTGTGGTCGAACGAAAAACTTCAAATTTTAATATTTGCATGGGATGATTGCATGACAATAAAAGGTTTTTTTATTTCCTCCGGAATAAGAAATATATGCCCTCATCTGTTATTTAATGATAACAAAGATTATAGAATATAATGCTGGACAGTTATTTATTCCAAAGTATTGATAGAAGACAAAAAGGTTACTATGCAATGATTGTTGATTTATGTAAGTCGCTTATCAGCTTAAGGGGTATATTTCAAGGAACTTACTTTTTCCTCAAGTTAAGTGTTCAGGTATAAACAGGTAAGCGTTATTAATATACACTCATAACTTGTTTTATCGAATTACGTATCAAACGAAAGGTTGTTTTACTGCCAATGCAACAGTACTAAGTTGACTTATTACAAAGTTTGTTGAATCTATGGTTTCCCAGAATTAAAATGTTAAAACTTTCTGGACGAGAGTTGAGATGAGTCTGAGATAATAGTTGTTCTTGCAAATCACATATTTCTTGCGAATCCTTTCCCACACTTACAAGAGACCTTGTTTCTGTGTTTTGCCAAATACTCCTTTAAGCCGTCGGGTTCGGTCGTGTTCTTCTAAAGGACAACGAGGCTTTTACCTTTTAACCTACTTACTCACTTCATACATTTTTCCTACTTTTTCTTATTTATTCCATTCCTCTTGTCGCTCTAAATCTAAAATCCCAATCACCCAAGTCTAGTTTCACATCTATTTTTCTCGCACTTTCCACCAGCGTAGTCGCTTCCCTTATACCCTAATTTTGTCTCTTTACTTACTTAACTGTTACGGTTTAACTCTGTCCCTCTTTCTCCCTTTTCTTCAATTACACTGTGCAAGTTGGGAGTTTGCAGCATATCCCGCTGTCGATCAGCATCTCAATCACCCTTTTCCCTTTCTCATACGCCTCACTTACACCCTCCTCCATTGCTCTGTTGTGACGGTTTTCCTAATCCCACTTCATTGCGCTTTGCTATACGTTTTCACTTTCCTATTCAGTCTTAATCTTTCATATTTCACTTTTACTTCACCCATCTGCAGAAAGTCAAAGCCTTCTCCACATGCTGTTTTTCTTTTTTTTCCATTATTTCAAAATTTTTCTTATATCCTTCAGATACACATCATCGGCGAATGTCTGCTACTTTCCAATCTTTCCAGCCATTCCCTTATAGATACAGGCCAAGGTTGATTTAAGACTGAAATTAAAGCAAACTTTGATTTTTTTTCGGACAGTTATCCAATTTAACCTTTCCTTTTATCTTAAAAAAAAACATGGACAGCGTATATTTTGCTTTCAAAGATATACCTATAAGCGGTACAATTACTGCCCGCAAAAGTATGGAAATCTGGTAGACCTCGGCGTAAAGTTTTCAATGGTGAACTTAACACTTAAATTTGAGTTTGCGAATTTTGCCAGAGCTCCTTTAAAAGTGACATTTTTGAGTGACTTTCACACTCTTCCAGAGAGTATCAAAAGTAAGTAATTGTATTTATATGCAAACCATGGATTCATCGAACTTTTTGATATGGTAGCTTCATACAGCTAGATTAGGTATAATATAGCCTTTCATTTGATATGTAATTCGATAAAATAACTTACCAGAGTGTATTGGTAACCTTAATTTAACTGTGTATACCTGGAGTAATGAGAGGAACAGTAGAGAGAAAAGTTTGCTTTCTTATGTCTTAGAACATATTATGTCAGCTGATGAGCCACTATCTCAGAGCTCTAATAACTAATCAAAGTTTAATTTTGTAATATTGCAGTTTTATCATTATCTAGCATAATACTATATTCCTTATTAAATAACAGGGTATATATTTCTTATACCAGATCTCGCGCTATAAGAAGCTTATAACATTTATTTTAGGTAAGTACGGTGACTTTCGTGGTATACCGGTTGCATCATCACATTGCACACTATGTTAGTTTTTAAAGCTTGCATAATTTGTGTCAAAATTTTAAATGCTTTTTCGTTCGTCCAAACTATACTTCTATGGTAAACCAAACACCCCCAGTGTACCTATACGAGGCTGAGCTGCTGCAAGAGTCGGTTCATTAAAATTTTTGTTTTTTTTGTAAAATTGTCAAAGCGTACATTATTCACCCCCGTCTGTTGCGTTGTTCCAGTGGCGGCCGAACCGGGTACCGGGGGTGTTCCGGATTACTTCAAGAACTACTATCAAGGGTACAACGGGGCAGCCCGCACGCCCGTTCCCCCTACCATAATTAACGAGGAGAAAAGCAGTAGTCGACGATTGGTAGGTTCACTTCTTTGTTCCTTTCTAAACTGTATAGCACGAAAAAGTTCGTACAGTTTTTGCTAAAAACCCCATACATGCGTATTAAATGTACGCGGTTTGTTTGTATACGATGAAAAATCAGCTCAGAACTTCAGACTGATCGTTGAAGAATTATAGCAAACTAAAGTTTTAAGCTTGGGAAAGGATAAAGTCAAAGTAAAAGGAAACCCTGTGTTACATAGAAAAGTAACAAAAACCTGATGCAAAATACATATAGTTGTTTGAAAAGAAACTAAAAGAAAAATGAGGGTAATTTGCACATAATTCAGACTCATCATAGTCCTTTCCTTTTTTCTTTAAAGCCAAACCAACTTTTCCCTTTAAATGGTTATAACGAACTTTTTCGTGCAGATTTGATCAGACACACAATGGCTTTTCTCACCATCGGCAGTTTTCTCCTTCATTCACTTAACTTTACTTTTATTGTCTTTTAAACTTCCTTGTAATAACATCCACATTATTTCCTATAGTCTGCATCACGGCGGGCTGGGCTGACTTGCACGAACTGCAAAACTACTCAGACATCACTTTGGAGGAGAAATGCTCAAGGAGAACCTGTCTGCAACGCTTGCGGATTGTACTATAAGCTACATTCAGTTAACCGACCTATGTCAATGAAAAAAGATACAATTCAGGTAAGAAAAGTTGTGATCTACCAGTCATTCATTCGCCAAATTAATGATACTATTTGGTGTAGTCAATCATTTAATTAACCATAAAACATTATCAGAGTTTATTTATTCGTTTTTACACGTCTAGTTTTTCATACACCTACATAGTGGCCTATTTCACAACTAGTTTGTAAGTTACAAGTAGATTTTAACAAGTTTGGCAAAATGTGTAGTCACTTACGTTTCATGAATGACATTTCCTATTGTTAAATTTTAATTATTCTATAATGAAACAAATTACAAGTTAAATACATATATTTATTCATTATTTGTAGGTTTTATTATGATTTTATTCTAACAATTTCTATCCAAATCAAACTCCTTCATATCCGTAACAAGTGTAACTTTTCTCCATGATTATCAGATGTTCTATAGGTGACTATTAAATTGATTAATGGTATCAGTTACTTACCTCTGACTTCCAAACTCGAAATTTCTGTTGCTTGCCAATCAAATATATTTGTATAATGCTCTCCCACCAACCAATCAGGTGGTGGTGCCAGTAGACTGGCTAGTTTTTCTGTATAGCAAGAGATGAAAAGTTTAACTGAATGACTGGAGTTTTTTTCACAAATTAATGCTAATGGTAAGTGCAGCATTTGCGCAAATACTGCACATGTGAACTTATTATTAGTATTACAAAAAATTAAAATACTGTACGCAAATCACAGATTTTTCACATCATTTTAGTAATAATACTAAAGTATTCAGTAAATACATTTTAAAAAAAATTGTATTTTATTTCAGACTAGAAAAAGAAAACCAAAAGGCAGTAAATCAGGACAGTCAAATGGAAATTCAGTTTCCAACCGGGCAGCGATGAACAACAGAATCAAGTTGGAAAATGCGGTTAAACTAGAAAATACCTCACTGGGTAAGTTGTGGTTAAATATTCTGCCTCAAGCTAAATGAAAATAAATGTAAGCCATTTTTCTCACATTGCCACTACAAACTGTAGGTAAGTTCTTGGTTCAGAAAGAGAAGAAGTTTCAACAACTCGAAGACCTATTGTATTTAAAAGTTCCGAAGCTGACTGGTCTCTTAAACAGAAAACGCAAACAGTCGCTCACCGTCAGTTTTCGGAAAAAGACCCGCAAATTTGTGTATGATAAGAATGAAAAGGCCAATATGAAAAGGCCAGTCAATCTCAAAACGTTTAAATACAAATCTTTAAGTCTTTGAACCCCTAAGAACCTTTCTACATTGTCTAACAAAGAGTCTAAAAACGACGTAACGCAACAGACGAAATGTAGCAAACTACAAAAATAAAAGTGTTACAAGGCGCTGTCTCAGAAGCGGTTACAAGGATATTAACACAATTTTAGTAGAGTAAGAGATATGTAGAGGAAAGTAATTTGACATATTTTTTATTACTCTACCCAAGCGTCTTTTCCTTTTGATATAAAATTGACAGTAACAATTCAACAAGAATGTCTAGAGACATAGTCAGAATAGTTTTTCCATAAAAATCCACATAAGAAACTACGAAACTGTAAAAATTTTAACACACATACCAATATTTTTGTTGATTTTGAAGTAGATTTTAACGTAGTTAGAATATGTCCTAGTGACTGAATAATTAAATTAATTGACAGTGATTGTAAATTATCTTGAGAAGCTTCTATTTGAACAATGGTGTAACATGTTATTAAAAACTATTTCACACGTTAAAGCGTAAAATAGGTGTTTTATGATTGCTCAACAGAAAGGTGTAATTTTCGTTGTTCAAAATGTCCGCCGCTTTACAACACTTTACTACAGAAAGTTAGTAGATTTTAAATAATCTTTTCTAAAATTTCACTATTTTATAGGTAGTTATTTTTTATAATAGAATCTATCAACAAAATCAAGTTTTAGACTTACTTGCCCGTGACTGCACCGAATGCAAATCTGCTGAAAACTGTAAGCACTGAAAATGGGTCTTCGTGCACGTGCATTCCAAGTTTTGCATGATTATCCGAACATCAAAAATATTTCATGTACATCCCTAAAATATAGTTTAGAGTTTAGACCGTCATTATTTTGATCTTCATCTACGGATGAAGAGGAAGATTCCGAAAGGTCTTCAACTAGTGTCAGTAACACACACAACGATAGATAATCTGATTGCTTATGGAATAAGTAGGTAATAGGAAGCTATACCATTGCATTTAATTTTTTCGAGATATCTAAGATGAAAGTGCAATTTTTGTAAAAACGCCCTCTATCGAAAAGACCGAAGACTAAATGGAACATTGTTTTGGGGCACTCTACAGGACAGAAAATGCACTTTAAAATGCCGCAAAAACGAAGTTTCTACGATTAGCTGTTTTCGAGATATTGCATTTCCTTCAAAGCAAACTTTGGACTACTCCCACCACTTTATTTGAAGAGATAGAAAAAAAAGTTAAATAGAAAATTCTTTGCAGAGAATAGGGGATTACTTTTATGAGATTTTTACTCTACCTTTCCATTTAAAGTTTCAGAGTTTTTGGACATTTTTTATTTTATTTATTCGCCCCCTAGCGGTGGATTTATAAAGCTGAAAATTATATCCAGCATTTTCCCTTGGCAACATTTACTAATAAATTTTTTTTTTCTTAGCCATACTTTGTATAGTTTTCGAGAACAGCCGCGTGCACGGCTTATTGGGACACCCTGTATGTTAGCGCTGAATCAGTTTTGACAATTGGTAGCTGTCAGGTGACAAAATAAACATAACAAAGTGTCACTTAGTCTCACAAATGTTAAATTTGGTGCTCTATTGAGGTATAAATACAAGGTACAACTGTTTTGAATTTGATAGTTTCATGTCACCTTTTAATGAGTTTTAATAGTTATAATATTAACCTGACTATAAAGCCGCTCTGTGAAGTGTCATTAAGTGTCATAACTGTCAAATTTAACGTCACTTAATGTAAGAATTGCCAAATTTAATTCCACAGAGTTAAGAATAACAATTTGCAGTGTTTCTGTTTGACTAATTTTGACAGGTGACAGTCTGTCAGTTGACAGAGCTAGTTCAGTTCGCCAAAGTGGCCCATGTTATTCCAGCCACATGATTTAAAAGCTTCTTGAGCTTTTCGAGTTGCCCAAATGACTGAATCAAGCGTTTCGTTTTGGCAACGTTGGTTTGAATTAATTTTCAAGCTTTTTCACGTGAAAAAGGTTTTATAGAGTATGCAAAGCCTAAATTGTTGCAAAGCCATACTTTTCATTGCGGTAAACAGCATTTATTCATAACTGCAAATATAAAGAGGCGTAAGTTCACAGTAACTTACTGAGAGTTTAATGAAGGGAAAGAATATTCAAAATCCTGAGAATATTTGTAAAAGAAAATTCTTGATAATTTACCGTTTTCCGTTCTTCTCTGGGTTTGTTATAAAATTCCCTGTTTACCTTAGAAAGGAATTTCTTGGACTTACATTTTAAAAGATCATCCAATGTAAATTTGATATTTTTACCTCTAAAGTAAAATTCTATTTTTACTTATAACCTTACAATAATATCCAATTTAAATTATGTTTGTTAATAACTTGTGTATACTTTAATCATTTACATTCACTAACTTGTATTTTTTCTCTTACAGACTCATTCGGACTAGCCTCGGGGCTACCCCACCTGCAACAACAACATACAAACAATAGTTATATCTACGGAGCCCAGCCTCATCAAAAACTCAGCCCTTATTCACAGCATTCACCGCAAAACAGAGGCCCAGCTGACTACTACAATGCTATGTGCATGTCACAAACAGCTTCACCCAGTCCACAATCGAATTGTTCCGATACATTTCATTCAGATTCGCCGCATTCGCCAATGGTGATTAACAACAACAATAACAATTGTGCAAAAGTGATCAGCGAGCATGTAATAGAAACGCATTCGTTAGAAAGGTCTTAATGCCTAAAATGCCCTAAATGTAGTAGTAGAGTGTGGTTAGAATACACATAATGTACAGGTTTTCTTGAGTAAAAATTTGCTAAACTCGAGGTGTGATAACCCGGTTAGCAATGAACTGACCTGTCAGATCTCTAGGGAAAAACGTTAGCTTTTACGACCCCCTGTACATAAAATGTTGGTTTGGATTGATTGTATTTAGGTAAAAATTAGACCTAAACTAAAAATCAGAAATCCTCCAAATCAATGAAATCTACATTACACAACTGCCTTTTTATATTAGTAAACTTTGACTAACATGTTTTTTTTTTGTAAAGGTAGTTGAACCCATTTTTTGTTAAAATTAAGCTAATATGAAAATTCGAATGTAAAATTTATATTTAATTTAATACAAAAATTGGTATTAAGGAGCTCTCTTTAAAATAAATGTTTAGATTTTATTGTAAATACTAAAGAGGGCAATGCATATTGTCTTTATTAGATAGGTAAGCCAATTTATGTACTGTTTTGTATATAAATATCAGTTAGCTATTTTACCTTTCTTTCCTTGATTCATTGCGGTTAATACTCATTATTTGAATCAAGCAAGGTAATTCAATAAACGTGGCAAGTCAAATCGATTTACTATGTTTTTTTCAGTTAAGATACACATACAAATTTCATCAATTTGACTTAATCTGAACTGTTTTTGCTATTATTCCTAGTTTTATAAATATTGACTTGTATATGTATATATTTTTTTGCAACACTGCAAATTAACTGATAAGGACTTGTAAACTGTAACTTTAAGGACTGTCAGTTTGTTGTTATTATTTAATCGTATAAAATGTATATTTTTTGGAATAATATTTGTTCAATGTTGTCAGAATAAAAGTATAAAAAAGTTATTTTTTAAAAAGTTTATTATTTGGCGTGATTTAGGAGTTAAGCGATAGTGTGGCCCAAGTTAGTATTGGGACTTAAATGGAGAAATTTCTAGTGAACTTATTCCCAGTTTCCAAGTTCAATTATTATGTTTTGCATCCGTGGAAAACAATTAAATAATAATTCGTAAGTGTAGAATGGATGATAAAGACCTCAGAATTATACAAAACCTGTACTGGAACCAGACAGCCACCATAAAAATCAACGCTGGAGATGGAGAACAGAGGCAGTTAACATTCTGCGGGGCGTACGACAAGGGTGTATCATCTCCCCTCTGATATTCAATCTGTATTCAGAAAAGATATTTGAGAGGCTCTGGAAAACGATGATAATGGAATTCTTGTAAACGGTGAACTGCTGAATAATATCCGATATGCAGATGATACCGTCATAGTTGCAGATAGTATAGAAGGTCTACAACAGCTAATGAACAAAGTAAATGAAGTAAGTGAAAGGCTAAAAATGAACATCAACAAAACGAAATTCATGGTCATAAGTAAAGAAAAGAAAGAAAATTGCCAACTATTTATTAAAAATATACCAATAGAACGGGTATCCAAACTTGTCTACCTGGGAACCTTAATAAACGAACAGTGGGACCACTCACAAAAGAGAGATGTAGAGATGTAGAATAGAAAAAGCAAGAGATGCCTTCATCAAAATGTCTAAGCTCTTCAAAAGCCATATAACCTCAAATTAGGTATCAAAGTAAAACTGCTGCGCTGCTATGTGTTCTCCATATTGTACTATGGCATGGAATCCTGGACATTGACCGAAGCTACACAAAAGAAGCTCGAAGCCTTCGAGATGTGGCTATACAGAAGGATCCTTATGGGTTATTTATTATTTATTTTTGGTTATATATTTATTTATTATCCTTATTTTTATCTCAAAAAGCCAAAAGCTCTCTCAAAAAGCTCTTTCGCCAAAAAAATATGAAAATAAACTCGTGCAGTTAAGAGATAACAAGTTTTCATGCAAAATGATCGGTAATTTTTATGCACTCGTGCAATTACCCCCGATAATCCTGTCAGTCAATGAAAATGGCAAAAGCTGGACAAAATTTAAGAAAATATAAAAGAAAATGCAGCAAAAACTAACGAAAGGTGGTAACCTAACCTAATCTAACCTAACCTAACCTAACTTAATAAGTCAAGAGCATCCTAGGATAGAGAATACAATATTTTTATGGCAGGGAAGAATAAAAATTCCATTTATGTTTCACCTATACATTATGAATAAATAATACCTTGCCTTATAAAGTGAAAAAATTACTAAACAACATACCGATGTAGGTATACCTTACTTTTCAATGCCAGAAACAGTAAATAATTGCTGAATTAGGTGAAACATAAAATATTGTATGCACCACAGGCGTTAGGGAGAGTACTCGTATAATGTCCATAGGTGGCGAAACCTATTTTTCGCCTGTGGTTCTCTTTTACACCCTTGGTACATAAATAGCTATTTTGAAAATTGCCATGGATCAGAATACACAGGCGTGACTGAGGTAAAATTGTGAAGTGAGGGGTGTCAAGGCAGCTGGCAAGTGTAATAGTATATTACGTAACTAGTGATGTAAGAAGCAACTTGTTGAAATATTTCAGTTAAACTAGAAAATTATCTTTTAAGAACCAGGGCACCGATGTGAATAATTCCCCACCAAACATACGAAGGCAATTGAAACTAGGCCATTTGTATCCTGAAGAAAAACAATTTATAGTGAATATGTACAAACAGATATTAAATGAAGACCCAAATGCAAAAACCGTATTTATTGAAATAAAATTGCTAGTCAAACAAAAAATTACTCAGCAACCATTACACATATTGCTATCAATTTGATTGAATTTAACGGTCAGTTTTATAGGTTGTGTTTAATTACGGGGTCTGCGAGTTATCCATATTTTGCTGTTTTCCAGCGGCCTTGCCACCGCTCAATTCACAAAACCAATTAATTCACACTAAACTGTAAAAATGACAATTTTTGTCGTAAACCTCTTCTAAACTATCAAACAGGAGTTTCATTAATTTAACAGCCAAATATAAAACAGGAACATAATAAACTCACCTTATAAAACTGAACATGAATGGGCTTCTTAATTCACAATCTAATTTCAGAATATTCTAGTTGTTACACAGAGTTCATCCCTCACTGGCTGTATTGATTGGGAATGCATCAATTTGGTAAATTTAATATATGTATCAGGTAAGTTAGGTAAAATAGTGTAATAAATGATTGATATTTGTATAGTCAATACAATAAAAAAGTGGTTAATCAACATAGGCCACAGGACCAAATTCTAAGTTAGTGTAAACTTAAGTGTTAAAAAGTATTAAGTTAGTTACACTAAGGTCCAGTACTTCAGTTCAGAATAACTTTATTCTAAGGATAATATCTATGGAAACCGCGAAATCAGACGCTACTATTGGTCAATTCCGTCATTTCTATAGAAATTATCCTAAGAATAAATTTATTCGGAGGTGAAAGTACCGGCCCTTAGTTGGTTAGACTTAAGTTACAAGTTACAGGGTCTCATTATAAACGGCCCCTCCTTAAAAGAGGCTAAAAAATGTTCTAACAAAAGTTGTAGAATTTGTTCTAAAGATTTGAACGCAACTTACTTGAATTATACAGGATGTCCCAAAAAAGTGTGACAGACCAAACTTTTGTTTTTTTTAAGTGGAACTGTGGATTTCAACGTTATATGGTTGGTTGGATTTATCTGTAATACTTTTGTGAAAAACTGAGAAAAAGCAAATCAAGTGTTTAGTTATTAACGAGGCTATTAATAACTATTATTAACTATTTTTTTATAATAATTTTTTTGTCAGTAAAGACGGGAGTAATTAGGTCTTTACTAAGGCATTTTTGCGATGGAATATGTTTATTCGTCTGTTAATATTCTTTTTTTGTTTCAGTTTTTTGGAAAAAGTATTACAGATAAATCCAACAAACCATATATCGTTAAAATCGTCTCGACTATTCAACAGTTGAATAATATACAGGGAGTTAAGTTTGGTCTGTCAGACTTTTTTGGGACATCCTGAATAATTTAAGTAAGTTGCGTTCAAATCTTTAGAACAAATTCTACAACTTTTGTATAAACATTTCTTTTCTACCTGGCTTTTACTTCGGTTTCAGGGAGATTACTTTTTATTTCTTGTATACCAGGTGTCCAAGAGCACCCTGGACATAGGAGATTAACATGGGAAAACGGTTTTGATTTTTTTGCGCCTGTACGGTTGATTTGATTGAAAAATTGTATTAATGAAAGTTGTAGTACCTATCACGGACTAGTTTTCTGTATTTTTTTCAGATCTGTAACTTGAGCCCTTTTGTCGTAAAACACGAACAAAAATGCGAAAATTTTAACTTTTTACCTGCACTGTATAAGCGGTTGTCGAGCAACCGTACCAGCAACAATGGACCTGTTTACCCGTTGCTTGACAACCGCCTATACAGTGCAGGCCAAAAGTTTAAATTTTCTCATTTTTGTTCGTGTTTTACGACAAAAAGGCTCAAGTTAGAGATCTGAAAAAAATACAGAAAACTAGTCGGTGATAGGTACTACAACTTTCATTAATACGATTTTTCAATCAAATCAACCGTACAGGCGCAAAAAAATCAAAACTGTTTTCCCATGTTAATCTCCTATGTCCAGGGTGCTCTTGGACACCTGGTATATTGATTTGTGTTTGTGATATGGCTTCATTGGTAACTGGACACAATAGAAATTGTGTTGTCTGTATTTTTTTTGTAGTAATCTGCCGCTCTGTTCTGTGGTCACTTCTTAGTGTCTTTTTATTTTTTTTGTAATTAGTGCACTTTTTTGTTGTGAAAGTGAATATTTGTGTTAAATCACTTTAAAAGATGGTTTTCACAGCTTTTTGGTCAAAATTAGAAAAAATTATGTTGCAAAACGTTTCGAAAATGTCTTATTGTGTTGCCAAAACTTTCCAATAGATCGGTAGAGAATGTATTTTATGTAATTGTTCCAGTTTGTTTATTGTGTTTCATTTTGAGGTTGTTAGGCTTTTCTATTTCACAGGTTAAAATTACTAGAGAGCTGTTGCAAAGTACAGACAATTTGACTACTAAAGGAAGAACAAATAATTTTATTCAAACTTTTAATCAAATGTACATAGAAGCCGAACTAAACACAGGGCATTTATCGCAAACAGATTATCAAAATTGGACTAGCAATGTTCCAACTACAAAATTAATTTTGTAAGTAAAAGTAAGTAATTTAGTCGACGAATTTAGAAAGACATTTGAGAGATACTTGGACTTTTTAGTGGATTTCTGTATTTGTCTCGCGTATGCAATTATTGTCTGTTTCTTTGTCCGTTAGACGGTTTCCCTATGGTGAGTTTTTAAAATTAAATAAGTATGGAAAAAGTTTATAAAAGGATTGAAATATCGATCTTAAATGTTGCTAAATGCTGCTAGCTAAAGCTTACTGAATAACTTTGTGCATAAAATTATACAATCTAAAGTACCTTAATAGAAGTAACACAATTTTTTCCACACATCACAAAAAACGATGTACCGACACTGATTTTTTTTTTTTTTTTTTTCAAGTAAATTCTCCTTCACTGGATTTGTGCAAACAGCATACAAACATGGCCGCCCGTATCAATCAATCGATTTATCAATTATAATCAAGTAACGATAACAGGTCTGCGTATCTGGCATTATATTCAGGTGTGTCTAGGAAGTTACTAAAGTCGGTTTATTTTCCAAATCAACATGGCGGCCACTCTAGAGGACAACATGGATTCAGTGCCAACGAACAAAGAAGATGATCAAGAACCTCAACTGGTAAGATTCTTTTTTATGTACGGTGAACGGCATACACATCAGTCTCTTCAGAGTGCTACATTCTACTGACTAATCATATCATGAAAACTTTTGTTGGCTAAAGATTACTATATCTTCGAATGATTAGGTTCTGAAAACAACTCTGATAATAAGCGGAGATAGCTATATTCAATTTAACAGAACAGACTATATGGCAACCATATTATATCATGAAAAATATATTAAAAAATTGTTAACAGAAGAGTCTCGATCGTATGAGGTGTAGGTTGTGTAAACAGCTGAACCAAGCGGGTGCGTATGCAATGTCAAACAAAAGATAAGGCGATTTAGCAATTTTGGTACTAAAAAGTACCGCTTTGACTTGTTTAGGCAAATAACAAAGTAAATCTAACTTAAAATTAACCAGATCATACCAACAATCCACTTTAACTAGTAAATTTATGAAAAATTTAAGCGAAATTATTGAAGTTAGGATGAATCGTCTTGAAACTGTAGCAAGTATCGATGCGACGTTACTTGAACGGATGTAAATAGTTATTTTGTAGTTATATCAATCACTCAAATAAAAAGTATTGCAATTCATCTTGTTGAAACAATCAACTTTGATAGAGAAACTAACTTTTGCACTTTACACTCACTTAAAACTTGAAATTAGCCGAAGAATCACCAAATTAACTGTTAAGATAGATAAAATCTGTGCGGTTATACTAGAAAACTGAACCGACACTGATTAAAAACTCAAACAACTTCCTATGGGGTAGGTAGTTGAATATATGCATGCTAGATTAGAATGTTGACAATATTTTGATAAAAACTTTATTACACTTACCGAGATACTATAAGGTTAAGGTTAGATATAGATAATATCAAAATAAAAAAAAAATATTTGTAAAAAGACTTTCCATTATTTCATTAGCAAATACGGCAGTTTGTGATTTACGTGCATTGATGTGCTAGTCGTAAATCGACCGCCATTTTGTGTTGCAAGATTATTTATATCAGCTCCAGATGGCGCTGAATTACGTACGTATTATTCACCTGAGACAAATTAACCGGTAAACTCAAAACTCGAGTAAATGGTAACGCAGTTAGGATACTGCTGGCGGTTACAGACATCCTATACGTATTTCTCTTCCGGTGGCCTTATTTACCCGGTTTTGTTTAAATATATCACAGGATAGAACCAGGTAAGTTTTAAGGTTTGATTTAATTTTATTAAATTTTTACATCAACTTTAAGTAAAAATGCATTTAGTCAACTGCTACTAAAATGGTGGGTTATCATTAAGGAAAATCCAATAAATGTTTTAATTATTTAACAATTTGTTTCAAATAACAGTTATTAAATACAAGAGCAGTACTGTATATATTTTGTTTTGCAATATAAAATTTTATGGTATAGTTTGCTGACATTTTTTGGAAATACTGCAACGTTGTCAAGTTAATAATTATTCGCTTCATTTTTATACAAAAGCCAGCACTGGAATTAAAAATGCAGAAGGTCTAATAATGAGAATGACCAAAATCAATTTATACTGGGTGAGTCTTTTTCAATGTTTAGTGAAGTCGTCAATTAACAAAACTACATCGTCAATTAACAAAACTACAGGTATGTATCAACATAAAACCGCTTTGTTTATTTTGAAAAAGGTTGTGACTCACTGTTTTTAAGCAAAAAACTAGTTTTGTCAATATTTTTAATACCATTTAGTCGCGACTTATTGATGCTTCTACAGGGTGGTCCAATTGTTATGCAAAAGTTACACAGTCGGTTAAATTAGGTTAGGACAGTTGTCAAATTTTGTTTAATTTCAGAGATAACCACACTATTTTTTTATTATATTAAAAACATGTTTTATCCTAATTTTACTCATGCGTTCTCAAAAGTTATAATTTTTACGTGTACTCACCGCTACAGTAGAAGATTTAAAAATGAATAAAGTTTTTAATTATTTTTTAAGTTTTGGTTTTATAAACTGCAAATAACTTTGAACTTGGTTTAGGTATTAAAACCTCACATCTAAATAATATTTATGTGTAGAATTAGTTTGTAAATGAAGTTTATCATTATGATTCAGACCATATCGCTGCTCCGGTGACGTAACTGCAAAATTTTCAACAATTGAATTAAGCTTATCATTAATCTTCAAGCGGTTTAGCATATAATATGGTAAAATAATGAAAAAAGTGTAATACCATCACTTCTCATCAAAATTGACAAAAAAAACTGTGTTTCAGTTTTAGGGACAAAAAATTAAATTCCAGTTTCTCTATTTGGTTAACCTGAAAAATTGTTGCACTTTTTGCAGTTACGTCAGTGTTCTGCTGAAGCAACCGTATGGGTGTACCAAAGAATAGCTAGTTGTACTTTTTGTTAAAAATCCACTTTTAACACGAATATCATACAATATTTTTTCTAAAAACGCATTAAAAATTTCAATAATTATTCTATAACGAATATTATTTTTCTGCATTAAAAATTTCAATAATTATTCTATAACGACCATTGTTGCCCTCTTCGTTACGAACGCTGTCATCCTGTCTTTAATACGTGTTAATAACAACTTTGTCGCATAAATGTATGAAGAAAGTGCCATGGAACAAATTGATGAGGCTGCAAGAAAGGCCACGTTGGACATACTACCAAAAAAGTCCCGACAATGGTCCGAAAGAGTATTTAATTAATTGTTTGCTTTTAAAATTTTAAATAAATTAAAAGTAAATTACTTTTAACACTGATGCCTAACACGCTATTTTTAATAGTTCAGTAGCATGTTGAAAGTTGAATTTTTAATGCGGTTGTAGAAAAACGCATTTTATTATTGGTATAAATACATAAACTGTTCCGCTAATTCTTTTGTTGTTTGCTACATATTTTGGAACTGGCTAGGCCATATACTTTGGTGGTGTGGTGTGGTATCAATACTCAACTCAAATCAACAGTGTAACAACTCCAAAAATATCAAATTTAAGTTATTGCAGTCATGACGTTGCTAATTTCCACCAATTTCAATATTGTACATATTGTAATTTGAATAGATGATAGTTGTTAGTAGAAAAAAATACATCACTGTTATTATGTTCCAAATTTGTCATTTTCGACTTGTTACACTATAGAACTGAGGTATCAATATGTATTAAATCGGTAATTTAGGTACTCCATGATCAGTAATAGTACACAAACACTGCATAGATTATATACATACAATGAGCGACATTACTACGGAATTTTGTTTAAAAATCAAGCAATATTTTTTGAATAATTTGCTCGAACAAGTAATTTAATAGCTTTTTAATCCTGAACCATTCAGGAACTGTTTTCGAACTGACTTGGGCCATCTGCATGAATGGGATTGCTGTGTACTGATTTATAGAACTATGTACAAATTATCATGTTGCAAATGGCCCAAGCCTATATTCGACTCAGTTCAGAATCAATAACCCAAACAAAGCTATTATTTCTGGCCCTACTATAGGTTATGATGGTTTTTTAAATTTCCAGGAAGAGGATTCTAAGATAGGAACATGTAACCCTCTTTGCTCTGATTAAAAATAATATATTTTCTTTTTGTTTTGATTTCGAATTGCTTTCTTTAAGATTATAGCCGCCTCTGTTTTCTTAACCAACTCTAATCTTATCTCCTTATTAACAAAATTACCGATTTTCCAATTTGATGAGTGATCGACTGATGGTTATAGGTCATATTGTAATCAGTCGATATCTCGCCCCTTTCTATGAAGGAACTGTTAGAGATTTAGAGAGAGACAGGTATACCATACATTTTGATGTGCAAAAGTACAATAAAAAATCACATTAGAAAATATGTATAATAAGTAAATAAGTAATTTTTTTTAGCAGTTTATTTTTATACGAAGCCCTATACACTGAGGATGGATTTTCAATTGGAGAGTGTCAATATTTAACGCTTTCCTTATTTTTGTAAAATGTGAAATCACATTAATTATAAATTGTTGGAATTTTTACGAAAGATGACTAAAAACTAACAAGCACCTGTTTTCAGTATTTACTCACTAATCCATGATTAGATAACAATAATTGTCAATATGAAATTTTACCACCTATATAAAATAATAAGTATTTTATAATATTTATTTAAATGAAAATAGGGTAGGAAGGGAGGGAGGGGTAGGGGGGTATATAGGTAGGAAGTGTTATTCATTTTGTTTAATAAATCCCTCTTCGAGTACATAAACCAATTTTAATACATTTTCTGTAAATGCTCAAAAGATAAAATGTCAATTCAACAGTAATCGTAACATTTAGAGTTAACGTTAACATTGATGCTAATCTCTACTCTTATTGTTACAATTTTGCAAATGTTTAAGTTAACGAGGATGGCATACTGTGAACTTATTTTATGGCCTGCTTCTTACAAATATGGGAAGATTTCAACATAATTTTGTATGTAAACAATATGTCAATCTATTCTATATGTTTGTTGAGACGAGTTACTCATTTTTTCTTTGTTTATTGGGTCTTCTGTCTCACACAAAAAAGGTTTGTTGGGAAAATGATAAAGTCTACTTACAAAACTATAAAATCGAAATCTGTTGTGGTCTCTTTAGAATTTAGATCATTATGTTCAACCTATCCTTACTAAACTCGTTGTACCATTACGTCTTTATGTTGTTAAATCAATAGTTTGTCTGAGTGTTTAAAAATCCATCTTAATATCATAATATCGTATGTACCTGTTTCCAATCTAGGCCAATGGACATTCTCCAGAAAGTTCCACAAGAATCCATTAGTTTTTTTTGTATGAATAAATAATGAGAAGAGTTCTTTTCGTTTTCTGTGCGTTTTAACCGAGACACTCTGTATAAATCTTATTACGTCATTTGACTCAGTTGTCATAGTCTGCTTTACAATTTACTATGTACTGATTTAAAGAGTACCTATAAATTCCGAGTTATACAGGATGAAAGTTTCAACAGAAAATTACATCAAACTGGTTGTCTGTGCGTCAAAAAGTGCTTATTTTTTTGTTTATTTTTAATGAGACACCGTGTATGTTATTAAAGAATTTGTTTCAGCTTGTCATGTCATTATGTACTACCCAAAAAACCAACATTTTCAAAGATATACAGGGTGAAAGTCGCAACAGAAAGACAAAGAGGTGTGGAAAATCCAAAACTGGCCATAGGAAAACCGTGTAACTGACAGAGAAACATAAATAATTCCACGCGGGCGACAAAGACATAAAACGCAATAGGATATCTAGTAGGCTATAATTCTGCGACAGCGTTGCCAGATTTGAACGCTTCAAATGGATTAGTTACACTCAGTTACAGTTACATAATTTTATTATTGGACTATTAGACCAATCAAAATTATTTCGATAAAAGGATGTTTACTGTTTGGTTACTGCATTTATTTTTAAATAAAATGAATACATATTTGCTTTTTAGCTGTATAGCATTCTAGTTGCGCGTTTGCAACAGCTCTCTAATGTTTTAATTTTTATCTGTCAAAAAATTAGGAATGTTCCATTAGCATGATTAATTAGGTAGAAGTCTATATTCGACGAGTTTAGATAAACTGGTGACAACGTGACAACGCCGCGGCAAAATTCATGACAAACTAAGTTTTTTGACTTGTCTTCCATCTTTGTCTCGCGCATTAATTTGCAATGTTTCTTTGTCTGTTACATGGATTTCTGATGGCCAGTTGCAGATTTAACTAAAAGATGTTTGACTTGACGGTTGACAAAGAAAAATTACATGAATAGGGTAGATCCAAAAAGATCGTGAATAAACTAGATTAGATTGCGACAATCAAAGAAACAGGAAGATTAGATGCGTTGTTTGGTACAGTCAACATTTTACCCATTTTAAGTGACGTCAAGCAAGTGATGGAAAGAGGTGTGAGCTTATCTGCACTTGCCTAAAATAGCAAATGTAGCTCTGTAAGTGTGCATAAAATCATAAGATAAAATGAGAAATGTATAACAAGATAATAATATAAGAGTAGCTCGGTGAGTTACTAATTAATTGTGGTAAATTCACATGTATCTTAAAGCAATGAAATCCCAAAGCCTTCTTGATTGAATGTGTATAGATAATGCCTAAAAATGTAAATATATCATATTTATTTTTTTTATCGTGTATTATAATATAACTCTATCTTGTGTACATCCTTCATTATCTGTTCTAAACAGTGCATATAAGCTTAAAAGATAAAATAAGATAATCTATATAACCACAGTGAATCCCAGACATTGTTTGCAAATTCGAAGCTAATCAGGTGATATCGGATTCAAAGTAAATTACTAATTACTTAAGTTTTTTGGAGACCTTTGGAAAGTTTTTATTTTTCCAAAATTCTCCAAACTTTCTGTGCAAATATTCCATTCAGTGATGGTTATTATTTGCGTCAAATAACTATAAATACTTTTTAAAAAAAATAAGAATGTAACACGTATCGAAAGTATCTTATTGTGTTACTTATTCAAATTGCTGGATTTTTCCTGATTACATAAACAGCTATTTTCTAATGCTAACATTCACAACACTGAGTTTTCGTAAATATCTATCAAGTACCAAAGAAATATGTACACATTATTCTCATTTCTACGCATGTGTCTGGCAAAATGTGACTTATATTTGTAACGTTTGCCGAGGCTAAGCAAACAACTTGACTAAATAAACGCGTTTTAAGTATTACTACGGATATTCAGTACTTGTAAACCTTTTTCAAATAATATAACTGTACCAAATGAAACTACGTTTTACATGCCACAATTTGCTTACGGATTTTCGAGGTACAATAAACTTATGCATCATATAGCAATTTTTTATCATGGTTTAAAAAAAAGTGGGGTTTAAACAGTGTGAGAGAGTTGGTGGTGGTAAAGACAAATAATTTCCTTTGTTTTGCGCACATCTAAATTATAGATAGACAAACAAGAAATATGTTTATTGTAGACATTAATTTATATTGTAAAAAAAACAAATTTAATTTTATTTTTAAATTTACTTTATACGTTGGTGATTTAGAAACATTTTTCTTTTTTTGCTCTAGAACTCTAACTCTATGTCACATATTTCAATCTTTTATCATTCGATTCTTTTATCATTACGAGAGTCCAGTTTTGTTGAGTTTGGCAATGTTGCACTGAATTAAACCCTTAAAACAACTAAACTCTTTTTATTTAACGAGCAAAAACTTGGAAGATAATAGAAATTTCTAAACTTGAAAAATTCAAACGAGGGTGACCAAATAAATTTCGAAGCAAAGGCGGTAAAACTATCCCAGGATCCGAAAATAAACAAATCTTTGAATTTCAAAAAACAGCTAATTTACTGCCATAACCACCACAATGGTAGTGAAGTCACTGGTCTAAAATCGATAATAAATTTAAATAGTTTTGGTTCGCATACTTAAAACCTGCCGCAAATTTTAATTATTTTATCGCAGGGCAATAATTATAAAAATTGAATTTTTTTTAAATTATTTTTTCCCGAATTTTAGCATGCAATTAATTAAAATAAAGGTAGGTAATATAGGTTGTGAATTTTATAGTTTGCATTGTACGATAATTGGTAATATAGTTTGTGTTTTTTATAAATGGTTCTTGAAAATAATAGCTCAACAGTTCTCTGTTAACTCACATTTACGTAATTTACTTTAAATCTCCCAGGGATTAGAAGTGCACTTTTAATTCCTAGGACATAAAAATATTTTCGTCATTTTTTCCAATATTTGCGAAACGAAATTTACTAGCTCTACTAGCTATAGCTGATACCTTAAATTTTTCATTTCCGCAAGAAATGAGGCTGTTTTTCCGTCAACTTGTTTAAAAATTTTGCTCGTGACGCTTGTTTATTTTGGAGATTAGGCTTTTGCAAAGAGTATTTTTTATATTAAAAATAGACAACAATATATATTTTTCACATGCACTGTAAGGAACAATAAACTTCTGAAACAGGCCTTCCCTCAAGAAAAAGTCACTAGCAGTAGCGGATATCTCGGATATGATTAGGTTGGCTGTGACGTCATCGTAGTTTACTTTGATTTTTCTTATACTAGGTTTACTCATTAAGCGCTAATGACAGTCGGCGGCAATAAACGAATACAGTTTCACGGAAACCTGAATATTTGACAAACGTGACATGGACAACCACACCCATTTTAAATGATCCGCTTTTGACGCAAACATGAGTACACTGCACTATAGCTCAAGGACTACGGTTTTTTCGGTAATGATCAGACACGCGCGGGAAACGGAAACTCTGTTCAAATATCTCCCAGTGTACACCTTCCGATGGTATAACCGGGTCTAATGTGATCGCACCTTTTATACAGGGTGTCCCGAATTAAAATTTCTCCATTTAAGAAGAGTATTATACTTAAAAAACTTTGTTTTAGTTTGCTACTAATGCTAATCACATTGCAACTTAGTGCTATCAACAGAGATGGCACCGAACTCTTCTACTAAAAATGAATGAGCACAAAGGTGTAATGAAATATGTTTTATTCCATAAGAGTAGTAGTTATCTTCTTTCACTTTTAGGAGGATAGGATAGTTTTAGGTTACGTACCTACTGTTTTCTGTCTCACTTCTTCATTCATCTTATTCGCCCGATGTTGCACTATCGGATTTTAATTTATCCTCTCAACACTTTCATAACATTTAAAATACAGTCTTCATATTATACTTTGCTCAGAAACGAATTGTTTACATTGAACGTTTTGATTGATTGAAATTGAAAGTTTGCACACTATTTCCAAGGTTGAAGAAAATAAAGGTGGTAATATTATTGATTATAAATAAAAGCTCCTCAAAAATGAATAATCTAAATGCAAAAAACGACATTACTTTTTGTTCCTCCTAATACAAAATTGGTATTATATTTTTCACTGTTTACTGTATTCTTTTCCAGAAAATGGAACCTAAAGAAGAAGTTTCTGAAGATTCTTCGCAAGAAGCAAAGATTTCAACCGAAACGGCAAACCTAGACAAAACCCAAGATGATATTAAACAAGAGATCGTAAAACCAGAAGATCAAACGTCCGCTCAACACGAGGATATTCCTGTGATGAGTGTTGCCACGGAACAAGTCGAACAAGACGGCACATCGACTCCCCCAACAGTAATTAGAAGGAATGTTCTAACAACGGCGGGAAAAATTGAGACATCGAACGAAGCACTAGAAATTCAGAATGAAGAAATCGTAAATACTTCAGAGTTGAGTTCTCCTGAAGAAGAAAAGTTGTCTCCCACAGTTTCCCACGAGGTAGCTTCGTTCCAAATAATCAATCAGGATCCCTCAAATCATTTAGAACACTACGTTGTGACAACAGAGGGTGATGGTGAAGGTTACCAACAAACTTTTGAGGCATCTTCTAATGGACAACAATCCCAAATTTACACATTGGAAATTCCTACATCGGAAGGTACTACCGTTCCAGTGACAATTGAAACTGCTAACATTGATGCATCCGCTGATTATGCCAATCTGGAAACTGCTCAGTACGCTAATGGGCAGTATCCAGCTGATGGATCACAGTATCTTCAACAACGCCAATACAACACTATGCAGTATCAATTGGACAATAGAAGTAGCGGAGAAAATTCACCAATTAATATTAATAGCAACGTTCTAGTGCGCAGCAATGACCCTATTTTGGCTTCATCTAGGTATCATCATCAGGTAAGTCCGAGACGTTATTACAAAGTTTTAAAGTAGTGATTTTTGTTAGTTTGTTACTGGAGTTTTGAGGTGAGACATATGACAACTAGAAACAAACGGACCTACTGAAAAGTAGTGAAAAAATAAAGTTCACATAAATAGACAAATTTAATTAAAATTAATCGGATCACTGTTGATTTCTGTTGAGTCGTCCATACATATAAATGGGACAAAGCTGCTCCTCTGCTCTCTGCCTTATTTTTGTTTATATCTAACGTTATTATTCTTCTACTTTTTTCTCTGTCTATTCAAATGGATGTTTACATCATGTTTTTCACTGTTTTTTCTATCTATACCAGTTCACTGTTGTTGAGCCATTACATCTTCAAATTTTGCAGTGTCATAATTCCTAATTAGAATGAGATACCTAGAGCAAAACGGCATGCATATGGTTAACTTTTTGAGACCTAATGCGTGGTAATATTGAAAAATTTGACAGGTCAATTTTCATACTGTTACTGTTTTTTTAGTTTTGTGCCTCAATATTGTTCTGCTGTCAACCTGGACATAGGGTTTCTGGTTATTGGCGTTGTGGCCTCCGGGTAGAAGTCCTTATTCTGACAATTGAGTAGAATATCTTTCTATTTTTCTACCTCTTCATTAGCAATGACTTTTCTGAGCTTTTTATTGTTTCTCCCTCGGCAGATTGGAGTGCTGATGATGACCTAGTGGGCCTAAACCGGTTCACAGGTCATCATCAGCACTCCAACAAGGGTCAATAAAACATTTGCACGTATATGGGTTTTTTCTTATTGATACATCCTGAATTCTACACCATGCACCTCCGCATTACCGACTAGACTTTACTATTTTACCGACTTTTCAAAACTTTCATATCAGTAGTGTTTCTTATATCGATGGACTTCTTCAAAATGGCTATTATTATTCCAGTTATTGTCAATTTGTATGTATGTATTTTTATTGTTCTTCTGCAGTTTCATTTGTCTATAGCTTTGTTTGGGTTATTGATTTTGAACTGTTTGTAATATGGGTTTGGATCATTTGCACAATAATTGGTATATAGTCCTGTAAATCAGTACATAGCAATACTTATCCCATAGATCCAGATAAACCAAATAAGTTCGAGAACAGTTTCTGAACGGTTCAGAGTCATGAAGCCGAACAAAGCTTATGTGATGATGCTTCATGATGACACTAAAGTAAAAAACTATTAAGATCAACCTATTTTAAAACTTTTACTTCAAATTTCTAAAAAAACTAAATACTAGATCAAGTCTTTTTAGGACAATTTAGCTCATCGAATCAAAAGATTAGTAATTCAGAGAACATTGTTGCAGAATAACTACGAGCAACAACTAAACCAAATCACTTTGCCCACCCCACATAGCGGCCAAACATATCAAATAACTCCCACCACCACCTCGGACTCGTGGAATTCAACCACCGCAGTGTCGTACCAAGGTTATCCAGTGCCCGGCAACGTGAGCGTCCATCAAGCTGATAGCAGCACGTCCCAGTACTACATAAACAGCACCTGGACTGGAACAGGGACATTGGAAGATGGCAGCACAGTTTCGGCCGTGCAAAGACAAGCATCATCAGAGGTACTAGTCAAAGAGTGCGTAAATTGTGGGGCGAGCGTCACACCCCTTTGGCGCAGAGACGGTACGGGGCACTACCTGTGCAACGCGTGCGGTCTCTATAACAAAATTAATGGTGTGAACCGACCGCCCATTAGGCCCACCAAGAAACCGCAGGCGGTAAGTCTTCGTGGGGTTGATGTTCGTGTTTTTTTGGGGAGGGGTGCGTGTTTTGAGGGATTATTTGCAGGGTGTTGCTAATTTCGCCCCCGCCAAGTATAATAGTTTTGCCGAGGGTATATTTCAGAAATGAATACATTTGCCCCCAGAGCCTTATCGTACTGACATGTGATTGTCAACTGACAGTGTTAATTTCCAATTTTGGAGTTAATGGACGTGACTATACCGTATGTCAGGATAATTGAGACAACCGCTTGAAAAATTCACCAAAATTTCAATTTATCTCAGCTCTTTTTGGAGAACGTTGTTTTTCTAAATGTTTACTCTTACTAGAAGTGATGCAAGTGGTAGTCAAAAATTAACAGATCACAGAAATTAGGACAAATTCCAATTAAATTTCAGTTTTTATCTTACTTGGCTTTAAAATTAGGTTACTGAACGTCAAACAAGTGCTTAATCAAGTGTCCAGATAGAATTGTTCGAAAATTCACCAAAATTGCAGTTTTCCATTTAGAATTTTTATTTTTTAGGTTCAAAGTAGCTTGAAATGATGGAAATTTGAATTTTTTTATTTATGATTTTAGAGGCAACACTGTCCATTTAGAAAGTGGTACGTTACATCATATCGCATATCGTTGACGTACGGCCTGACTGATACACTTAACACCATACAAATTTCAACGCGGTTTCATATAGGATGATATCACTTGTGTAACTGGTGTAAATGGGTCGTATTTACTTTGGCTGATAAGGAAACGAAACGAATTTGGCTCTCCGAATCTTGACGGTACTAAACTAAAAGTGTCATGGGCTATTATTGAAGGAAAAGTTTAAGTCAAAAGTAAATTGCTTAATTCACAAACCGTAAATACTTCAGGTGCTTATCAATTTTGCTGTTTACTTTTTTGCATTCATTTTAAAGAGAACAAAACAAACAATAGTGATTTTTTAAAATTGTTGAATTATTGAACTTTCTATCATTTCAGTACATATTTGAAATGGATCTTTCTTTCTCACAGTTTAAATCATAATAAGTAGCAATATTAATAAGTGAGTTGAGTAGTTGTAAATGAATTTCAGTAAAAGTACTTTTAAAAAATTGTATCATAGTTTAGTCGTTTTAGAGTTACTTTTTACTTGCTAGAATTTTTCTCAGAAAATGTTGTTTGCAATATGGAACATTGATGGGTGGAAACCTTTTCATTATTAAAAAATACGACAAATTACAACGGTGCCAATGATGTTTTTCTATGGCATATGAATGTTGTTTACATGTTTAAACCAACAATATTTAATCTACTCGCAGTTTAACTACAATATTTCCATTAAAGAATAGGAAATATTTTTTGGCATTCGGACATGAGTTAAAAATACTGTTCCGCATTCAGTCGGACTAGAACCAACGACCTCTATAATATATTTCTGGGGTAACGCTCTTCTATCGAGCACAAGATTTTTGTCTGATTTTTAATTAATGTCCGAATGCCAAAAATTACTTTCTATTATTTAGTATATTTACGGACGATAAACAATTCCACTTAAGTACTCATTATAAGTTAAGTGAATCATAGATAAGCGAAGGTAGCGGTTCCCTGAAATAACCGATAGATCAATTTATTTTTTGTGGAGTGAACTAATTGTTACTGTACCTAGTCAAATTGTTTTTATCTCTTATCACGCGTTGTCTTCCCTTAATTTTATTTTTGACAATTCCAAAGCTATTTCCAGTCCAGGGCTTTAATTTAGAAAAAAAAGCTTTTTTGGCCGATGTAAAAATTTTAATTTGAGAATGTGTCAACTTTGATTAAGTTTTAGTATTTTTATTTTCTTGCAAATAGAACATCGGTTTTGTTAAGGAATATTCCGATCGTAAAGTAGACAAAACCTTACTTACTTACTTTTGATTTAGATGAAAAGTAATCCAAAAAGGATGTTTATGTTTTAGTCAGTGGGCATATTCTGCTCTATACTACGATTGTGGGAACGTTGTGGTTCACGCATAATTATAGCTCATCCAGAGTCTCCAGTTATTTCAGAAAATGGATAGTCTTTGTGGTCGAGACAATGGGTCTTAAGAATAAAAATCAGCATAGAGTTTATACTCAAAAACGCGGAGCAAATACTCCACAAGGTATAAATAAAAACAGAAGCAAATACTTTGCTTGAGTAGGTAGGTACTCATGTGCCATTGCTTTTTGGGTTGTCTGTGTGAAGCAGGAGATTGTCGGTCTTTATCTTGGAAGAGCACTTCATAAGTTCCTTAACATGAACCATCAGCTATAGATTAAATGTCTAAATATTCATCCTAGTTTCATTCCGAAATTAATCTCTTAGATTCATCTCCAAGCAGTACAAGATACATCCGTAGGGAAGTTCCAAACGGTCGCCATTATTAGATTCACTGATGACTTTTATCGATTTCAGCTTGTAGGAATCAGGCAGGTCTCTAAACATCCTCCTAGGAAAAAGCCCTTCATTAAGTAGATTTGCATTGATGTTGTACGCCCTGCTTCCTGTTCTTTTCGGGGTTTGGTAGGACACCCCGATGCTCCATATTTCGCTAAGTCACAGGTTGTATGGTATTGTGGGTAAGTGACTATCCTCATCTCTTTCTTCATTAAACTTGGACATGGATTAAATTAAAAAAACACTCCAACTCGAAAGTTGGTGTCATTTTCATTTGGCTTGTTTTCGTATTGACAACTTTCCGCAACGCCATAACAAAACTTTTGTTGTTGAGCGAGACTTTCCTTGTACGGACTCTGGTTTCTTGAAAGTTTTATCTATAACAACTATCAAATACGTCATCTGAGGGGCAAATGGTATTGTTTCACCAGATAGAGAGCAAGCAGTTTGAGAAATTCCTGTTTTCTCCTGCTGGTAAATAGTATACGAGTTCTGTTTTATGGGGGATTATATCCCTAAGGTGTTCCTTCTCGCCTTCTTGTATAGTTCGGAAACCTTCTAATAAGAAGGGCCAGAACGTCAGCATATGCCTGAACATTAACGTCCCACAGGACGAGCATAGGCAATAGATCCACTAAAGGGCAGCTAAGGGAGGACGCAACCCCTTTCTTAAGACAAGGGCGATAACCTGAACATCTCCCCCTTGCAGCTCTGTCATTGGTCTTTGCATTAGCAGCGCCTTGATCCAGTTTTAGTCGCCACACTAAGTGACTTTTCCGATGCTATTCCTTCACCTGCGTAGGACTTTCCAATTTTTCCTTCAAGATTATTCAAAGCTAGGTCTGCTAGTCTGCTAATAAAGAGCGTACTGCAGAAGATTTTTGCTGTCAATGCTATGGCCCTAAAATCCACCAGCCTTTCCAGGAAAGAGGAATGAGAATAGTTTATCCAAGCTGAGTGTGAGGCTTAAATGTGGTAATGGCCCATTTAAGAATACATTGACGTCTTGTTCGCTCAATTCGGCATTTTTGCTGTACATATTTCGTTAGAATGATGCTTACTTGTAGTATATTTGTTATGTGACAGGACGTCAGAAACTAAAAATGATACAGTTTTGAAATAAAAATTGTCTTAATAATAAAGCCATAAGAATTATATCTAAAATATTTTTGTGACATCCAAATTAATTGTAGGATAATTCAAGGGTGGAAAGTAAATATAAACTCGACAGTGTCATATAAACTGTAGTCCAAAAGTGACTCGTAGCGGAGCTAGCAAACCTTAAAGATGAGCCACAAAAACCAATTTTTTAACTTTAATTCCTCAAGAAAGAAAAGTAGTACATGTTCATCATTTTTAAGTGATCATTTGGGAATGCTTTACATTTTTTAAAATAATCTGGTGAGATACGGAGGCCGCTCAAAATGTTTGATGACTTTAAATTTTTTTAAGCTGTAATTTTAGGACATTCATATTGTGGTAAAAGAAAAGGAAAGTTTGTCTGTACATTTTTTTTTCAGTTTGCATAGCTTTTCAAATACCGTCTTTTTTATACACTAATGCATGATGAAAAAAAATTCTTATCGATCCAGATTATTTTAAAAAAATTAAGAAATTTTTAAATTACCTTCAAAATCGTGCCAAATTTCATAAGTTTTTTTTACAAATTAAAAGTAAAAAACTGTTTTTTTTTTGGGAAACATATCGCTAGCTCCACTAAGGGGAATTTTATAACCATAGTTTGTATGACTTTTGGCGTTTATTTTGTATGTATGTACTTTCCATCTTTTAAGTATCCCACAATCAATTTTGACCAACCTGTTTAAAGTTAGTGGCAACAACGTATTTTTGTTCGACTTGCACCTGATTATATTTTCCGATTTTGTTGCTTAATCTCAACTTCAACTTTCCAACTGTTTTGCCTGCTAAATATTAATTTTGACATTCATCAAGGCACCTATGTTAAAATGACTCAAATATCAAAAATACAAGATGAGTTATGATTGGTTTATTTTATGTTGCAGGGAAAACATTTTTTGAGATTGGTCTATCACTTTTACATTACTCACTCGTTTAACTCGATTGTATCTTGGTACTAACGCTCTATTTCTTTAAATAATATAACTACAGAATAGCAGCTACCAAGCAAAACCTATGTGAAACAAAAGTTAGATTAGTTAACCCCTCCCCCCTCAAAACGTTTAATCCGAAAATCATTCAACCTCACTAGCACTGTATGCTGTCTGAACTAGTATTTCTGATAATATAATACAATATAAAAGTGATGTTTTCAGAACAATAACCGGCGAAATGGAGTTGCTTGTGCTAACTGTAAAACTTTGAATACGACATTGTGGAGAAGAAACAATCAGGGTGAACCAGTATGCAACGCTTGTGGTTTATACTATAAATTGCACGGGGTGAGTACTAACATTTCTTTATAATAAAGAAGTATTGCGCAATAGTTGTATAAATTGTGTTTTAGGCGCACATGCACTTACCTAAATACGTTATTCTAAGCTGCTATTGTTTTCAAATAAGACAGTGGGTTTTTTAAGAGGTATCGATTATCGAAAAGTAAATAGTAATTAAGATACCAAGGGCATTATAAGTATTTAAAAAAAATTAAATTTACTTCACAGAAATTGAAAGTTCTATCTTACTAAAGTTTATTGTGCAAAGCTGTAAATCCTAATATGTTCTCTCACAAAACAATTCTGTCGACAACCCTAAGTTTTCGGTTTATAAACGAAAAAACGTGTTTTGACCAAATTTTTGAGACTGACCTAAATTCGGCAAGTCTCGATATCTAACTTACTACTTGTCAATTTCTTGTCATCAAATTTGACAGCTTTTGTCTAAAGTAAAATTTTTGTCGACTTAAAATAATTAGAATAATATAATATTATACTTAAAATGTGTATTTTCTCCTGAAACACTGAAAAACTAAGATTTGCAGTTATTTTTGTATGGGTTATTTACACTTAGTACCCTTAAAATATAACAATCAAATTTTACTGTTCCAATTAAAAAATGTGTACTTTTCCTTTATTTACACTAGTTTTTACGTCACCTGACCTATAGGATTACTTGCCTTACTTTAAACACAAACCATCTTTCGTTGTAACGCTATTAATCCCTTTATCAACAATTCCCAGAAATGTCGCATTTATGGTGTTTGTTGCCACTTTTCGTTTGCTAAATTCTTTAAAAAGTCGTGTTTTTGTCTATAATACATATTCATTTTCGTATCTGCTACCTGTTCTGTATCAGAATACGAATTGATAACTCCAGACTAAATGTAACTTATATCTGGACCAACGTAACACCAGATAAAGTGGATATCTTATATTTACCAGAGATTTTTGCGTTGTTATGGCGCCTTTATTCTAAATAAGATATAGCAATTTTGAATATTATCAACCCCATGGATAAACTGATACGATGGCATTATCACAAGAAGATACTGTATCGTTGGGCATATCTTAGATTACAGCTTACCAAACTAACTAGACAGTTTTTCGTGGCAAGTTGATGATGATACAAGTTGCTTTTAAAAGTCTGTCAGATATGGCGACGTGGATAATAATCCGCATAAATTTCAGGTCAACCGGCCAATTAGTATGAAAAAGGAGGGAATCCAGACAAGGAAAAGACGTCCAAAAAGCAATTCCTCGGTACATAATGGCGCAGGTGTGTCAGGAATACAACAAAGAATGAGTGAGTTGGCAATTCAGTTTATTTAACCGTTTCAAAATATCAATAGCAACATAAATTATATTTTTATTAATAACGAATGGTATACGTGCAAATTGAACAGTCGAAAATTTGAAGTCTGTCGAAGATTACACATTTCTAGATAAAAATATAAGTGCTAAGTCAACAAAGCGGCTAAATGCAGGGTAGATAAGAATGATCTGAAAATATCGGTTAATGTGGAAAAACATGGTATATTGTCGCTGTACGACAGCAATAAAATGTGATTATGCTGTATTTCAAGCCATGTCTCATTGCAACCTTGAAAGCTTATAATATAAAATAATCAATAAAACTTAAGAATGTAAAGCCTTTTTTATTAATCTTTTACTTCGAACTACGATTAACAACATATTCAAAGTGCACTAGTACTATCGATTATATGCGTTGATAAAGTTTAATTGATTGGAGTTTATATTATTTTAGAATAATGATTAATTTAGCTTGCGCTTCCGTTTTTAAATTTGTTTTTGCTGGATGCTTGAAAAAGAGAGTATGAACAGTAGATTTCGAAAAGAATTTTATTCATTTTCAAACTTGAAATTTCAACCATGCAGAACTATTTAATTTTTACTCTAAGCTATTCACAGGAAAGCTACAGAGTACAGACGTATGTGCAAGCTTATCAAGCTTGAATGTCTAGTAAATTTGAACAGATCACAAGAGAGCGTAATAACAACTTTAAAATAATAAAGGTCATATATTATCTTTAAATACAATGGCACTTTGAAAATACTTGCAAAAACAAGCTATGTTTACTAGTAACATCTTAAAAAAAAGTCAAAAGTTGCTTAAAGGAAATTGAGATATCGAAACCTTTTGTCGTAGAGTTTGCCACCATTGAAAATAGCAGGTTTTTTCTATTACATGCACTGTACAAAATTGTTTCTGACAGGTGGCACTTTTTACAAAGAATGGAGTCGTCTACCATAGTGGAATTTAAGGTTCAAAATATAAACTTAATACATTTTTATGCGTTACAATGTGCTATTAAGTCTTTGCTTTTCAATATTAAATCGCCAGTATTTTTATACAAGGCTTAAATAAAATGTTAAAATGAGCTTGGCACGATCCCTCGTGACGTAATTAGAGACTCTTCAATTCCGTAACGTAAGTATAGATGGCTAGAGTCGGGAGGCAAATTATTCATTCTTTGTAACCAGTGCATTATTTCCAAAGTTATTAACACTTGCCTAATAATGTTCAATCAAGTATTTTTTATTACCTTGTGTATGTTCTGTTGTAGTAGGAAAGATTGCAGATCTAACAAGTAAGAAGCTGCAAAATGTTTTTTTATGATCTGGGTTTAGTTCAGCAGACAGCCAAAACCACAAATTTCTAGCTTTCTTCTATTTTAAGTTATTCACAGAAAATCTATTTTCAATAAAATCTTCATTTTCCAACTGATGTTTTCAGGCAATTTACAATAAATATTTGGAAAAAGAGTAAGTAGTAGTAGTAGTTTCTGTTATGAACGTTAAAATTTGGTAACGTCAAAACAAATAAGTGGACGCCACGTGAATGACGTCAGTCTTTTTGATAGAGGACGTTGATTGCTTATGGAATAAGTAAACTAAATGGAACATTGTTTTGGGACACTCTACAGGACAGAAAATGCTCTTTAAAATGCCGCAAAAACGAGTTTCTACGATTAGCCATTTTCGAGATATTTCATTTCTTTCAAAGCAAACTTTGGATTACTCCTACCACTTTATTTGAAGAGATAGAAAAAAAATTAAATAGGAAAATTCTTCGTAGAGAATAGGGGATTACTTTTATGAGATTTTTACGTTTCTATTTAAATTTTTAGAGTTTTTGGACATTTTTCATTTTAGTGGTATCGAAACGCCCCCTAGCGGTGGATTTAGAAAGCTGAAAATTATTTGCAGCATTTTTCCTTGGCCACATTTACTAATAAAAAAATTTTTCGTAGCCATTCCATGTATAGTTTTCGAGAAACAGCCGTGTGTACGGCTTATTGGGACACCCGGTACATATGTATACGTATACAAGATGTTCGTCATCAAATTATTTGCAGAATTTTTGGTGATTCATTAGAAAAAACCACCATTATTGACTGTAGCATTTTTATTTTGAATTTAGAATATTTTGGCAGTATTTTTTGATTCAACTTTTTAAATTATGTACATCAAATGAGTATTTCAGTTTTTTAATTACATACAGGGAAGCCCAAAAAGGGGTCAATCCTCAGTAAATGACCCTGTACATTACTCGTGTGGTATGGCAAATTAATAAACCACCCTAGTAATGTAAATTACTATTCCATACCTTTCTGCTTCATACTACAAAATATTAGCCTTTTTGGACATACCTACGTGGTACAATATACAATACATACAACAAGTTTCTGGGAATAATGGTGAATGCAATGTATACAGTGTGTCCTAAATTGGTTTCAATATGTTTTGGATTGTTGATGGTAATCATAAAGGTTTACTGAATAAATAGGTTAAATGAGGAATGATAAAAAAGTTTTTTGAGACTTAGTAGTATATCCGATTTCCAGTAGTTTTGGACTCGAAAAATGGGAAATTCTCCGAAAACGTACGGCACTACAAAACTATATAATGTCAAGCTGCTTATTATGTGTATCAACCAAAAGATGATCACAAAAAGTTGTTTTGATTTTCAATTCATTTCATCTCTTGGGCGAGTAATCTGAAGTTTCTTGCAATCTGCACAATACATAATCCCTCTTTACCTTATCAATAATCAGGAAATAACTATAGGTTTACCCTTTTTTAAATTTCTAAGTTACAAACCGTTGACAAAAGAGTGCACTAAACGAAAATTGTGTCTAACTTGCGCTTTATTTCAGATAACAATCAAGGACTGTATTACCAAAACATAGCGCATGATGCTGAGATGCCTATGGATCAGTACCAACTGCCTCACAACATCACAAATTCCACCGTATACCAATACAGACAAATTCAGACCAGTGATCACATCAATCGTCAAATGGGCAAGTAAGTGAGTACGTGTGATTTTCATAAAAAACATTTTTGATCTACACAGGTTAGGTATACTTTTAATCGGGAAAATTGTACTAAACAAAACTATACAACAAAATAAGGAAAACTTTTCATATATACAAGTTTTCAAAATTTTGGAAATGCTCCAGATGATTAAATTTTCAAATTATTTCAAAAAAAACAAACTTGAATAATTTGGATAAGTTTATATATATTTATGCCTATACAAGTCTATATTTGACATTCTGCTGGTTTTGCCTTATATTTCCATAACAACAGTGTTATTATAATCAACAGTGCTTTCTAATATGCCAGAAATGTCTAGAACCACTCGGAAAGTTGATCAGCTATACAGAGTGTCCCTCGAAGTTAGGGACAAAAATTTTACTATGTGTTCTTTAGGTAAATTTAAGTCAAAAATGTCCTATAAACATGGGTCCGCAAATGCTTCCTTCTGAAAATAAGTTGTAAAAGTAGTAATTCTGTAAATCGTTGAATTGGTTTTTATGAGTACTCTTAAAATCTGAGGTAATATACAGGGTGTAAGGTGAATTAAGAAAGTTGGTATACTTTGTGACTAACCTGGTATACTTGCAAACCACGTTTTACCATCACAACATGCGCTTTTATTTGCTACAACAATATGCAAACTTTGAAAAAAATAAAATCAGTAGTTTTCGAGATATTTGCAATACACAAAACCAGAAAAGAAAATATACAAAACGAGTATAAAAGCCAAACATTGTGCAATAATTAGTAATATTTTTGGTTACAGTGTGGCCCAACTTCAACCGATAATGGGCCCCGGCGTAGATCCTAATCGAGTAATTAGTTCGAGTTCACCTCAGGTCCAGGTGCAACAGGTGCAATATCACGTGGAAGAAGCCACGGAAGAGACTGACCTTCACTGACGCCAGCCGAATTTTTTGTACTTAAATTTTTGTATAGTATTTATTTTCAATTTTATATATTTTTCATGTAATTTAAGAAATTTCTTTATTGAAGCATTGACTTTAAAACAAATTACCAAAAATATGTTAGTTTTGTACAATATTATATACTTACACGCAATTAAGTGGTTTACCAAATGTACAAACTTTAAAAAGATAATAATATAAACGTAAAAACATTTTTTGCAATCATTATTAAAAATCTATTTATTATAAGCTTGACATAATAATATCCAGAAAGTCGAATTAGTGTACTATGTTTATATCCAGCTAGATTTGCAACATAACTCAGCAAACTGTATCTAAAACTTGTTTAATAGACTATGTTAATATAATATTTCATATTTTTATGTATGAAGTACCTGGGAGTTTTGTAAATGTAACTAGCAAGTGTTATGTTATTAATAGAGTCCGGATTTCTAGAAATTTTGCTTTTTGTTAATAATAAAAGCAACCAAACTTTAACATCTAATGTGAACGATTTACGCAAAAACACGTCAGTTCTTTCAAGACGTCACGTCTTCTTTCTTTCAGAAGCTTTTCAACTTATCTATAGAAGCTCTCAAAAGATTTCAAGAAAGTAGTCTAAAAAGGTTTTAAAACACTACAGAAACTCCAAAATGCTTCTCAAACAGTCGAAAGCCTTCCAAAATCTTTTAAAACAATCTAAAGGCTTCCAAATGATCTTCAACTAGTCTAAAAGCTCTCAAAAAAATCAAGGCAGTCTAAAAGCTTCCGTATGCTTCTAAAGCAGTTTAAAAGTTTCCACAAGTTTCTAGAACCAGCCATAAGTTTTCAAATGCTTTAAAAGCAATCCAAAATCTTCAATGCTTTTTAAACTTTTCAGAAACCTTCCAAATGCTCATAAAGTAGTCAAAAAAGATGTCAAAATACTATAGAAACTACAAAATGTTTTTAAAACAGTCTAGAAACTCTCAAAACATTTCAAGATAGTCTAAAAGATTCAGTATGCTTTTAGAACAGTTTAAGCATCTAGAACCGTCTACAAGGTTTCAAATGTCTTAAAAGCAATCCAGAACCTTCAATGCTCCTAAAGTGGTCTAAAAAGATTTAAAAAAACTACAGAAACTCCAAAATGCTTCTAAAACAGTCGAAAACCTTTCAAAACAATCTAGAAGCTTCCAAAAACTTTTAGAACAGTTTAAAAGATTCCAAAAAATGCTCTTTAACTAGTCTAGAAGCTTCCAAAAATTTTAGAACTGTCTCAGAATTTCCAAATACCTCTAAACCTTTTCATTACCTTTAATATGCTCTGTCCAAAAACCTTCCAAATACTCCTCAAGTAGTTTAAAAAGATTTTTTCGACTCCTACAGGGATATTGGTGGTATCTAACTCCTACTGGTTCCTTAACAGTTTAGAGAACGGATCCTAGACAATCTTCAGCGTGCGTAAAGAAATAGACCAATCACACACAATCTTTAGTGTGCGTAAAGAAATAGACCAATTACAGCTAATCTTGAACGTAAAAAAAATAATTCTTCGGATTGTCATCCTCACTGACAGTTGGCATCAAAACATTGCATTTTGGCTTATGTTTTGAGGCAATGAAAAAGCCGTTCAAGTTTCAGTTAGTGTTCAATTAAAGAATAAAAACATCTACTTTATTATATGATAAAGCAAATGATACAAACTTACAATTTACAATGAATCAAATTCATTCAACACCTCAACCTAAAAGACCATAGATTAACACTAAAAGACGAAGTTAATCAGCTGTCACCCGGTGACAATCCGGGACACCAGTCAAACTTTGGCTGCGTCAAAAGTGATAATGTACAGGAAAAAAGTAAATTCACAATCACTATGTCACCGTTTGTGACAGCCTAGGTATACAAATAACTAATACGTATACTTATTTACTAGCATGAACAATAATTTCAGACTTTCTGGCCATTATAGTCTGTTACGATTATCAACTCGTAACAAATTTTATAGGTAACAGAAATATATAGTCTGAGATAATTTTAAACACCCTACTTTTACGATCTTTTGGTTATACGAGCATGCAACTTATACAAATAAAATTAAAAGCACTAATGCTTTAATTTACCTGTGTAAAGGTCAAAAACGGGCGAGTAACTAAGCAAGTTCTTTGAAGAAGAAGCAAACTTGCATCATCAGCATTAAAACGCGAATAACATCAAAATAACAGATCCAAAGAGTGTTTTCATGTCATGGAGCAGCTAAAAAGTAAAAAAGACAGGTCGTGATTGTTGTTTCGTGCCGCGGTTCCTGGAAACGCCCGTGGGACGCACGAAACGTAATAATATATCGAATGGACTTAAGTCCGTTCGGCTGATATTAATTCAAGCACGAGGCCGATAACGGACTTACATTTTGCATATTTATGCGCTGGACTGTGCAAATAAGTAATGAAACAGAACCGTTTGGTTGTTGCTGGATAGTTCTAGGTAACGCTACTTCTGTGCAACATACAAGTCGTTTTTGATCAAAGCAAAAACTCATGCGCATTATAGGAACTAGGAAACTCACTTTCATATAAACGTCAGTAATTATATTAACAAATCTGAAGATTTGACAAGTATGTCAATTTCGACAAAATATTTTACTTGGAATGGGAAATATTTTTGGGTAGAAGAGTGAACGGCTAGTTGGATTGAACCTGTATTGAACAATGTGTACCCGACCTAAATTAACTGGATTCTTTTTTATATGAGGATATTTTGAACACAAAGTGGGTACCGAAATAGTAAATATCGATAACTTACATGAACTTGAACATTACGACAGCTGTCAATAATTTATTTGGAATCAAAATATTTTACATTTGTAAATAAGAAATAGTTATTTGTATACCTAGGCCGTGAAATGGTATTTTTTCGGCTGAAAGAAAGTTTGGCGTCCGATGCCGTCTTACGGCCGATGTTTTGACCGGAAAACCCAATTTGTTGGCTAGTTAGGGTAATACTAGCATACATAATTTGGTCAATCATTTTAACACAATCTTATAAATTCAACTTTTTCATTAGGCATAATAAACCACTGATTTTTCATGTTTGTTTGCTTTATTACTTGCATTACAAACTTTTTATATTCACAACACAATTAACATAAATTAAAATATCAATTAATAGAAAAATGTAACTAATAATCTACACATTTTCTTTGTCGGTATTCGAACTATGAACCGTCAGTTTAAATGAGCAATTTTCAAATTTACAATTCTGCCATAAATGAAATTCCTGCCCCTTTACTTCATGGTCTACATTTAAAGTAGGTTGTTGTTGTGGGTTTGTTGAAATTACTGGTTCTCTGATATCATCTGTGGTATTGTTCTCCATTGGTATTAAATTACAATCATTTACATCCAGAATTTTCATTGCTGTGTCATTTTTATTTCTTAAAGAATCGTCAATGTAGCCTTCTGCTACAGTTGTAGACCTCCAACCACCGTGTCTTTTCAATGAGCAAATGGCTCCACCATTATCTACAAGAAGAGTTGCAGAGGTTCGGCGAAGGCAGTGACCAGTATATTATTTGACATCAGCCAATTTCAAAACAACGCTATTTCCTTGGGAATACTTGAGATTTTGTGAATACCCATTACAACTCTGTGGCAAACTCCATTTTGATATTTAATGAAAAAACGATCTGTATCAATAACATCTGGACGAAGAGACAAGTATTTTTTACAAATATTTATGTAAAATTCTCCAACAATTGTAAATGTTCTGGGCTTGTAATTTTTCGTGTTTGGAATTTTAACCAGAATTAATTTTTCCATGTATTCAATATCTTGAATTCTCAAGTTTACCAGTTCATTACATCGACATGCCCCTGATATGCCGTATATTAAAACAACCTAAAAATGTTGAATATAGGTATTAAAAAAAATCATAAATTCATTTTTGTTTCGGATCTTACCTTCATGGCTAAATACTTTTTGTCAGGTGCTTCTGTTAAAAAAGTGTCTACTTGGTTCTTGGTGAAAGTTTTAGACTTTTTAGCTGCATAGTTTTCACTTTTTCGCTTTAAAAATGCTTGCACCTTTTTATACGATAAAATATTTATACTGTCTTTAATATTTAGCTCAGCTTTAAGCATGGAATATTGCGCCCACATTGTCGAACTCTTCAATGATTTACTTAAATGGGCAAAATAGGCCAATACAACATTTTCGGTAAAATTGACCGCTTGGTGTTCTCTGGCCCAATTGTACGCTCGTTCATACATTTCGCGGGACCTGCCAGGAATCAAATTATTTAGCGTCTTTGACGCTATACGCTATTGCTGCTAAAGCAGGTGGTGTACAACTTATTTTATCACTATCACCACCGCCCTCTGTACAAGAAAGCCTAGAATGTCACTTTTAATGGCGGCGTTAGCGGTCATTTAGCGGTTTTCGTTTTGCACACAAACCTATGCAGATGCAGTAGAAAATATGTTTTTTTTTATTTTTTCGTGTAGTTGATTAGAAGTTGTGAGTGAAAAATCAAAGAACGCTTCATTCCTGATCCAGATATGTATAGATATGGCTTTTTATACCCAATAAAGTCCAGCCAAAGCAAGTTTGGTTAGAACCTTTTGTCCTGGAAAGTACAACAAACTAATGTGAAAACTGCTCAATCAAAGAAAATTTGGAAATCCTTGAAGCTAGGTAAGCAAAACTGGTAAATGGGTTTTATATTATTACCAAGACCTTTCTTTTAAAATGTAAATGTGCCAATGGAACTTCTAAAAGCTGTCCTGTTTTTCAGAGTAAACCTTTGTTGCTCTCAAAATGCAGGCGGCCTCAAAATGTAACTCACATACCTATGTATGTAAGAGGCAATAAGTTTACTGAATGAGAAAGCATATTGTACTTACCACTGAGTATTGTGTTGGAGTAAAATCATTCCAGTTCAAAGCTTTCAACCACTGTTGGGTTCGAGCAGGGTCTTTTGAAAAGTAAAAGACTGACACTTTTCGGCCTTTTACCAAATTGCTTTTACAATTTGGCAAACAACAAGTGGACGGCGTATTGTAGAGGCAATAGAATTTAAGTTAAAAAACCAACAACAAATTATAGAACAATGAAGGAACAATAACAATAGTGATAACACAATAAAATGAACACAAACTACACTTTCACTAGAACAATAAACATATAAACAACAATATATAATAGCAAACAAAAATTACTTTGGCAAGTAATCCCAAGTCTTGACTTTAAACCTTAAAAATTAATTTAATCATCGAAAAACTCAATTTCCACAATACAAACAAATGCAAACTGTCAAACCAGTATTTCGGCCATATTGGAATTTTTGGCATGCACCTTCTTGGCTTTCTTGTACAGAGGGCGGTGATTAGCCGTGTTGTGTCAATCAGTTTTTGTCTTTTTGTGTCAGTCCGTTTGTTTATGTTGATTTTGAATTTGATCACAAATTTAGCCCTGACACCTTCAGGAAAACTGTATTTCAGAATAAGAACATGAAAGGATTGTATTGCAGAGCCAAGCCTGACAAGCCAATCAAAGCAAAGTAAGTGTTGCATTAATTTCATCTGCTTTTTTCTAAATGCAACGCTTTTAGTCTGGATCAAGTTCTGGACATTATTTTTTTACCTCCTAGGATATGAAATAGCCTTTCTACGCCGGCAGTACAGGTATGTACACAATAGGCTTATTTTAGACCGCTTGAAAAAAAACGATATTTATTTAGAAATTCTTAATTTTTTATAAATAAAATGAGAAGGGTCTAGTAATCATGGTGACGTTTATTGTTATGTTTGCTGGTTATGTATTGTTGATGTGACCATTGCTGTACTGATATGGATGGGAGTACTGCTGTAAATGGTGCACACAGTGGTCACATACAGAAATCGTAACCAGCAACCATAAGCGTAGACGGTGACATAGTGATTGTTAATTTACTTTTTCCTTGTATTTTTTTTTCGGCCGTTGCTACTGACACCGGCGTAAAAGTGCATTTCCCGGCCGCTAAACAGTACGTGAAGTGAGTACTTCACGTCCGTTTGAACAAAAATGTCATTTAGAGTAGTGATTTAATTGAAAAAAAAAATTAAAAAAAGGGAACAAACTTTTTTTAAGCCTCTAAGTGAATATTTTTTTTTTAAATCGTTGCTAAGGTTGAATAATTACGCTAATAATTGACATATCAATTTTCCGAGAGCTTTCAATGGCCGTTTCCTACTATTTGGGACCCAAGAAACCCAAAAAAACACGTTCTGTCATACATAACCCAAATTTTGTTAGGTAGTGTAATTAACAATATTCTTATAGGGCACCATTTTTAATTGAGAGATATCTCAACAGTAATACATTTTTGGATTTTCTTCAAAATCCAATCATGTCAATGATATAAAATTTAGCCATAGGAAATCTGTGGTCTGTGGTTTCAAATGGATGGACTTTTGCTGATTTAAATTATCAATGTAGAGCTGGTCAAATGATAAATTCGTCGGTAAATAACTAAATGACACTCGATTGAATCTTAGGTGGTTACTTGCTTAGTTCGTAACATCTGCCTGAATCAACTAGGAATTAATCAAATGACGGTAGCAGGCAAACGACAAATTGCAGAATCTTCGAAAATTTGAATTGCTTTGCGATTTGCTATGGCACTTGGTAAACGCCTAGGCAAATGGCTATTCGTATGCTTAAAGATGATTGTCTCCGACATGCTTAAATAGCATGTGAATGGAATGTTAAATTTCTTATTTAATAAAATTTGAAAAACAGTAATTATACGACTATACAAATAAACATCAATCACTAGACGAGACTAAATAGATTTTTTCAATCTTAACAAACGAGTAAATCGAAATCACCGATCAACATCATCACCTTATCGAAATCAACGTAAGCGAATCGAGCTCGCCACAAGTCGCTATAGGCGTGGTCCATGTACGACCGGCCAATCGCTGCCCACCTCATATGACGACGGTCGTTTGACACGAGATCGTTTTATTGTAAATGGGCCCTTATTTATGGTGCTTTTACTGGGTGCAGGATCGGAGGCGCCACAGCCTAAAACGCGACTGGCAAATGCACTTAGATTTTTTCTCGTTTTTCGGATCGTTAGAGCTCTAGCATGTCACCAACAGGTATTTTTTATGTTGTGCTATTGATTCTCGTCTTTGGTATTCTTGTCCATTGTTTTCTTGTCACATTATAGTTAAAGTCTCAAGTTTTTAATCTATTCCAGTCGCGTGTTTTAAAGATCCTCTTTTCCTAGAACAACAAAGTAATCATCATATTTTGGCCCTTAAATGAATGCTTATATTTGAGGTTTACTGGAGAGGTTGGAAAAGGTGGTGGTTGCAGTTTTTTGCACCAAATTTATTTTTAGTTGCAACTTTTCTGAACATAAGCGTACGATCGTTTAAAACGAACAGATAGCATATTCAAAATTAATTGAAAAACTATTAAAAAAAAAGAAGAAAAAATGATGTCACACGAAAACTGCTCTTGCGTCACGAGGCACGTCCCGTCGCCTAAATTTCCTACGACCGGTCCGATTTTAATACTATCAATCAATTCTTTGTATGTTTTATATTTGAATCATTTTTGCAATGTTTTGGATATATTCGGTTATTAAAAAAAGCTACAACCGCAAGAAAGGGAACAAAAGTATTCCCAAAATGGGTGAAGAAGGATTTGTAAGAAGCTCAATGTAATAATTCATGAGCGGTAAAATCGTTTATTCAAAACTGCTGATGTTAAACTTTACCAATTCAAAGCAAAGATTAGAAGAAGTATTTAAAAAATTTGTAGATTTTTGGAGTAAATCAATCATAAATTAAGTCGCTTTACTGATTCTCAGATATAAGTGGTGTCCTATAATTAATGGTAAGATAGAAAAATTAACGGAAATTAGATGAAAAGTTAACGGAAACCGAAATACAGGGGGTCAAGTTATTTTATAAAAATCCACTTCTAAATATAAATATAAAACTTAAAAATTTAAAGAGCTTGAAATTTGATTATCTACTCAGTTTTAAGCCAACTTATAGGGAGCGTCAACTACAAATGCTGGTTTTCTGGTAAAGGGAAGTGACAACTCAAATTCGAGTATCGTTTATCCAATAGTAGTAAGTATTCCGAGATTAATAGTTTTCTTGATATTTGCAATTAAAGTATTCGGTGCCATACATGAAGTATGATATGTGTGATATCATACTTCATATAAGGAAATATTTTAACCAAAACTTCCTTTATGTTTCACCTATACATTATGAATAAATAATACTTTGGAAAAGGTGTAGGTTGTAGTGTTCATAACGCCATGAAACCTTTTTCAATTATGTTTGTTTATTTAATTATTTTCATGTTGCTGCTTATTTATATTTCATCATCTCACGTTCAAGTATGTATATTCACTTATACCACAAATAACCAAATTAATACAATAAACCACCAAATTAAAGACAACTCTCCTACTATAACAGCAGACGGAAACAAAACTACTCCTAAAACGTGAAATACTTAGGAATAACACTTGACCAAAAACTAAAATTTACCAAACATACACAAAACGTAAGAAAAGAAATCATAAAAAGAACAAAACACTTCAGAACACTTACATATAAAGACAAAGGAATAAGTACAAATACCGCAACTAAAATATATAAATCTATATGCAGACCTCTACTTGATTATGGACATACAGGGTGTCCCACGACGAAAGACATCGATTGATATTGGAAAAAGTATAAATAGGAGAGTTTTGAAAATTTGGCAGGATACTGATGTGGGCATGCCCAATCTAACTAAAATATTTTCAAGATGTTTCCGTTTATACCGGAAGTCGATCACAACTTTCTTATTTTAAATAGAACACCCTATATATTATCACATATTTGGATTCCTCACAAAATTTTGTTAATAATATACAGGGTGATTCCAAAGTTGGTGCTTTCCTTTCACCTGCGAATAGGGCTTCAAAGAATAAGGTTTTTTTTCCTTTGACGCTTTTTCGAAATATGAACAATAACGAAGATACTGAAAAAGTCAAAGTTTTACTGAAAAAAATAAAATTAAATGATTTTGGCCAAACCACTTGAAGTAATTAAACAAAATTTTGTAGGTGTCAGTAGCTACGTGGAAAGGAAATTTTCCAAGAAACAACAATTTTCTTGCGTTCACCAGTGGTGCGCGTATAATTTTTTTAAAACATTTTTGAAAAAAAATATTACCCTACTGGTTTTTTTTTTCAACATAAAATGTATTATTGAATTCCTTGTTCGATTCTAAAAATAAAACCCCTTTTATTATTTTTTGCTACAACGCACCGTTTCCCATTAAAAAAAATAAAAACCGTCTTAATGCGTGCCTAAAATTAAATGCTGTTTTAATTTAAAATGTCAAATTATTAAAACTTAGTTCAAATGCGGCTGAAATCTTTTGTTTTTGTTTATGTTTGTTGATAAGGAATAACCTGTAGTTAGTTAAAATAAAATTTAAGTTATTTTTTATTTTGTTTTTTTTCAGTAAAACTTTGACACCCTGTATCTTCGTTATTGTTCATATTTCGAAAAAGCGTCAAAGGAAAAAAAACTTATTTTTTGAAGCCCTATTCGTAGGTGAAAGGAAAGTCCCAACTTTGGAATCACCCTGTATAGGGTGTTCTATTTAAAATAAGAAAGTTGTGATCGACTTCCGGTATAAACGGAAGTGCAACCATCTTGAAAATATTTTAGTTAGATTGGGCATGCCCACATCAGTATCCTGCCAAATTTTCAAAACTCTTCTATTTATACTTTTTCCAATATCAATCGATGTCTTTCGTAGTGGGACACCCTGTATATTGGAAAATAGATATTCGGTTTCCAGTTGTCACTAGGCTATCGACTATACAAGAAAAGTATGTAAGCAAAGTAGAATAGCAAGTATGTACATTTCATCGAAAAAAAAGTTCTTTAAAATTGCAAAACTATACGAAGTGTTAAATAAAAAAAAATTCTTTGCACCTTAAAAACCCTGTCCAGTAGAATACACAGTCAACAGCTACACTATATCCAAAAAAATTGCTGCTGAAAGATAGTACCTAGACCGTTTTGAAAAAAAGGACAAATTTTCAGGAACACCCTATATCAACTCTTTTCGCCCTTAAGTTTTTTTGTCAAATTTGAGTCTCAGACACCGTTTTGCCTGAAGATAATCTTTATTAGAAACAGGCAGTTTATATTAAAAACATTCATTTCGGCCCGCCCTGTACAAAAGTCTTAACTTTATCTTTCGTAATGGCTAATGTCTAATGCTAATACGTTGTCCGTTAAAATCGGTAGAACGTAAAAAAAGACGATTGATTTACTGAAAGATTCCCAATAATTGGCCCTGTTTGGGTCGGTAAAAAACAACCGATTAGACCTTAATACACTGATCGCGTTTTAGCGACCGGCGCCACCGATCCTACACGATAATGGCATCCAAATGTCCACCGAAAACAATTCGAAAAAATCTTAACGCTCTATCTTATTTGAATTCTTGCTGTCCGACATCAGTGTCTCTTTCTTTTTATTTTGACCGTCCTGCTAAAGTAGGTAGGTATACTCTAATGTTTTAGACTTCTTATAAACACTGATTTATACTTTAAATACAGGTACACATACCGATAGATTATTGTAGTAATAAATATTACATTAAATATTTAGTGTGGAACTTCTTGGAATGCGGTCCGTTATTGGAAAATTTGATCGGCAGAGTATATTCCAGACGTTTCAAGGCGAGTCTAATTATCAGAAAACATGTTAATAAGGTAGATATGAAAAACGTTTCAGTAATATTTCCATCTCTTTGTTCTTTTGTCTCTTACAAATTTTCAGAGAGACCTGTTGTAGATTGTAGCTGTCGGGATGACAATGCACTGCGGTCTTGAAACCTATCATGCCCCCCATTACTAGGATTTGGGCTGAGGCTAGTCTTATCACAGTTTCTCCTCCAGCTTCAAGACCTTAATAAAGGCCATCGGCTGAGTCGGTTTTAGAGAAGAAATCTCCCCATCATTTAACCTTCATCCCCACAGAATCTGCAGTCTCCGTGTTTTCGAAAGCTTTTGCTTAAGGTCATCAAGCGACAGTGTCCAGAGAGGAAATCTGTGAGTGAGTGTAGGTTTGATTTGCTCAATTTTACAAATTCTTTACTTTTGTTCCGGTTGTCGTTTGCACTCTAAGAAGTTTCTTATTCTTCCTTCAATTTGAGCTCGAACAACCACAAAAAAGAAAAGTGATTTAGAGATAAATGTAACTGCTAGTTTTGTCAACACACTATAGTGTTTAAATTGTTTTATGCGGGTATTCTAAATGTTTCAAAATGGTCTACCTTTTTCCACAAGGTGAAAGCTACAAATATGAAATTTTGGAATATCCTCGCCTCCTCTTTTCATTATCCTCCAAAGGATGTAGTGACACCGTTAATATTTGATTCAGCAGCTGATTCCATGCTTGCCTATCCTGTGCAATCCTTTCTACCCGTCCTCCTAGTCTACCCGTCTAGTTGGAGATCTGCCTTTTGAGCGTTTGCCTTCTACTTTCCCTTCTATGATTAGTCGTTCCATTGATCCTGATCTTCTACCTATGTGCCCAAGGTACTGCAGATACATGCGGTTTATTCTGTTTAGCAACCTTGAACGTGGACTAATTTCTTGTAATACGGACACGTTGGTTCGGTGTTTTGTCCACGATACTCTTAAGAGTCGTCTATAAACCCACATTTCGAAGGCCTCTATTCTGTTTTTATCTGCTTTGTTTAAAGTAAAAATGTTTCCGCTGCGTACGTTGCAATGGGGAAGACATGAGTATCAACTAGATCGGGTTTCGTTTTTTTGGTGATAGATCTGTCTTTCCATATTTTATTTAGCTTGGTAGTCGTTGATCTTGCCATAGTAAGGCGACGCCGTATTTCGCTTTCACATTTCCCAGTGTTGGTAATCAAGGAACCAAGATAATTGAAATTGTTTACCACTTCATAGCCTGCAATTTCTAATATTTGTGGATAATTGTTGTCTTGTCTATCAACTATCATTATTTTTGTTTTAGATTTATTTATTTTTAAGCCATATTTTTCGCTAATAACTGACAGTCTGCTCATAATTTCCGTTATTTCTGGTATTGTTGACGCTATGATCAGTGTCGGAGACGCGTGATCAGTAACGGAGGTTGTTAATCCGCCTTCCACCAACTGGTATTCCGCCTTGCCACTCATCTAGAACCTCTCTCATGACGTATTCGCTATAAGCGTTAAATAAGGTAGGTGAAAGAATGCAACCCTGTCTAACTCCTGTGGGCCTATTCTTGAAAGCAGGGAACGGAATTCTCAAGAGAAGTGTTAGAATGTGATAGAAGAAGCTGACAATAGCGGGTTCCTGTCACATTCTACAGGTTCTAGAGGTTCTCTTTATAATTCCCTTCCCTCGTTTCAAGAATACGCACCCTGCAGTCGTTTTGATGCTTCCCGAGTAAATCCCGTCGATTCTGAATGTCGCGCTGTTTTTCTAATAGAGGTTGCGCACCAGTTGAACCAGGTGTTTTGGCGTTCCCGTTTCCTCCATTATGGTCCAAAGGTATAGCTCCAGTTTACTTTATCAAATGCTTTTTGATAGTCTACAAAGCAGAGATACATTGGGATATTAAATTCTCTAGCTTTTTCAATGAGTTGCCTGGCATTTAATATTCGTTCTCTAGTTCCTTTTTCTGGGACAAAACCTGCTTGTTTCTCTGAGAGCTGCGGGAAAAGAAATGGTTTAAGACGGTTATGTATGATATGGAGGAAGATCTTACTAGCGTGAGAGATAAGAGATTTGGAATATCACATAATGTTAAAAAACCTATTTCTTGATGTCGTATCGAATTTTTAATACCTAGGTCTTCGTACGTATTTCTTCTCGTCCGTATTAAGTAAGTAACTCTTGGATTAGATTTTTTTTCATTTTCTATAAATTTTGTTGCTACGTAGATTCCATTCAGTAGCAATATTAGTCACAGTCAGGCAGGAACAAAATTATCTAAGTAGTTTACTCTTGCAAATGAATTAAGAGTGAATACGAGTACAATCGTATAGTTTGTCATGAAGATAAAACAAATGTGCTTAGTTTACCTGCATGAGCGAGTAGTGCATACTTACGTTTAATTAACATACGACGGTTTATTATCGAAGAAATGTAATGTGCAGATAAAGTAATTAATTCAACATTTCTTGTACCGATAATTACGATTATATATTGTTTTGATAAACTTGTGTGAAAAATGGGACTGAATCAGACCTATCATTTATTTGCACCGTTTTTAGAATTTAATCCAGATTTCTCGCTATTTTAATAGCAAAGCATTTCAATTTTGGGTTAATTACTTTTTAAAAAACCTCGAACTTTAACACTCATTTGCAATTTCACTGATACCGTCAGTTTATTCTATAGTTATTTAGCCCCAGAGATATGTATTATTGTCCCTTGATTATCCTTAGAGTAGCTAGCTCTATACCATGATTGTCGAACCAGGCCTTAGACGAATAGAACAACTGACAAAATGGTTTTAAAATGGTATTCATACAAGCTATTTTAAACATTGTTTGTCAAAATGTTATACCCAAAAAACCCTAAATTTATGAACTATTGTTCCGTTCAAAAATACTCAAAAAAGTAAGAAAATCACTTTCTGACAACCTACAAAGTGTTACCTAATGAAAAGCCGACTTAGTCCGTCGTTCATTGACAGATCAATAGTAAAAATACATGCGTAATCATACCAACACTTTATTGTGCTTATTACTACTTAGTCATTATTTGTTAATTTATGATCTGAGTTCAACAATTTTCACATAAACGACATTCGACAAAACGGTCATTTATGAATAACAACAAATGTTATCACTTTATTATAAGATTACATGTTCCTTTTGATATAAAACCGTATTTAGTCACCAAATTCTGCTACTTCCGCCACAAACAGATATGCCATATCACCTTATCAATTCTCCTGTTATTCCACGACATTATAACAAGCTGGCATTTATCGATAAAATGTCGTATAATATTTAATAATAATAAATATCGAGCGACTCAATGAAATTTTAGGGGGTTATTGCGATATTTAAAACCGGTTTCTTAATGACTTGGTTAACAAAAATTTGGTATTTTGATCTCATTGTCTAATATTAATAACTTGTCTACCTTATTCAAATTTGATCGTTTCGTTCTTAACAATATCAAACTTGCCTTTTTTAAAGCCTATTGTCGTTAAACCATGTTGCAACTTTGGTTTTTAATTAAATATTTACTGTTAGTCACCACCTGCAAACGGCATTTATTTCCTACAGTTAAATTGGTATCGTCAGCATAGTCACGCTACGGAATATACGTCACTGAAAAAAATCACAAAGTACGATTTGACCCAATAAAGTCAACTTTCGTATCCCATATATTTCCATTTTATTTAGTAATAATCGCGATTTAGACAGTACAGGTGGTACAGCAATTTTATGATAATTTGACATATTTTTAGAACTAATTGTTTAAAACTACCACGCATTTTAATGCATATAGGTATATCCAACTTATACAGAGGTTATTTTTTCAGAAATAGCCGAAGATAGATATGGGATATGCTTTAAAAAATATGATTGGATTTTTTAGTAGAATCTAAATATCCAATAATATTCATATACAGGGTGTCTCTAAAAGGACTGTACAAAATCCTATGACATATTCCTGACATCAAAATAAGCCGATTTGAGTGACTCGTTTGTCTTCTTAGACAAAGAGTGTCAAGTATAGTCCAGTTGTTAGGGTTGTTTTTCCATTTTGTCTGTAGTTGTACCAGTCTTTCGAAAATTCTTGGCATTTGAGTGAGTTGATAAAGAAGTTTGTTAGGTGGGTTATTTTGTTTTCGTTGTTGGTAGCAGTTCAGTCGACTTTATGAAGCCAACCAGTCTGCTAGGTCTTAGCTCCTTGATTGCCCTGGGCGTCATTATTGACTGTCCCAGGAATGTTGTCCGCGAACGAGTGAAGGCTGGACACCACATTAAGATGTGTCCTGCTGACTTTTTCTCTTTCAAGCATCCTGGACAAGTAGGATCCTCGGTTATACCCATCAAGTACTGATGCCGCCTCAGCTGGCAGTGGCCAGTCAGTAGGCCAGTCACCGTCCTTAAGTTCTCTCTGCTTAGTTCCAGCAGGTATTTCGTATTTTTGGCTGAGCGTCCACTGATGAGTTCTTTGGCCTGCCTCATACCCATGGCGGAGTCCCAGCGTTCTTGAAACAGCTGCTGGGCTAAAGATTTTAGCGACTGGATCACCCTGCTATTGGCGATCCCCACAGTTGGCTCTGGACCAACAGGCACTTTCTGAGTGCCCAGTTTTTGCCCATTTCCTGGAATAGCAGCATGTCCCGGAACCCACACAAGACGTATGTCGTTCTTTTGGGCCAGCTTTTCCAGGGTTGTTTTGCACTCCAGATCCAATTTGGAGTGCACTACCTCAGCACTGATTGCCATGATGGCAGCTCGGCAGTCAGAAAAAATGTTAATTGTGTCTTACTGTCGCGGGCCCGATAGTAGTTCTAGCCCACAATACAGGATCGCAAGCACCTCAGCCTGGAATACAGTAGCGTGTGTACCCAATGCAAAGTGCACCTGCCCCCGTCAGCCCCCCTCTGTTGGATCCATCGCGGACGACCCCCCAGGGCAGCTTCATTCTCCCACTCCTCCCGCTCGGTAATTACAACCTTGAGGAAGTTTGAGGGTTGTAGTCACTACTCATAAGAAGTATTGGGCACCGTTTAGTGGCCCAGTCCCATATAGAAGAGTGTCCATACGTTCAAACTTGTAATTGATCCTATATGCTAGCCTTATGGCTTCCATTTTTATGTGAAGGTCCAAAGGCACGAAGTTGAGCAGCACTTCAAGTGCTCTCATGCCTCCTGTTATCGCAGTGCTTGCGAGCCTTTGTAACCTATCTAATTGTGTGCGCACGTCACTTCTTTCCACACATGGCCACCACACAAGGTGGGTTATGTAAAGGGTTATTAAGAGTGGTTTTTACTATTTTAATGATACTTTTGCGTTATTGAGCCTGATGAAAGCTTAGTTTTAGCGTGTTTAGGAGATCCTGAGTTGAGGGTTTTGAGAGCCAATGTGTTTTACTTGGCATTTGTGTATAAACTTTTAGTAATAGTGGAGATATGTTTTTTGGGCCCATTTTAGGTGGGACTTAACAATCTAAGGTTTTTTTTATTGGTTGTATTAACTTACTTATGTTAGTAAATGGTACTTAGTACTTTAGCTTTAGTGCTGCAGTAGTAGGCTGCAGGGTGCTTCCTTACCAAGATATTTTTTTTTATTTACTTGTGTTATTGTGCCAAAAACTACAATAATGCCGAAGATTAATTTAATTTAATAAAAAAATGTAATACTAGTGAAAACATAGTCTTTTAATGATGTGTCTGATAGCTTTCTCAGTAACACGGTGGTTATTACTTTAGAACCTTAGCAATACTATTAAATTAAAAAAAAATCATATCTTGGTAAGGAAGCATACATTTTCGACTCGAATTTACCTAAAGAACACGTAGTGAAAATTTTGTCTATTACCTCGCGGGACACCCTGTATAATAACTATTAAAAAAATGTAGTCCTTATTTAAAAACATCCAATTCCACATCCACATTGATAAAAATTATTTCTCAAATACTATAAAGATTGTTAATGATAAAGTAAAAAACCTAAACTCATATCATCAGTATTAAAATTTAATAGCTTGTTATTAAAAAAATTATTCAAATAAGTCAATAATTAAAAACCATAACAAGCTTAACTGATATTATCTAAGACTCGAAATGAATACAACCAGGCAACAAAAAGCTGACAGTCTAAAAATGGAATACTTGTATGCCAAGCACACTCACACACATCAGACCTGTTCAAGCAGCCTATATCAGAAATCTCTTACTAATTTATGGTGATTTGATAAAAAAAGCTTTATCCAGTGGGCGGTGTAATCCCCGCCACACAAAATTGTGGGGCGGGACTCCGTTAAGCCCCTGTTCAAAGTCAACGTTTTCTTCCTGCTAAGTTTTAGCTCTAGAGTAGGGGCGCGCACAGTCTTTTGTTTTAGCTTCTTCTCGGGTAGTCTGATTAGCTTGCAACACTTTTGATTGGAAGAGTGAGATAGTGCGGACAATTAATTGATTTTGAACGATAAAGTGAACTGAAAGTGCAGAATTTTGATACAGCTACTGTGAAGTGAAGTTTTTCTGATTTTGTTCTCTATGGTTAACATTTGAGGGGTAAGTACATTTTTTTTATATTCAAACTTACTAAGCCCAAACAAACAAAAAAAAGACCGAAACAACTGATAAACATGAAAATAATCTAATTTGACACTGCCCGATTTTTTTGTGCAACAAACGGAAACATGTAGAAAGGATAATTAATGTTACGTTCTAACATTGTCTTATCTGCAACCATTAGGGTTATCTTGAGTGCAGTAGTTGCTATTGCACAGTAAGTATCTATTAGTGATTAGCTATCATACATACAAATGCATTTCCTCTTTTTCAAACATGTTGCTAATCGATAGGACTGACATTTTTAAATTACCGTTGGATAATGTCATTCACTGATAGTGAAAACAAGTAATATTGTAAAACTGAGAAAAAAATCCCTCCAGAAATAGTAATAAGTTAATTAAAATTAAATTGGATTGTAAGCGAAATATTAAAACACTAACAACACCTTAAAATGACATCATAGCTTTTTATGTACCAAGGGCGTTAGAGATAACATACCTACCTATAGTCTGTCCCAAATTTGATGCTCACCATTGGGATCTCAGTTATTATTGAAGTAACAAAAATGTTTAAATTAGAAAAGTTTTAAAGAGTTATATGGCTAATTCAAATTCTTTTTTGAAAAATATTCTATTATTTTTTGTTTTCAAGATATTTCAAAAAAACTGCAGTGATGATTTCTTTTGAAAATTTTTGAATAATCAGTTTATCAAAAAAGAATGATAAATATCTGGTCGCGATGACATATCAAAGATTTCTACTAAATGGTAAACCCCACAATTTTAATGCGACATGTTTTTTGACTAGTTACTTATTTTCAAAATCTGTGACGTCAACCTAGAAAATTAAATTGGGCAGTTGTTGCGCAAATTGCAACATTACTTCAGTTTGAACGATTCTGTATCTGCGCGCTTTAATAAATCAATAACCCTGTATATTGCCTTTAATTGTGTGAAAGAGTGGTGAGGCCAGGGCATTTTTTTCAAACAAATTCCATATAATTTTTTTCTATTTTGCGGTTTTGCGGTACATTTTAGGTAATTTTAACGACTTACAAGTAATAAAGGTATTGTTAGGTTAGGTAGAAAAAAGTTATAATAGTTAATTATACAACAAGTAACTTAAATCAAGTTCTTGGAGTGAATAAACAGGAGTAATTTAATTTTTTTTTAAACCTCTAGTGAATAAAAAATTGTTTTAATCATTGCTAAGCGTTGAATAATTGACTAATAATAGGACGAAATTTAATAAAATATTGTATAAAAAAATATTGATTAAAATAAATAAAAAAAAAGCCCGACCGATACTCACCGAGATTGATAACACCGTTTGGCCGCTAGAGGGCGTCAGATTTCCTTTACCATAATATCACATATTATATTGTAAATATTTTTTAGTCAGATTTCATGTAAATCTTAATCCGGCCGAGTTCCTGGCAAAGAAATGGTTAAAATGTTAAATTTTAGGTCTAACTCTGCTAGTTTTTGAGATATCAAAAAACCGACTGCACCAGCGGGAAAAATACAGGGTGAGCCAACTCAGACAATGAATTGAGGGTATGTTTGTTCTTATGGAATGACTGTTTCAATGACATTTTCTGATTCGCTCTTTCATTCTGATTAAATTTCATAAAACATGTTGTATGGTTAACTTGAACAGTGTGGCAAGTTCTTAAATCATCTAAATTTATCGGTTTTGCTACATATACCTTATTTTGTAAGTTACCTCATAGAAAATAATCTGGAAGCATCAAATTTGGTGATCTAGGCGGCCATTACTTTCAAGCAAAGTTTTCTCCACTTTTTTTAGAACTGTTGCCCGCTAATGGTACTAAAATGCATACTAACCTCAAATTTTTTTGATGAATAGCTTATGTATGACTGAAGATTTATAATCATTTCAAATTCTTGTACAGGGGGTGTTAAATAATCAGAACCCTTAACCCCAAATATTAAAAACCATTGTTCCTTTTAATAATAATTACAATAATAATGGTATTTATTTAGCATATAGCTACAAAGTAAACACACAAACATAACATAAAGTATACGCAAATATAAAATAAATGTAAAAATAAAATGGACAAATACGAACATGTTTAAGCCATGTTACTAATTAAAAATATCCAATCCACCCAAAAATATTGATATAATATCTCGGGTAATACTCCTCTAAAATATTGAGTTACTTTCCGAAAAACATGCTAAAATTGTGATAAAGTGTATTTTTCCATAATATCATGGGTTATACTCCGAGTTATATTCATTTGATTAAAAACAATTGAAATACATTGTCCTATATTATCGGAGAAAATAAAATTAGTAAAAATGTAACCGTTTTGTAAATAAACCATATGCTAGCTTACGAAATATTTTGAAAAGTGAGAAACCGAAATAGATTCTCCTCAATGAATTCTAATAAAATTTTAGTGAAAAATGGTACTCTATATTCCTACAGTAAAGGTGTCAGTGTAAGTGTAAGCAAAAAACACACCAGGACATCGAAAGTGTTTTTTTTTTATTTTTTACACTTGTATATTGTAAAACCGGGAAAATATATTACTAATATCACAACAACAAAATTTGCTTGGTACTTACTACTTTATGTTTGTAAGGAAAAACCCATTAGGACAGTGATTTATTTCAAGCAAAAATAGAAGAAAGTTGACATGCAAGGTGAGTGAGTTAATCGAAGATTAACATTTCAATATTCTGAAAACATACACATACATATTTAGATTTTCTTTCTTTTTAAAAATACACTGGAAATAACAAACTTTGATACAAAACAAAATATTATCTAGTTTTCGAGCAAACAAAAATTAATCCTTTTTAATGACAACCAACTGTTAACATTTATTTGCTTAGCATAATACTTTGAAAACAAATAAATAAACAATTACATAATTCAGTCTACATTATAAATATACCCAACCGCCTATTTACATAAAGAATTGATTAGAAATTAATGTATGCAGTAAATTATAATTTACGTTTCTTCAGTCTAACTCATGTTGACTGTCATTTAAATTGCAGAGATAATTTTAATTTTTTTTCTGACTCTTTCAGTGATTATTATTGACTTCCATATATTTATTTAAAAGAGCAGTCGTGGTGAGCAAAGTCTGTTCCCTGTATGGTCAAAAAGTGATTATTTCCTTCACGGTATTCGTAGCCAATAAAATTTTAAAAACCTTTCAAATTCGACCAACGACAAAGTTTTATAGCGATTAAATTCTCCCTGCGTTTCGATTGTTTTTTTTCTTATCCTCGAATTATTTAATCTCAAATGTTTTCCAGGCAAAATTAAGCAAATAACTACTTACGCACATTTAACCCAAATCCCATGAAGGTGTCAGAATATAGTACCTAACCTATGATTATCTCTGCTTCTTTTCTAAAATTTTAAAGTATATTAGTAGTATTAGTATAAGGATTTATTTAGGGACCAAAGTTCATTCAAATATTTAGTTTAATGTGACAATAAAATGTAAAATGAGCACATGGCCAAAACAATTTTTTCAAAGTTTTTCTAACTAATCTCTTTTCATTCAACTCTTCAACTCAGTAGCACACACACTTAACACGTGACACACAGTTTTGGTTGAGTGTGGCAAAAGCCCGACAAGTCAACAGTATCTTCCAACCAATATAGATTATATTAATTTAAGTAACTGGATTGTTGTTGATAAATTCGGAGTAAAAAATAGCTATTAACGGTTGATTTTCGACAGATGTTAATCTGATGATGATGGTAATGATTATCTTATTTATTTGGTTACAAACCCTACAGAAATACATCCAATTATAGGGTAGGTTAGTCGAACACATTTATTACTAAACATAGCAAATACACAAAATTACAAAAAAGTTTACAGCATTTCTTGAAGCTTTTTAAATCCATTTAAATGTGTATCATATTGATCCTTAACTCGATTATATCGAGTTAAGTGGTTGAACATAAAATAGTATAATTTGTACATATAGACAAGTTTGCGGTTGAAACCCAGTATATTCATCAATTGGCAACCAATTGCTATTTTTTGAAAGAATGGACACGATCACAACCAAAACCTTATGCGACAGACCGGTGCTAATAAGATCTTATCTTTAATCTCCGATCTGTAAACAAGGAGCTGTCAATGACTGGCGCCAACACAGAACCAGAATCACCTTTTTCAGGTAAATTTGGAAACCGGAAGTAGAACCCCATGATACCAACAACGTAAAATTATTTTCAGTTTGAAGTGCGACTTTTTGTTCTTTGGCCAGACAGCGTTTGACGAAATAAACTGAAATCTTATACGGTCAAGTTTTTTTTACGTGACTTCTGCTGACTTAACAATTCAAGGTACCAACCAATTAATTGGCGTACCAGACTTTTTCAGACCTGACAGAAACTTAATGAAGAAATTCCTCTTCTGTTCAGGTGCAGTCGTAGTAACATATCACAGAAAAAGTTAATTGAGACAGAGTGTCCTGGTCGCCAAGTTATAATTGTTTGTTTGCAGGTTGGAAAACACATCATCTAATTAGCGCATAAAATCCGCGTATTTTGACTATGTCCGCGTCAATATTTCTCTTAAATTAACTTTTTTTCATTTTCAAGTTCACAGTGTTCAACGAGGTGTTCAATAAATCCAAAATAATTATGTGTTTAATTTTAATATTACCAATTTAAAAAAATGCGTAAAATATACGGGATGCCAGGTTAAGTAAAATTTTCTTCACATCCCCAATGACAGTGATGTCCATTTGAATCATACTTCATTATTAGTGACTTCATTATGAGTGCACTTGATGGTTTCTGAATTACAGTTGCCTATTCTGAATTACACTTAATGGTTTCTGAATTGCAGTTCCTTATTCTGAATTACGTTTGACCTTTTCTGAATCTCACTTGGCCTTTTCTGAATTACATTTGGAAATGATGTAGTAGTGAATTATAAGCAAAATCTGGCTCACTCGTCCTTTTTAGTCTTTTCCTAACCTAAACTATTTTTTTAGATTCTGATCATATTGAATCAATTTCCTTTTCAAATACTCTTCCTTATTTACTTGTTTTGTCTCTAGGACGCCATTTTAATATTCTCTTCCTCCAGCTATTATCAGACTTTACTGCGACGTTGTTTCGTGTTCTTCTACGTAGTTATCCATTCCGTATTTTATGTGAAAATGTCATGCCAAACAAGGATTTATCTATGGCTCGATAAGTTTGAAGAAGAATGCCTATTTGAATTCATGTGTCAACCTGCCAAAGGAGGCCAAAATGTTACGTATTCAATATCTTTTTCTTCTATCATTAGATTATTGCTGACGACTAAATTTGTCATAAATTGGCTTTTGGGAGCTGCGGATAGTGTTCAAACCATCTCCTGCCTCTCATTTAGTCGGTGTGAAATCAGTAAAATAACATCCGGAAAATGTAGGGGTTTAGCTCTAACCTTTTAGACATTCTGCGTTTTTTAAATGATATTTTTTATTTCTGTTGAGTATTTGTTATAAAAACACTGAAAACACAGGACCAGCGAAAGTAAAAACGGGCGCCAGTAAGCGCAGAAAAAATGTCTTCCTTCGATAAAACTCCCTATAAAACCACCGAACCGCTTGATTTACGGCCTGGATTAGTTGAGTCAATTAAGACTTAAGTGTATTTCTTCGTATTTGAGACGATAAATCGGCCGTGAAATGCGGAGAACGGACTGGGCGCCGCCGAGATCACCGGACACGTCCCTTATTTACCTGAGTTTTTGGCAAATTGGGGTTCATAAATCGAAAGGGCGCGTGGCCTCACGAGATAAACATCAAACGGGGGAGTTATTACTGTTAAGGTAGCGATTGTTTGGATGCCACCCGTAGATACCTTTAAAAGAGATAAAATATTATACTATAATCAGGTTTTCATTGATACTTTACATCCAAAAATGTGTTTTTTTTACGCCTTTAAGCACATTTTATTTTTACAGTTTGCCAAATAGACGTATTAAATTAAATTAAAAGACCCACAAGTTGTGCCCTTAGTGACAAGAATAATCACCAACGTGCAGCTTTGACAATTCGGTTTGCTGGCCATTTTCTAGCAAATAGTTTGAGCCCAATTAGCAAAATTACGTCTCAAGACGTCTAGATTACGTGAGAATGTGACGTAACCTTTGACGTTACTAAACGTTAACTTAATGTCACAACAATAGTGACGTAAATTGGTTCGTAATGAAACGTTGATACCGACCACACACAGCAAATGTAATATGACGTCAAGTAACATTTCATAGGGCTATACAACGTTATGAGACGTATTAGGACGTTCCTTAATAATGCAATTTTTACTAAAAATCTTATAGTCATAGGCGACGTCATACAACGTTACCACTAAATGTTACGGTGACGAAACTATCGATTGAGACTTAAATAACGTCTTTTAGCCGCATTTTAAGGTCATGGCACTGGGAGGTCACTGGTAAACGGGTTTCGACAATTATGACAACTCTCACGTGACGTAAGAAAAGTAAAAAAACGTACCTTAACGTCACAATTGTCAAATTTGACTCCATGGAGCTGTAAAGACTACTTACAGTGTGGTTCCTCCAAGACACACAGTTTATTTGACATTTTATACTTTCTTATCACTGATGAGTGAATTTTGACTGTTATGACAACTGTCACGTGACGCAAGCACAGTATTAAAGAGTTCCTTAACGAACGTGAATCTAAACTGTCAAATTTAACTTTACGGAGTTATGAATAAAAATTTGTGACGTGATTCATCAAATAGACGTAACTATTTGACATTTTTCAGTTCTACGACACTGTTTAATGGGTTTTGACAGCTTTGAAGTAACGTAAGAAATATACTAAAATGTCACTTGGCTTCACAACTGTCAAGTTTGCGGCTCTATCGAGGTATAAAAACAACCACTTACAAATGCAAACAGGTACCACTGTTTGCATTTGATAAATTCATCTCACTGCTGAATGAGCTTTAATAGTTTTGACAAGTGTCATCTGACTATAAGCCTACACTGTAAAGTGTCATAACCGTCAAATTGGCAACAATTGAAGACTTGAAGTTTGAGGGTAGATGTTTGAAACTTTTTGTTTTGATTGTCAATAAGTATTTGCTTACAGGACAAAACAGTAGAACAGTAAAATGGATTTATACATATTTTTTGAGCACCAGTAATGCGTACATTTGTATGTGATTTAAAATGTACAATCAATTCCACCAAGAATTGATTGTACTATCATTATTATTATTATTTACAATTTTGTTCATTTTCTATCTGGCTTTTCCCGACTTGTAATATTTTATTTTTTTACTATCCAATGTAAAACGTATAAAAATGCAAAAATAAATTCATACACAAAATTGTGCAATTAACAAATATGACTTGGTACATTACTCAAAATGATTTTTTTATTAAATATTACCTTTTTTGTTTTATTAATTTTTATAATTGTATTTTTCTCAGCTCAATGAATATTTTATTTTCATTAAACTTTCAAGGCCTTTTTAAAAAGAAAAACTAAAAATTACGTACATTTTTACTCGTGTCAGTCGAACAATACTTCATTGCAATGGAAATTTTAAGCCCTTTCTGATGATGAAGAAGAGCAAAATGGCGTTCATAACATATTATAATAAATTCCAAATCCAATTAGGATATATTTTTTTTCTGAAAAATGTTTATTAATAAACGTACGTAAAGTTCGATGAAATCTTTAAATAAAAACAATCTTTTAAAAGTGCTTTTGGCGTGATTTAAAAACCTTTATTAATCTTTAAGATGCAGTGTTCAATGTTTTCTCATTCTTTAGAAAATGGGAAAAAATAATCTATTTTCGAAAGCAGGTATGAGTTTGTCATAAAATTCGCTAAAACTTTTTTATTTAACCGACCCGGTATTTTTATTATAGATAAAGAAAATTTCCATACATGCATTGACAATTTTTTCGAACCGGAACTAACTTTTTCACTTAAACATGATTTTTATTTGATCTTTGATCTTATTATTTGATAACCAAATGGTATGCACACCATAAAAAGCATATATCAATAAATAAAAAGAAAATTAGATTGAAAGCGGACAGACGCAAGGCTGACACACACGAAGACAGGCCAATCAATTACATCGACAAAACAGGAATTTAAATTAATATTCGTCCCACTGGTCTCGCCAATTAATTGCTGATTAAGCCGCATTAAACTGAAACCAGACTGCTGGTCTGCAGGCCATTTATTTACCAAGCAAATTGGAATATAAGAAATACTTGTCCGTTCAACTATTTCTAGCACAATTGCCGCTTTTATTTGCCAACTGTTCAAAAATTATTTCGTATATTTAATGCGACAAAAAATATTTTTATTGCTAAATATTCTTAATATCTTTTGCACAGCATATACACAAATACCATTGCGCTTTCAGAAATTGTGTTTTATTTGAAAGTTTCAAGTTGCATAAATAGTGAAAATAATATGCATCAATTTATCTGCCAATAAATCATAATTTAGGTATGTATTTTACTATATTCTTGCAAAATAATTCTCTAGTGTATAAGCTTTAAAATTACGAGTACCACATAGTTGTGAATCTCGAACTAATGGACGGAATTTGCGTGAGAATTTATATAGAGATTTGATTTAAATGCACCTAAAGTTATCGTACTTTAATAACTTACACAAATAATGCAGTAAGCTCTTATAATAATAGTTATTCTGAATTGTCTGTATGTAAAATATCCAGGTACACCCATTTATTTTGTCGAGGTAAATAGTTTAATTTGCTACACGAATAACAGAAGATACACAAATTATTATCATACACTTTGGTACATTATTTCTGTTTGGTGGCTTAAAGATCATCAGATTTTCAACTGATATTGATAAGATAAATAAATGGTGATTAAAAATGTTCTCCACACAACATTTCAATTCTTCGGGTACTTCTGAATATGTATTTAAAAAAAAACTGAAAAATTTATTTTTTGTTTTTATTTATTTCTAACCCTATTTGAAGAAACATTCCAAAACTAAAAGCATCTTTTCATTGCCACTTTTTTGTAGCTATACGACGTTGGTTTCAAATTTTCCGTCCGACGTTTCGTCATCATCACCTCTTTTTTGTTATGGACGCCATATTAGACTTTTACAACAACTTATGATTTGCTGTCTTTTCCATAAGAAATGCATTGCTGTCAAAGTGACATTTCTGACATAAACCAGGTTCAAGGGTTGAACCACTATTGTACAACTGGGCCTTAAAGAAGTCTTATTAATTTCCTCTTAATTTAATTGTACTTGATTTTCCGCAGATTTTGTATTGTGACGATAATATTACAAAATACACATGTTAAAAAAAAATAAACAAAACGGCAGATAATTATTCAGAGGTTTATTTTGAAATTCTCACTATTGTTCGCTTATATCCAAATAAATTTATACCCATTAAGCCATAGAAGTCCGACAATACCTGAATCCAATATTTCCTAACCAGTGGATAGGAAGACGTGAACCTATTGAATGCCCCCCCAAGATTGCCGGATCTTACGCTATTAGATTTTTTTCTTTGAGGTCATTTGAATAATGTTGTATATTAAACTAGACCAGAGAATATTGATCGTCATTATTAGGGTGCAACAAGAGTTTGTTCCCAGATTGGGGTATTAGAGGGGCGTAATTTTGATCTCTTATTCAAGCCATTTCTACGTTTTTTTAAATTCTCCATTACTAAAGTTATAATAACCAATTTATTGACAAAAAATTTAAAAAAATGTTTTTTTTTGTTTAACTGGCTAAGTTCTAAACTATGCTATAAGTATTAGACCATAATAAGGTACTTGCATTGAAAGCTTCACTAAACAGTAAACAATAGATCCTCGCTTTGACGGACGATCTGGAAGAGGCTACATAAAATCAATATAGGTCTATAAAAAGGTATATAAATAAAAATGTTATATTTTTGGAAAGAGCGTCTATTGGCGCATTTAAATTTCTTAAAATTTACAGGAGTTTCCATTAAAAAAAAAGATTTATAACACAATTTTTTCTTTCGGGTTTATCCTTGATATTAAATGTATTACCGCTTTGTCATGTCAAAAAACGAACAAGAAATAGTAGTTGTCCTAACAAGTGTGCAAAGTAAGTCTTGTATGCACGATGGCTGGATATGCACGAACGACGCGAAGCGGAGTATTACAAAGTTTTCAAAAAAGGTTTAAAAAATAATGAATTTATTCCATACTTTATGTAGGTACACACTGTTATAATTGGCTTTTGCACCAACTTCATCTTGTTCATGTTTCAGTATGGGCGGTATCATAATCCGTAACTTTTGGTCACGAAATTTCACAATAACCATAAGTCTTTTTCGGATTAACGCATTGCAAAGGCGGAGGGTGCGTGCTCACGAAAACTGGGTTGGTCCTTGTGATTCGGCTGTGTAGTTCTATTTTTTTCCCGGTTTGTTAGTAACACGTGTGTGCCACGGATCGGTGTCACCGAGGTCTTGAAATATTGCCCTCATCAATTTCAGGCGCCCCATCTGTCCTTTTGTCACTTTTTCAGGACGGATGATTTATTCTTCTTTACTTAAGTGAGGTGACATTCATGTTTATTGACTGGTCTTATTTTTTTATATGGCAATGTGGAAAAGAAAATATTTTACATTAATAAACAACTTATACGGAAATAAAAAAACCAGCAATAATTTTCAACACGCTGGATCTCAGAAATGTCTTGACCGCACTTGAAAAACAAAAAAGTCTTATAAAATCAGGTCTGGAGATTGAGTTTAAATAAAAATTAGATCTTTATGATTATACGAGGTATTAAAAAATGATCAGCAAAATTTGTAGCATTTCAATTCGCTGTATCTCACATACGACAACGACAAATTGCGCGATTTAAAGCTGAACCAAAGTCGTTTTAAAAATTTCGATTTCCAAATACTTGCTAACCCTTAATTTCTAATCTTATTTGAAAAGATATCTCAAAACCGAGAGCATTTCCACAAGTTTCCAAGGTTTCATATTTGTCGCCCGACGTTTCGTCTTTCAGCAGTTATCATCAACTTTCTTTTTTAAAAAACTTTAACTCCGCTGGCTTTGAGTTCATCGACACTTTGATAAACATTACTTGACAGTACTTGTAAAATGCGATTATTCTGTCTGCACTATTTTCAATTAGAATGATTTTTTTCAAATAAAAAATTTCATTACTCACTTTTATTACATTATTTTTATTTATAGATTCATTAGAAATTTAGTACAAGAAAAATGGGATTATTTCGAAAATTTTGATTTATTTTATAACATTAAGTGTAAGTTAGATTAACCTTACCTTTTTAAAAGAAAAACACCAAATTTTTTTTAGCACAAATAAAGCTTTTTCCTGACATACAATGCTGAAGACCTCTCTAATGGATCTAAACCTGTTGAGGTGACCATTTTTGTTAGCTTTCTTTTATGTTATTAACTTACTATCAAGTTTGTGATAAATAGAGTCTGGATTTCTAGGAATTTTGCTTTTTGTAAATAGTAAAAGCAACCAACCTTGGACATCTAATGTGAACGATTTACGCAAAAACACGTCATTTGACAGATTTTTTTAATGCTTTTATTGCTTCTTTTTTCTTTTTGTGCTTAATTTAGTTTTTTGTGCTGATTTGCTGCTATTTTTTGTATGGTTTTAAGCTGAATAGGCTAATTTACAATTGCAATAGCTATATTGAGATATTGAAGCCTTCTGAGAGACAAAAACATACCAATTATCTGTTTCAAAATGGGTAAGTGTCAATTTACAAATTTAAACTGACCAAATAAATTCCAAATGCTCCAAAGTAGTCTAAAATGTGTAAAAACATTCCAAAACACTATAGAAGCTTCACAATGCCTAGCAAAAGCTTACAAAATAGTCTAGAAGCTTCCAAAAGCTTTTAGAACAGTCGACAAGCTTGTAAATCTTATCTATAGAAGAAGCTCTCAAAAGATTTCTAATACAGTCTAAAAGCTTTCGTATACTTCTAGAGCAGTTTAACAGCTTCCTAAAGTTTTTAGACTGGTCTACAAGGTTTTAAATGCCTTAAGAACAGTCTAGAACCTTCAGTGCTCTTTAAACTGTAAACACTTTCTAAATGCTCCTAAAGTAGTCTAAAAAAGCAGTTTTAACTAACTATGGCATGGAGAACACGAACCTGGTGCCCGTTTTGCTGTAACTGCCGGCATTTAGTCACTGACTTGGTGACATTTTTAACAGTTTTCAAGACATGGCACCCTTAAAAATTATATTTTGACAAATGACACTTTACGTCACATTTCTACCATTAACCTAAAAACTAAAGAAAAATTTTAAAAAAATTTTCAACGTCACGTGATAGCTCTAATCATTAGCCACTTACGATCATTTAATGTGTCTATACGGTACGTTTCAAATAATCAAGTTATTCGCGATTTTTTGGAAAAATGCACCAAAATTTTCTCAAAATGAAGGTTTTTCCTGGCCTACTATACTGACCGCCGCCTGAATTTAAGTGGTTTTTAGTAAATATTTCGAAAACAGTTAGATTTACATAAAGACTACAAGAGTGCAAAATTGTTCCTAATGGACCACTAAACCAAACTACGTAACGTTTGAACTTCAATACAGTTACCTGTATACAGGGTGTGCCCAAAATTGTTAGTGGATCATTATTTTTGCTCACCCTGTACACAATTTTTTTATTTACTGACTGACTACAGGCCAGTTACCTTTTGCCTTTTTTTAAATTTAACACGAGCAGTCATTAGCGATTTGATTTGATAGTTTGGAAGGATTTCGTTATATTGAAACTAATTTATCTTTTGTTAACTATTAATTGATTTATGATTTAATTGATTTATCAGCATTATGTTGATTGTGATCGATCAATTTTACATTTAGCTGTTTTAATACCCAGGTTACAGGATACCAAATAAGTAAATTATAGCCATATAATTGACTCACTTTAATTCCTTAGCTTCAGCATTAACTGTAAGTATCAAGTTTCTTTGTGGGTGATACCATTTTAGCTTCTAGTTTGGGTCAGAAAACTATCAGAACATCGGAAAGTTTCTGCTCTTAAAAGTCGGTGGTGCTTTACACCCCTGAGCTAGTCGAGTGTTTGCACGCGTTTTTTAAAAAAGAATTAGTGGACTGAACCAAAGTGCCTGTTAATTTTATTTACTATTTTCTTTTTTTTTAAATGCTTTTATCAACTTTTCCGTGTAGCAAATTTCAGGATCGACTAGTCAATCCTAATGGTCGATCCAATTCGTTTATGTCGCGTTTTTTCTACTATAGTCTATCCGGCGAACCTACGGAGTAATAAAAGCGAAAAGTCCATTAGTATTGTTCTATATCCGGTCCGTTTTACAATATAATATCTTCTTCTCTCTCTAATATAAGGACTTCTCGGGTCTCATGTCTCGATTCACTTTTACGTACCTGTTTTACAGTGTAATGCGGACCGACCAAAGTTGCCGCCCATCGAATTTTATTACTCCGTAGGTTCGCCGGATAGACTATAGTTCACCCAATTCGATTGGATAAACGGATCAAAATCACTCGAGATATACGTAGTGTATGAGTATTAGGCCATATGTTTGTTATATGTTTAGAATCATTGTTGATTACAATTTTTTTTGTTTTTTGGCCCATCCTGTATATATCGCTTTGATGTCAAAAAATGTGCTGAAAAAAGTAACTATAGATGTATATGAAAAATTAATAAAAAAGTTTCATACTTCATGAACACATTGTATGAATTTGCGGGTAATTTTAACACACAAATAAATGAAGTTACAGGAGAATCCGAAAAGTAAAAACTTCTGAAAAATGTCTCCATGTATCAAGAGGACAGGAACCAAAGTACACGGACGACCGCAAAGTGGTGTTAAAATATACCTGGCGCCCAACAATGTCACTTTTATTGGGCTTTGATGAGAAAATGATGTCATTCAAGCGGCATACGTGTATGTGGTCCCATTAGCTCTGGTCCGCCGCTATCTCCCGAGTTGAAGAACCACTTTAAATTTCGAGACAAAAACGACGTCTTCTCTACCAATGACCCCGATCCTCCGATCGTCATTTATTAAAGTCCCCTTTAATTCCTCATACCTGGGTGCGATTCGTTGTTACGCTTCGAGAAGTTGACAACCGGTGAAACGTCTGCATTTCATCGGTCTAGCGAAAAAAAAATTGCAAAGTTACGTGCAGGAATTTAATTAGAGTAATTGCGTACTTCAGCCTATCAAGTTTTAGTTACTTTTTCTAGTGAAACGGCTTAGTGCGTCTCAATCTTTATGCTTGTGGACTTACTTATGAGATATTCATTAAATTGCATTTTAATGTCCCTGATGAGTCTCTCTTTCAGCACACATTATCACTATTATAGGATCATATTTTACATACTTAAATTATTATAACATATACAGTGTGTCCAGGATAAGGAGGGTCACTATGGGGATCTTGGAAACGGTTAGAGATACAGATTTGGTTAAATGGGAGAAAAGTTGCGTAATCATGGCCTTAATAAAATGACATTTAGAAAACATCAAAATATTTTTTGGTTTTGAGATATTTTGAAAAATCCAATTCTCTAGGCATGGTTTGGCCGTTTAACCCTGGCTCACCCTGTATAGTATTATTTCCCAATAATATAATTAATCACTATTTATCACAAAAATTTACTTTATCAAAAAAAATAATGATTTAGTTAAACAAGCGCAAGGAATGTGTCTAAGTACTGAAAAACATCAAAACTCACATAAAAAGATAATAAGTGAGACCGCTCAATATATTTTCGTGCTGTGTGTGCATTTTTGTCATACTCTAATGATGTCTTGAACGGAATCTCAAATTTCGAGATCATCATAAAACCGTCTAGAAAATCAGGTCTCTTTGAGGATTCTGTACTGGAACTCCGTGTAATGTAGGTAGACTAGATTCTATTTGTCTACCATATTCTTGTTATTGGGCCTTTTGTGCTCAAGCCACAACATCTCGTGAATTTGGCACCTCTTCAAGGTCTCATGTTTTGGCTTTCTAGCTCTTTGTGCATAGAATGTCCGACATCTAGAATATAGTCGATAAATAGAATTCTACTATACTATCACACGGAGTCCCAGTGCTGTGGACCACTCTTCTGAGTGTGATAACTTCTTAACATTTTAATGAGACTGTTAGGAAAATTGGAATTACGTAGTCTCAAAAACAAAGATGCCCACGAAAAATGTTGCACCAGAGACAACGATAAGAATGATAAAATGAAAAAAGTTTTCCGTATTTTAATAGTACTGGCAAGACTACTTAATGTATCAACATTGGACTGGACAACAAAGGTAGAACTGAATGGACCGGAATAAGGGGTTTCAGGACACTGTCGCTTGATTAAATGCCTTAAGCAGATAGAAAGGCAGGAAGACTGCCTGATTTTATGGATATGAGGAAGAAACTCTTAAACATAAGGCGCAGTCCGAAACATAAAGCACAACCTGTTTGGTAGCAGTATGATTAATGATGGGAATATTCTTCTTCTTCATGAAGGCGTTGAAGCTGGAGGGAAGGCTGTGATGAGATGAACCTCAACCGGCATTCTAGAAAGTGTCTTCTTTCAGAATGCACTAATTTGGTATCAAACATTATAATAATTATGTTCTGTTTTTAAATTTTTCCTTACACACATTTAATTGATATTCCGAATAACGGAAATAAAGCAGAAAATAATGCAAACATGCGCCCACAAACAGAACTATCTCGAACTGGCGCATTCCAACTGCACCTATGTATTCGCACACATGTTTTTATTTTTCAGATTTGCTTTTTAATTACCACCATGATACCTTTATTGCGACTTTTGAGATTCACGTGGGCGAGAAAAGGAAAGAGATGCGTATCGAGAAAATTTACGACGATCTCAGGAATACATTAAAAGCTCTTGTCGGCTTCGACCGAAAGGGCAGCGCCGCGTATAAAACAGACTTGGTGTCGTGTGATTGTGGGAGTGAGATGGCCTCTCAAGCGTACTAATAGGGCTTGTTTTTTAGATGGGGTATCGCTTTGATTTTAGGCGCCCCGATCTTAGACAGGCGCCGGATCAACTTGAATGATACATTAATTTGAACCGACAATATTTTTTTTTTAATTCGTCATTCATAGATCCATTTACACTTAACCACCCTGAGCGAGTGTCAAATGTTTTGAAAGGTTTTTAAACTCATAAACTAATAGTATTCAGTTAAAAATGGTGAGGTTTTGTTTTTTGTTTATCAATCCCAATCCTCTGACCGGTTTCGCTGTATTACGGCTCATCAGAGAGGCATAGTCAACTGGATGCTAGAAATGACAAACTAAAAATCATGGCTGTCTACGTAAAAGTGACGTCCCGCGAAAAGCCCTCTTACGTCACTAGGCACGTTGGAATTCCTACTTAACAAATTTGCGACCCGTCTGATTTTAATACTTCCATTAATTCTTGGTCGTCTTGCATACCTCGTAACCTATGTTTTATTCTTGAATTAGTTTTGAATATATTCTGTTATTAAAAAGCTCAATCTAATAATTAATCAGCAGTAAAATATTTCAAAATTGCTGCTGTTGATCTTTACCAATTCAAGACGAGACAAAGGTTTTCATATTCCATCAATCAATTTATCGAAATAAAAAAAGAATGCAACGGCCTTCAGATGATTTTGGTTTTAATGTTTAATTTTCCGAAGCTTTACAGTAAATGCTTTGCTTTAACAGATGTAAAATAATTTATAATAATGGTATTTCAAGTGATTTCAAGTACGAGCATTTGATGAGTTTTGTACACTTCAGACTAAGAGGAACTAAAATAAAATTGCATCTTAATTGTATACGTTTTCATAAGGCCCACTGTATAGTTGTTTCTTTATTTGGGCTTAAACAGTAAGGGGAGCTAAATCAGGATATCTCGCAGGCCATACTATACTATCACTTGTGATTCTTAATCTTGGTTTTATATTTAGTTAGCCGAACATAATCGTGTTATACATCCAGTAGTAGTAGTGTAAGAACTAGAATTAAATAAATTTCAAAGTCGATAGGGGTAGTTTATCTAAAATATTTTCATATTCTTGTATATATTTTTTTTTGTCGAATTCTAGGCATATTTCATATTAATCCATGTTTCCGTTTCTAACTTTCTTTTATGTGAAATTTGACATTTTCAATGGATTTCTGTATCATTAATTTTTTCTAAACACTGCTCTTTAACTTTAAACATACGTAACTTTTTGATGTTGTGCTATAACTCTTACGTACAACAAAACCGTCTCTCAGATACGCAAAAGCGGATTAAATCTTTAATCTCACTGACTGCTATAAGTGGATACTTTAAACGCTCTGAAACGCTTTTTTTGTTGAAAAGTATACGAGCTGCCGTTTAGCTTAGATCTTTCTTAATTGTTTTGGTTTACCATGCAACATTTAAAGTAACCTACACGGTAATCTCCGTTGATATTGATATCTGGAACGAGCTCCAAGAGAAAAAAATTGTTTATTGAAGCTCTATTTGCAGAAAAAACTCCCAATTATAATTCTGTACGTATTGTATGCAAGCAGCACATTTCATTCACAAAAATTAATCTGTCTGCTGACAACTAACTATGGACTCCGCTCGGTATGTTGTTTTTACCCATAAGGGACCAAGAATTTACATTTACTTACACTTAAACATAAAATTATACATATACAGGTATGTTGTGGTTCTAGTACACCGTGATACTTAAACAGGCCTGTCTTTGTATTGAAGACAATTTACTAGATCCGGTGCTCTGGAGACTTTTGTTGTACCAGGCTAACGCAACGTAGTAGTGTGAAGCCACATCATCTGGGGGAAAACAACACCTTAAGATCTCCCACAGATACTTCTGCATCTCCACAGAGAAACCTTGGCTTTGCTTAGTCTAGTCGACTTTCCAAGTGCTGTTTCCAGGTGAGAGTTCTGTTCTGAGAAGAGTGACTCCCAGATACCTCACTTAAGTCGCAAGTGGTAATGATTTACCAAATAAGACAGGTGGCTGAGAAAATTCCAGCCTCCTCCTCCTGGTGAAAGGGATTATGACTGTCTATGACTATTCCTTTGCGCACCAGCTTTGGATCACATTGAGCACTTCCTGTATTTTCTCAACAAACTTTAAGTACATTAAATTCAACCCCCTTCTGTGAAGATCAGTCAAAGACAACGACTTAATTGTCACAAAAGCCGACAAAGGCAATTGCGTCGTGGTTTTAAATAAGAACCAATATGTTGACAAGGTTCTTGATTTTCTCAGTTCGGATTCTTTCACAATTTTAAACTCATCTTTTCAAATTCTTTGTTAAATTCAAATCAGTCATCAACAGAACCCACACCACACTTTCTCCTTTAGGATTCAATATATAGACTTTCACCTAATAATCCTTCAGTCCCTAAACTATATGGTCTTCCTAAGATTCATAAACAAAACATCCCTCTCAGACTTGTAGTATCCTTTTGTGGTTATCCCTGCCACCGTCTTTCTTCCTGGTGGAACGACACAATTCTTCAAATCACCAACTTTAATAACAAATACTCAATTAAAAATTCCACTGAACTCGGTTGTAAATTAAAAAATCTGTTCATACCTCCAACCGCTATGATGGTATCTGGTACAAGGGTTACTATCCAGCTGTGAGAACATTGACCCTTTCCAGGTAGAAGATTTGGTGGCTCTAGTAGCTTTGGTTCTTGATCAGAATTTCTTCCAGTTTGACAACAAGTTTTATGCCAAAACTAAAGGCCTTGCAATGGGTTCATGTCTTTCACCTCTATTGGCGGAAATTTTCATGGCAAATCTTGAACAAACACTAAGTTCCTACCATTCTTTTAACAAGGTTATGTTTTACAGAAGATATGTCGACATAATATGTATTTTCAATGGCACTAATGTTGAACTTCAAGATTTTTTCAACTATATCAATAGTTTACATGGTTCGATCAAGTTTACCATTGAGCTGGAGTCATCAAATGCGTTAGCTTTCCTTGACATTCTCCTTTACAGATCAGTTGGCCACATAGAATTCTCAATCTACCACAAACCAACCAGCACTGATTGTTTAATACCCTACAACTCCAATCATCCCTTTAACCAGAAAGTTGCATCCTTAAACTCCTTTTTCCATCGCCTTTTCAGCATTCCAATGTCCCAACATAGCTTTAACACTGAACTCAGGGATAAAAACAATAACCTTCAATAATAACTTTCCAACCTTTTTAATAAATTAAATTTATTACAATCACTTTAACAAAAATCTAATTGTACCTGACCAAAATAAGGAAATCACACAACATTAACATTTGTTTTAAAGTCCAACACAATTCCAGGCATTTCCTGTGCAGCTTAAAAGATCCCACTCCCTTACTTCAGAGATCTGGAGTGTATCAGTTGTCCTGTTGTACCCCGCAGTGTAGAGCCCTTTACATCAGTCAAACACTTGTGGAAAGCATCTTTTCCACACTCGACTGCTTGACCGAACGACGCGTAACTGCAATCGCTTGCGAAAAAGTATCGCTTTCCGCACTTGTTAGGAAAATAACTATTTTTATTACTCCTAATAGAGATGAAAATGCAGGGTTTTCAAAGAAGTATAAAGAAAAATTAATTACGACTTCTCAGAGCTATTCGATTCTAAATTGTGACTTACGGGTGTAGAATTATACAATCATGCATTTGGAAAAAAACAATCATTGTGCTAATAAGCATAACGTATATTAAAACAATTTTTGTATACTAAATATCTTAGAACGTCCAAAGACATTGAAAATCTCACATAAGCGTAACGCCAATAACTCAATGTTATCGTAAATGCAAATTATTGATATAACAGTGCATAAATAGGCAAAAATAAAATAACCACGACTTAGTACACCAAAAAGTATTACGCGAATCATTTATATAGTGCATAAGAGTATTATAAATGCAAATTAAACTAATCCACCTCATTCATAAAATTTCTTAGTCAGCATTTGCACTTCATCTATGTTTACAACTGTTAAGTAAAAGAACATTTAGTTGGAATGTAGCTCAAGTGCGGCTTGGGTTAGCACCAAATTGCGGAAAACTCTTGACTACTCCGCTAATTAACATCTAATGATAATTTGTTTGATTTTATTTTATTAGACATTGAAAATGTAAAATCCAGTTCAGAAATTGACTGTAACAATAACTCTTAGCGGAAACTCATTAAGGAAGCAACAAACTAAGGCACTATTAGGCATAAATAACCTAACCAGCAGTGATAAGGTTTAAAACATACGAGAATGTTGATAAGTGATATTTCCATTACATACATAATGGTTGTGATAGCGCAATGGTACTGTACGCGATAATGCCCACATGTACTAAACTGATAAGAAGGTTTGGTGTCATACTTTTTGGTATTATAACAAAGCAAACTCATGCAGGTTGAATTTAGAGTCAGAAATCAACTTTTCTACTTTCAACCATGATATAAAGCGGGTCAGATTAAAAAAAGGCTATTACAGACCGAACAAACGAATGTTATATTTCTAGAACCGAAACCGACGCGACGGAACACAGAAACCCTTTTTGAATGCGGCTCCGCTGTCATCGGTTCGTCTTCCGAAGAAATTGTATCAATTAGGCTTAGGTCGGGCTATTGCGGGGTCCTAATCGCCAATCGATATTCTTTTAATTATACTCAGACCTGATTAATTTAACCTATTAATTTGTCTAGCTTATGTCGGATCTCTGATGGGAACCAATTGATAATGCGGTATTTGGTTCAGATAACTACTGAATATATTATTAAATCAGTCAAACATGAAACAAATTATTACTTTTTTACTTAAACTTTGAAATTCTGTGTTGGTGTATTATTTAACAAACCTTTTTATGAGAGTCTTTCAGTGTTAATTATTAAAATAATTATTTAAGTAGTTTTTTAGTAATTTCATTCAGTTTTCTAACTAATTCTAATATTTCTTTATGTATATAATTAGAAGAAAATACTATAGTTTGCACTACTCTACTAAAGGTATATTTACTTAAATACTTAATAATGCAAAAAAGTACGTAACTCACATTCACACATTCACTTCGACTTCGACGTTACGTTCTATATTTGGTTGTTAGACAACAGCAACATTGTGATTTGATCATATGTGTGTCTCGAGAAAGCTTTTAAAAGGGAAGCTTTTCTACAAGAATTCTAGACGCCATTTGAACGAAAACTATTAAAAATAAATACAGGGTGTGTTATAAAAAATTTGACAACCAAACAAATGAAGACTCATAAACCTGGTATGAGTTGCTTTTGGCAAACTGAGAAAAAACACTCTTAAGGAGACACTGCCTATTTGTCTGAAACGGAAAATGTTCATCCAATGTATGCTACTAATAATGACGGAAACTCTGACCTTAACGAACAAACCAATAAAGGAACTTAGTAGCGCAAAGAGTAATGAACTAATCGATGCTGGGAATAACTAAAAGAGGCAGAATGCCGAACACAACAATAAGAAACAGAACAAGATGCCGATATTATCGAACTTATTAGCTATTCCAAATTCCAAGTGGAGATGGGCGGACGTGGCTCGACAAAACGAAACCGGGAATGGAGACATAGAGAAGACAAGAGAAGCAGAGGAGGACCTCCCACCAGATGGGCGGACGACGTTAACGGCGGAAGACAGAAACCGGTGGGAACACCTGGGTGCGTATTCTTGAAACGAGGACGTAGAATGATCTGTAGAATGTGACAGGAACCCGCCATTGTCAGCTTCTTCTGTCACATTTTATCAACACTTCTCTTGAGAATTCCGTTCCCTGCGTTCAAGAATTAGGCTCCTGATAGAGGAGACCTATGTCGAGCAATGGACGAGAAATGTCTGATGATGATGATGATAAAAAATGTTCTAGAATTTTGTAGTGATAAAAGTACAAAAAAAGAGAGTTCCCATTTAAAAAAAAGTTGGCCTCTTAACTTTTTTCGGGTCATCCAGTATAAATAAAATTTGATTCTGAAAATACGCAATTGAAAACAAAAATCGAGTTGTCCAAGTAAGTGGTGTTGTGTAAATAACCAACCAAAATGAAGTTTACTAAGCTCAAAACTATTTAAAATAATTATGGGATATAACAAGATTGAGGCCAATTCTGAATCTTGGCAAACTATTATTCACTGTGCTCATGATACCTAGCTTAGTTGTAGCAAATACATGTAAATGCAACTCATCGCTGTTGACTAGTAGTAATATTTAACAGCAACATCTTCATCAGCCCTTCTCCGTCCACTTCTGAATATAGGCCTCTCCGAGTCTATTCCAATCTTGTCGATTTTGGGCTTATGTCATCCACCCAACGTCTTTGTGGTCTTCCTCTATCTCTCTTTTTTCTCTGGGACGCCAATTGATTACTCTAATACTGGTCCATCTGTCATCGTTCTGTCTTGCCCTGCCCATCTTCATTTCATCTCAACTATGCGTTGGATTATGTCCTCATTCCGGATCCTGTCTCTCAACGAGATTCCGGACATTGCGTGTTCCATCGTCCTCTGCGTCGTTCTTAGACGGTTTGCGCTGTGCTTTGTGATAGTCATTGTTTCGAGGCCGTACAGTGTCACTGGCAGTAGTTTAGTGGAACATCGGGTTTTTTAGGATGTGCTTCAGTTTACCAAAAGCGGTCCAGGTTTAAGTCTAACTCGTCGGGATATTTCCAGCTTTTGATTGTTTTTTCTCAGTTTGGCATGACCAAAGTAAATGTATTCGTCTACGTTCTCAATAATCTCGTTGGATAGTGATAGCTGAATGTAGGTTGGTGACATGATGAAGTTGCAACATAGTTGTAGTGTAGTAATGTAAACCTGATAATTTTAAATGCAAAAGAGCTTTGTATTCTTCTTTTTATGTGTAGTGCCTTTCGTATCGGAGGTTTTCTGTCATCACAGCAATCCGGACCTTTTTGACTGCACCTCTGAACAGTGGCACATTGTTACAGTTAAATCAATCCTTTAGAGTTTTTAGCCAGGACACACGTCGTCTACCAATGCCTCGCTTTCCACTAATCTTTCCTTGAACTATCAATTGGAGAAGGATGTATTTCTGTCCTCTCATTATATGACCCATAAGGTTCTTAGGTATTGAAGCTTTCTATGCTTTATGGTTTTAATGACGGTTCAGCACTTTGGCATTAGTAATTCTACCGGTCTAGGAAATACGCCACATTCGACGGTAGCACCACATTTCGAATGCTTGTAGTTTGTCTTTGTGATTCTTCTTGAGGATTCATGATTCAACTCCGTACAACATGTCGGAAAAAACGTAAAAACGCAGGATCCTCATCCTAAGTTCCATGTTAATAATCCGACACGTATTAATAACTTTCGTTTTTACAAATGTTGATCTGACTATCTCTATGCGGATTCTTATTTATCTTGTTTAGTTTCCCGACTTTTCTATTCAAGTTCCTAGATATGTATGTGTTGGAACACTCTCTCTTTAGATTTTGTGGAAATTTTGTAACTACTATTAACAGCAGAATTTACAACATTAGTGCGATAATAAGTGTTTTACTGTACTTAGTCTTTACCAGACTAGTTCCAGATAAATTACTGTTTCACTGGTAAATGGCAATTTGGAAGTGAAAAATGCATCATTAGTTGATGTTGAAAAAAGTGTTCATTTAATATGGTCCGATATTGTCTTCCTCCAGAATATTTAAGTATTAATGACCAAAAATAGACTTCTTTATGTCTGAAAATCAAACTAAAATACTGAAATTAATGTCAAAATAAATCTAACAAGCTACATCCGCATAACCCAAGAAAAATCTGTCATCGCAAACGTGTGCCCCCAACACGCATTCCAGACGAGACATTAAGCCACAAATCTGCACTAGACATCCGAAAGTTCACTTCAGGAATGCTTCCCTCTTCTTACTAATGAGCTTTCATCATTCCTTAGTACGGTGTATTATGACTCCTCTCAATTAGGAGCGTCAGAAACCCAAAATTGATTTGTGGAATGCAAAATATGTGTAATGCTCAATATCTTATAAAACCGGCTGCTAATCTTTTCATACTTCCTGATTTAACTATTCTATCATTATAGCAATAGTTAAATCCTATTAGAATATAATTACGAAGTGTAATCATCCAACAGTATCGTATTTGTTTCCATTGCGGGTAATTGAAGTGGTGATACTTATTTGTTACTGTGGTTCACCAACCAATAAAAACCAAATTAAATGAAAGCTTTTAAGCCTAGACGGTTTGTCATTGTTCAATCAGCATTACGGCGTGCCCATCTTTATATTATACAGGGGAATGGCTCTCGAACGGCAATCAACTTAATTGATACTCTAATGGAGACTGGTCGTTGGCCGTCTGCCTGTCCACGGTGTTTCGAAGAATACCGTGTGAGGCGGGGTTTGGTTTAAGCCGGTGCCAGTGGTTGACAATGGCCGATGCAGAATAAGAATCAAAATTCAAAACATGTCCGAATACATGAGTTTACTTTAAGATTAACACAGATAATGTTTACTATACCTACTGTTTTTACTATATTTGCAAACTAACCACTGGACACCATACAGGGTACAGGGTGTCCAGTAGCAACTTTCGCCCGAAAAAATTAACTATCGAAAAATTTTCTTCAAAAAAACTGTCGATTTTTTAAAAACTGCTAAAATAATTTTTGATGTAGTAATTTTCAAACGTTTTTACGACCAGTTTTTCAGTGACGTAAGAACTTAAAAGCAAAGAAACATTGTCAACCCATAACCTGGTTTATGAAAACATAAATCGATTTGCACTAAAAAACTGCGAATCCTGAAAACATTCCTGCAAATTTACTTTCAGTAGAAAACGCTTCCGGAGATTTTAAAAATCCTGTATCTTGAAAACAGGCATTTAACTTTTTCTCATATATTTGAATGTAACTTTGGATATAGCCAGCTAACAACAAAAACACAAACAATTATTGATTTTTATTGAGATAGATATAATTTCGTCTCGTAGAATGACCAGTTTATCCGTTCACCCTCGAAACACACATTATACATATTGCAGGCTAAAAGTAAAAACAAACCAAATTTCTTATTTTTGTTCGTGTTTTACGACAAAAGGGCTCAAGTTAGAGATCTTCAAAAAAATTTACGAAAAAGAAAACTAGTCAAATGTGATAGGTACTACAAACTTTATTATAATACGATTTTTCAATCAAATCAACCGTACAGAGGGCGACTTTTGAGAAATTGATTGCATCGGGTTGGCCTTCGTTCCACATTTTACAAGCTCTCAACGAACCGAACGGATAAATATCTATTGAGTACTATAGCTCATACGTTTTAAGCCAAAAATACTATATTTTGGACCATAATTATCGGTCATAACCTTGCAGTGGTCGAAGATAAGAAAAAAGTTTCGTCTCATGCGTCTTTATGTCAAATCTTGAAGAAAAAAGGACCGTTCTCGATAATTTGAGAGTATTTGGTGTTGTTTTTCAGACTTTTTGGCACCACTGACTAGGAGTATTTTGCCAACTCACCACGAATCAGGTTCAGTTCACCTCTGGAACTAAAAAGACTTTGCAAAAAATATCTGATGAAGGGCACATTCCTAATAAAGACAATAGTTACTTCTCAAGAGGAGTATAACCCTCACTGTCACATCCACGTGGCGTTATTGTAGGTTTTTACCCTTTCCGCATCCAGGAACTTTTTCCACAGCCGACAAGTATCTGCAAACTGTTAGGAATTGACTTTTTCGCTCAGAACTCTCACTTGATCTCCCTGATTGGTTTGGATGGAATTCGATGATTTTCTTCTTCTTCTTCCTTACCCACTTCTCGTCTACTCCTGAACTTAGGCCTGTCCTAATTTCTTCCACTGGTCCCTGACTTGAGCCTTCTGGTAATTGGATACTTGGATACTGGTAATTGTTTCCATTTCGTATGTTGTGACAGGTAGAACACATGCGTTGAAAACTTAACGTCTTCTTAATATGTTTGCAAGTTTTTTTAGGAGGGTTTTATTCGCTTTTATATTTCCCTTGGTTGGCTTCCCTAGTAACGAAATATGATCCGGGCTGTATTCTTTCCGATAACTTATCTATAGAAATCGGTGTATTTATTGGACTCATTATTTTTGTCTTTGCAATTTACATTTTTAATCCCACACTTTTCGATTTTTTGTTTAGCTCCTGGATCATTGACTCGATCTCTTTTATATAGTCTGATAGCAGCACAGTATCATTTGCAAATCTGAGGTTGTTTAGATATGTTTCATCGATCTTGAATCCCTTGTTTTACCACTTGAGATTCTTGAAGACGTCCTCAACGGCTAATGTAAATAACTTTGGTCAGATAGTGTTTCCGATTGGTTTTAGCTTCGTTTTTCGATTTTTACATGATGGAATGTATTTTTGTAGGAATTTGATTGAAAACTTCAAATTTCAATAAACGGCGTTTCAGAAAGCAAATGCGCTTTAGCGATAAAAAAGCAGCCCAAGAAACTAAAAGGCATGTTGAAAATTAAACGTATCTTGGGAGTTCTCAAATACTCCCAAAAACCCGCACTGTCCATCATACTTCACCATGAAATCACTGTAGCCAGCTGACACTCCTATTCTTTGACAGAATAATGTCATCCAACACATAACATTATTACAACTCATGTGACTCTTGCGTGGTAATTCAAGTCTACCAACTGATTGTTCATTGTTTACGATTTCAATTTGTGGAATATTAACCACAAATTAATATGACAAAAAGACAAACTTTATTACGAACGTAGTATGTTAAAGACGAAGAAAAAGTGATAATTTCTCTCTTGTCAAAAGGCTCTATTATTGGGGTTAAAAGTTAGGTTTTCGAGGGCAGCAAGCTGCACTTTCAGCTGCACACGCCCTAAATAATAATGAGGGGTCGTTAACAAACTAGATAAGATAGTGCGAATAGTGGATGTGCTCTGCTCTAAAGACACAGACCAAACTTGACACTTTAGATCGATAACTCACTTAGGCGTATCTCTTTGCCCTCATTTCTATTTTCGCCGCATGAAGGTAAAGTTTAAAAGTTTTCAAACACTAGCCGTCTATTTCTTCGGCATTAATACAATAGTAAATACCCAAAAAGCTGTGGTAATAAATCAAAAATTGACACAAGTTATGAAATTTCAATAAAACATGTTCGACATTATTTTGCGCATATTTTGATAAGCTACTGTTTGAAACGCTTCAAAGGCGTGGGCCGTTTTCGACGATAAGATATGTCTGCGCTATCAATTCCGACTTTCGATACTGTAATGACACTAATTGACTGACGATAAAAAGGCGGGCTTATCGCAAGATCCTCGATAAATTTGACCACATTGTCAAATGAGTTGTGAAGTCGCTTTACTTAATGCTATTACTTAAGTTATGAGTATTTACTAGTACTAAATTAAATATTTGGTTTTTCAAGTTCTTGACAGACAAATTACTTATCACTACTTTATTCATTCTCTAAGCTTGAAAATTAAGTCAATTCATAAATCCTTAAAAACTGCAACTACCTGTAAATTACCATTTACATCTACATCTAACATAAAATGATTGAATTTTTAGATGACGTTTCATTAGCATCCCTCTTCACCTCGGTGGATTAGACGAATCATGTTTCATTCGGCGGTCAATTCTGCTGGCTACAACGATACAAATACAGGATTCCATCAGCACCTCCAGCAATCTCCAGTTTACGTGCCAGGGAACAGAACATCGGCAATGCCACAATATGCGGCACCTGCTGGAGGACATTTTGGTACTACAAGCACCATCTATTTCGTAACTTTTAAGATTTATTATAATTTTTTTAAGGGAGTACAGCGCATCAAAATGCTTGGCATACAAGTACCGGCTATGCAGATATGACAGGTCCATCTGCTCATAGTTTAGGAGCAACTTCTCACCATGCAGGCGCTTTGACCGCTGGCCAGTTTTATGCTCAAAACATGATGATGCGGTCATGGGGCGCTTATGATGGTGGTTTTCAAAGAAGTACCGCCTATGGTGAGTTGTTTCATGCTCTAAGGTCTTAAGAAAGTACAAATTACATCCTGCTTCCAACACAAGTACACGAGCTGTGTATCCTGATTTCTGATAGTTTCCAGACAACTTTAGAGAGAGGAAACAACCGCTTCACGCGGTCGGTCGTAATAGAACATCGATAAAAATGTTAAGTGTCTGGTCGTGTCTGGTGTAAGGCTAATGCCGAAACCGCTTTGATGTCTGATTTACACTGATGCTTTTCTTATCGATGGTACTAATGCGATCTTAAATTATGCGGTTCAACATGAAACACTTTTGCAACTGTACTTTTCAATTCAATTTTTATGCCTGGAGTCAAACTTTATTTCTTGATAATCAGTGGGATGTATGACGAAACTTGATTTGTTGTGTATGGTATCAATCCCTAACACCATTTATACAGCGTACGTAGTGGCCAAAATATGGTATTTTGTACAAGAATTTTAATACCATTAAAATCAAAACAGATATTACAGTAATTTGTAGAATCTGAATTAACACTAATCTCTGACAAATCAGACAGAGACAAAAATTATGATGCATAAAAATGTTGTTCCTAACACTTGTGGAAAACATCTTTCGCAAGGTATCGCTTTCCGCACTTGTTAGGAAAATAACTATATTCGTTAGGACCTTATTTGCAACATCGAATGGTCTTGTAAAGATTAAGCATCCACAAATTTTACGTTATTGTTTTAAAAACACTTAGATTACGGCTTTTATTAGTATAGACAAAAAAAAATTTGCGGTAAATCCACAATCTTCCTTCCTCCTGAATTTCCTATCTATCTAATGGAATATGGCTTCTGCTCCCTTTATGGGACAATTTGCCAGAAATCCACAATATTCTTCGGAAAATTGCGATAAAAATCCTTAAAATGTACGATAATTTGGTGGAAAAACCACACTTCACAGGACAGGAAATCAGCTGTTCGGCGCTGTGTCGGTTCGATGTTGCCAAATGATCTACATAATACCTATAAGCTCGAAAACTGCGGCTATTAAAAACCAAAATAATGCTTGGCACCCTAGTGGCCGATTCGTATAAGTGCCAATATTTGTTTATTGCAAATTTAGGAAAAAAATATGCATTAATAACTGACCTAGACTAACCAAGTGCGAAATTGATTCATCCACCCTTCTTGTAAACAAAGGAAAAAGGCGCCAACAATGCTTTAACGTCATAATTGAAGGAACAATGAATGACATCTGAAGTTGACGTACATACTGTCAAGTATCAGTTATCCTATGTGAATTATGCGACGTTGCCAGACGCTTTTTTTTTTCATAATAGATTGTGATAAAAAGTGTCATGTTTTGGGTTGCAGTTCTTCAATTTCTTCGCACTTTTTTTCATAAAATGTTTCTTTAGCTGTTCTTTTTTTTTGCTTAGTTTGTGTACTTTATTATACTTTTGTCTACATTTTGTCTTGCAGTCCCAAGATCTTTCCTGTTATCCACTTTGGTCTCTTTTTCTTTTTCTCTCTGATAAGCATATTCTGAGCAGGTTTTATTATAGTTTCTTTTAAATCTCGCCACTTGTCTTCTAATATGCGTGTTCTGTGTCTTTGTACGAAACTAGTAGAGAGTTTACAAAAAGTACGTGATCGATTTATTAAAAAATTCTGTTCCTACATAAAATTTCAGACTGTGTTTAAGCAACTTAACTCTTAAAGCACATTTGAAGACCACATTATGTTTCTAGTACAATAATGAATTTTTTTTTCGCTTAGTGGACAATCTTTTGAGCTCAGCACAATAATCGCCTCTTTCTACTCCTAGTAACATAATATACTATTTTTCTAGATCCAACGATGGAGTTTCAATTCGGTGAAGGTAGGGAGTGTGTTAACTGCGGGGCAATTTCCACCCCTTTATGGAGAAGAGATGGTACTGGTCATTACTTGTGCAACGCATGCGGACTCTATCACAAAATGAATGGTATGAACCGACCGTTGATCAAACCTTCGAAAAGACTGGTGAGCAATAATGTTTTGCAGTGTTTTATATCCATTTTACGTTTACTACAGTTTAATGGTTAGTCATGACCTTTCGCTTGTAGTGACATTCACCTTGCTGCAAGCCGAAAACCTTGTATTATTTTATAGCTTGAAAGGCAGTCAATTTTCTTATTGGACCTGGCTGAGCTTATATCTTTAAGAATTTTTCATATTGAACCTCAAAGGTTGGGCCAAACGCAGCTAAAATAGAAGTATCCTGTTGGGAACGGCCAACAATTAATAATTGTCATTGTCAAGCTGTATGCGCTGTTAATAATTCAGAATGACCAAACCTACACAGGAACGGTTCATTGCGCAAGCAAATAATAACCATCTACCTTTCGCCCATAAATTTATTTTTAATTATCGATATCTGAACCCCACAAACACAGGGTGTTCCTTAATGATATGCTAATATTTAAGAAGGCGATTCCTGGATCTATTAAAAAAAATTGAAACGTAAGACATAAAGCGCACTTCCTTTTGAAATTCAGGATGGCAAAGTTTCCAGAAAAAAAATTAATAAATGCTGTGATAGTATTGTAGATATTTCTATAGACCATTTTTCATTTTTATGGATGCATTGGACGTGATGTACAAATTACTTTATTATTTTTAAGGGTGGTGTTTTTTACAAGGTCGGTTAAATTAGACAACGAATGTCCATTTATAAGAAGAAGAAGTTGTAATAATTGCAATTGATGTTTCTCTCGTACATACTTATTAAGTTATCCTTTAGAAACCGTAAATTTTATTTTACTTTAATTTTAAAAATCTAATGTAGAACGAAATAATCAGGTACAAAGCAAATCATAATTTAGTGGCATAATTAATGACTATAAGGCCCATTTGTATAACATCAGTGGTTCAAGTTAGAAAAGTCACTTTGACACCAAAGCATTTCATATGGAAAATTTCATTTACCAGTTGCAGTTCAACTGAACTAGTTTTAAATGTCTAAACTATTTGTAACCAAGACAAAAGTACTCTAAATAATTACAAATGCTGAAAATGTCTTCCATTACTTGTAGGTGCAATCAGCCCTTAAAACTGAAATCCAGGGTCGGACTAAATGAGAATTGTACTCTTTTTAATTAATATATAAATTTTGACAACTGTGTCGCTTGAGATTTTAGCTTGTTATTGAATTTGAGATCTTTTATCTTTTACGGTTTAGAAGATAGGACGTTATATAGGTATAGCCCTTTCTACAAACTCGTTCATTTATTATGTAGCAAAATAAAATGTAGGAACTACATGATTGATTTGCTTTCTAGGCAATACCATAATTCTAATAATGTCAGGGGGAGTGGCACCTACACTAAACAGGAACATGCTCAGAAACAAATAATAAATTTTCCTTTAATCATTCATTTTTCACCAAGAGAATCAATAATTTTAATTATTCTAGAATGTCGCCCGTCGTTTAGGGCTGTGTTGCACCAATTGCGGCACACGAACAACGACGCTATGGCGTCGCAACAACGACGGAGAACCGGTGTGTAACGCCTGCGGTTTATACTTTAAATTGCATGGCGTAAACCGGCCTTTAGCAATGCGTAAGGACGGCATACAAACGCGCAAACGAAAACCAAAGAAACCGGCATCAGGCGGTGGCGCAACGAACGGATCAGAGAGGGAGGACAGCAATCCCGCCCCACATGAAGGTAAGTTCCGCCTATAGGCGGACTTTCATTTAATTCCCTTGCTTTATACTTTAAATATATACGAGGAAAGAATAATAAGTGTCAGACCAGTTCATTATTGTGTTTTAACTGCTTAGTCACATAAATTTGAATCGCCACCTAGCAGGAGAGTTTGAATGAAAAAAGGTCTATCTATCTATAAGCTATCAGGTCAATCTATCAATAAGGGGGTCTCACAGCTTCTGCCGCATCCCGCATTTCGATCGCCAAACGCTCTTATCTCTCCATAAATCTCTCATTGTTTGCCTAACTCCGCTTATCCATGTAGTTGCTGGTCTTCCCCGTTTGCACTTTCTGGAATGTATTTTAGAGCTCGTTTGGGGCACTTATTCTCGTTCATGCGTTGTACGTGTTCATACCATATTAACTGTCGAGCTTCTATTCTTTCTGAGGTTCTGTGAGTTCTATTTGTTCTCCGTCTAATTTCATTATTCAACATGTGCTCTCTTCCTGATATGCGACAGGCTCTTCTTAGGCAGTCTATCTCCACACAGACTATCCTTCTTTTTGGCTTTGCAGTCATTTGCCAGCATTCTGCCCCATATGTTAGGATAGGCGCTCTACAACTGCTGTGTAGATTGTCTTCTTAGTCCTTAAACTAATTTGGTTGGACCAAAATAGTGAGTTGAAAATATGTATCGTTCTCTGACTTTGGTGCTTTGTGTTTTATGTCATGTTCTGTATTCTTCGCACTTTTTAATATTTCGCAACTCTACATCCTGATCTTCGTCCCCCTGTCTCACTCGCATATATTCCGTTCTTGTCATGTCCATTCTCATACCCCATTTTTCGTATTCTTCTTGTAGTTTCCAAAGTATGTAGTCTGCATCTTCTTTGCAACTAGCCATTATTACCTGGCCATCTGCGAAAAACAGGGTGGTCAAATAGTGACCATTTATTTTCAGACCCATTCGTGAGCATTTCTGTCTCCACTTGCACAGCGCTTCATGGATGTATATTTTGAACAAGGTAGGAGAAAGGCAGCATCTTTCCAAACTAGATGTGTTGAGAGGTTTCGAGTTGTCCGTTTTTTTTTATTAGTTGTTGTAGAGTAAAGATATTGTCATTGCAGGATCTGCAATGACTGTTCTTCTATTTCCACATATTGAGCTTCAATTCTTTTCTTTAGTACCTATACGACTATAACCGTCCCATCGAGCTGATCACACTGATACCTCTATAATTTTCACACTTTTCTATCTCCCTTTTTATTTTTATATATCGAGCTAATGTAGGCTATATTCGATTCTCCCGGAATATTTTGACCTTCGATCAGGCACTTATTAAAAATATCTGCTAGTGCCTCCAATAGAGTCTGTCCCATACTTCACAAGCTCGATGGGAATGTTTCCCGGCCCTGAAGCTTTTCCGTTCTTCATTTTCTTTAACTCTTTTCTTATTTCTTCTTTATTTACTTCATGAACATCTATGTTCTCTACTTCCGTGGTACCTTCTATCTTCTCTAAAAATTGAGGTCGGTTTTCAGTCAGTAGTGTTTTATAGTGCTCTTCCCATTTTTCTGTTTTGTATCAGGTTAATATTTCCTTCTTCTTTTCTCTCCTTTTTTAGGTTCTTTATAAATTTCCAAGCCTGACTGACCCTAGTTCCTCTTAAGTGTCTTTCCATCTCTTCACATTTTTGCTTCCATATTTCGTTTCTTCTTTTGGTAACTAGTCTCTTTGTTTTTCTGTTCAGTCTCATGTACACTTTCCTGTCTTTTGTAGTAAGCCATGGTTTTGTAAGTAAGCCATACGTAAGTGGTACGCTTTCTTATAATCGTTGTATCTTGTTTGGCTGTTTTTTTTTTAAACCCTAGGCATTATTTAACGTTCTGATGTTGTGCCTCAGCTGTTTCCCTTCTATTTAAGTCTTATTATTTAGTTTATACAGAAATTTTCTGACTTTTAGTTCAGAAACTTCCTCGTCCTTCTTATCGTTCTGGTTGCTTGTTCTTATGAAGTGTATGATTATCTTTGTTACCAGTCAGACCCGCAAGCTTTGATACACCCCTTTGAGACATCCTTCGTTTGAAGTCTTGTATTTTGAGGTTTATTATTATTGATTTTAATTTTTTCTTTGGTTGTTCCCAGGTGTACTTATGAATGACCTGGTGCTGATAAGACCATTCATTATTCTTCGGTTCAGGCTTTGGCATAATCTGTAAGTCGTGGTTACGCAGTTTTTACAGGTACATTGCATATAAAAAACTGTAATTAGCAGTTTTTAACAAGCAAAAAAGGAACACAGAACAAAGTTTCTATTTTTATTAGTTAGCAAATTATTATTAATACAGTATTTATAATGTTTTTCAACTTATCACCACACTCCTTCATAATTTATAATCGATAACTCTTTTTTTTATTGTAGAAAACAAAAGTTCGAACTTAATTCACCAACAGTCACCTACAACCCACCAGCAGCAGCAACATTCGAATCAGTCACCTTCACAAAATACTCAGAGTAGTCAGCATGAAAAGTCCTCATTTAATATAGAAAGGCCTTACCTTGGTCAGACTTCTCTGCTACCTGCCACCAGTACGACGAGTTCAATCAAAAGTGAGCCAGGTTACGAATATAGGTAAGTTTTGAGGCAAAGCCTACGCCTTTTTCTTCTTTGTATGATGTTTTCCCGTGTACAGTGAAAAACTTCACTGAGAAACAATACAGAATAATTATTATGAATGTACGCTCGTTGAAGAATATACTATATTACATTGTCAACGTTGGTTTCACTATACAATAGAACACACTATTCGCATTTCTGTAGTTTAAATGATAACTGAGAATAATTTACCAATACCGTACCATTTAATTACCATTGATTAGCATATTACGGCCATAATACTTCTAATACTCCTAATCTAATTTAACATTTTTTTTTTTCTAGCTGTCTACAAAATCAACCATCCTATCCTTACCAGCAGCTTTTCGGATTTCCTAGTCAGTCATCTGGCAACAACGAAATGGCATATCACCATCAACACCATGTAACAGCAGCAGCCAAATTGATGGCCTCTTCATAACCTTATTTGTACATTTCGTCCATGTTTTGGTAGCAAGTCGACGCATGTTTATTAGTTTAGTAACGTAGGAAAGCCGAAACGTATGTATTTATTGTATAAGTCAGATTTACTTTACTTTAAAACTTAGAAGGAGGTAAACATAAAATTTATGTTTACATTATTATTTATTCTTATAGTTGCGCGTTTTTTTGTGCTTTAAGTATCAAGATTGTTTTTTATTCTTTCAGTGGAGTTGTACAAGTACAAAAGGAAGGGAATGAACAATACTGTGAGTATTGTGGAGACGACTGCGTGTCATTCCCTTCCTTTTGTAAGTTACTTCAAGTTAATAATTATATCTTCGATATCACAGAGGTTCTACTAAAATACAACTAGAATAAAAATACTTACTTTTCATATTATAACAAATTTTTATCAAGTGAACCTATAAAAACCGAATTTTAAAATAGTTTGTGTTTAGCAATTCAGTAGGTAATAAATTAATAAAAGAGAGGAGAGCATAAAACACAGATGAAGTAGTTTTGATGCTCAATGTTCAGTATTTACTTAATATTTCTTATAAATTCCGAGGTTAATCAAATTTTGACAGGGTTTTTTGGAGTACTCTAAGATGTCTGATCTTGTGTTAACTTGAGGAAGAGCCAAAAACGTCAAAGTTTTCGGACTTTTTCGTTTATGTCTTAAACAAAGCATATTTTGTGTAAAACAGTTGAATAGAGATACAGTCGTTACAAAAAGTTGCTTACAATGTTAAAAATCACTGGAAACGAAAGCTTTGGTCTTATAACTAATTCCGGCCATTTCCATGCCAATCATTACATACTATATCAACATACTGCAGAACATCACAGACCAGCTTTTTTAAAGCTGCAGGCTGCAGTGGCATAATCAGTAGTGTAGTGCACTTACAGAGTTATGTTGAGCAGCTGTTATGGGGCAGCATCAATCAACGTGGAACCACACCTGTGAACAAATGAATCACTCTATTAATAAAAGTAACGTAAGCACCACTTTTGAAATTAAACAATCCGGTCGTTGGAAAGTAGCAACTATGTGCGATAGAGCCCAATAGAACGTACCACAGCTTAATGAAACTCGACTACTAGAGTGTGAGGCACACCAGAGGTAGTCTCAAGACTCCTTTGGTGTCCTATCCATGTTTGGAATTGCAAGCATGTTCCGAATAAATGATACTTTGCGGCATATCTCGTCAGTAGCAAGTAGCCAACCTATGTTTTGGTACAGAAGCAGCATCATAAGAATCGCTTTTTTTTGAACCAAGATTGGATGATCTAAAAAGCCCATGGCATGATTACAAAATCACACAGGGTCGACATGATCTTTGGATCATATCACAAATTAAAACAACTACTCTGTGCACCAACCATCCAAATTTCAGCAAATGTTTTTTTTAGCAACAAAACTATTTTCACAAAGCTTACTTAGTTTACGAGATATAAGTGCAAAACGGGATAAAGTCCAAAACTTTTGGCCTTTGTGCATCCTTCCCAAGCACAAGGCCCTCAAGGTTAAAAACTTAGAATAGCCATTCTAGGTACTTCCAAATATCTGTAAAAATTCGGCTGTTCATTGGTATTTTATCCAGCTACCCCACTTTATTTTGATTCTATCCACTGGACTATATGGAAATATCGCATATCATTTATTACACTTAATTCACGTAGAAACCTGGCTCAAAAAACTACTGGTATTGTTATTTTGTTTTTTGTGTCTGATATTAAAATGTGTAAAAAAGTTATTGGCTTTAATCTGTGTATAATGATATTTTGTTTATTCAATTAAACTAAAATTTGTATTATTTAAATTCTTTTTGGTTACTGTACAGGGATATCCAAGTAAAAGTGTTTAATGGAAGAAAATGTCAAATACGAAATATTTAGGGATGTACTTGGTTTATTCATACAGGGCGTTCCAAGCTATTTGCGTCAGTCGTCTACAGTTAACGCCTTTGCTTAATTATATACGGAACATTTTTATTTTGTAGCTTTACTGCCCGTTGTCCTGAGAATCGGGCCTCAAAAATAATAGAAATGCAAACAAATATTGAACAATAAAGAATGTTTAACTAAAACTGAGGCTAAAACACAAACCTGTCAGTAAATAAAATAAAGTAAGACAAAATGCACATTCAAAATCAATGTTGTTTATTCTAATTCAAAATTAGATAATATGTGAATGGAAAATACATTATCACATTGGCAAGTAAAAAGAGTCAAAGTAAAGCATTTGAAAAAACAAAGCCAATCTTGTATTGTATAAATTTACAGTTAAAAGGTACCGTATTAATATTGCTTTTTCAGTATAATTTTACCATAATCTTTGATTGATAAAATAGCTCATTTGCAAGATTAATTAATAAGGTAATTTAGGGAAACTAATGGCGTTTCTGATTGGTATGTTTAGTGCAAAATCAGTGTATTCATATATCGTTTCAATGACATTTGATGGAGCAGAATACATTAGTTTTGCACTAACCCTGCCAATCTAAGACGCCATAAAATAAAATATGTCAATCTTGGCACACCTTTGTCTGCTCTTTGATGGAATGCTGGATAATGACCTCTGTGCTAAATCAATTTCACCTTCAACTTAATCATAAAATGGATTATTACCTTGGATATTACCTTGCAACGTAATTTGATACTTTATAAGTGAGTGATACTAAGTGAGTGCACTACTCATCCCTAATCCACCTTCTAATTATTGGATATTATCAGATATTTTCGTCGATAATTAATAGACCTTCAAAATTTCAATAACTAATTCGAAATTCTGATACTGAGACAGAATTACACACATTTTCGCAAAAATTAATTAAAAATATTACCAATCGTTCTTGGCCCTAAAAATTCAAAACGAAACAAAAAATCCTTAACATTTTTTTCTATTTTCAAAAATAAAAAATTGTTTGGATATCCCTATACAATTATAATAAGATATGTAAAGTTAATTGCCTTGTTGCGACTAATAGTACTGATATGTATTATGTAAAATATGACTATGTATAAGCTTTTTGTTAAAAAGACTGCTTAAAAAGACGATTTTAGTATGTAATAACACTAATATATAAATTGTGTTTTTAAATCTCAAATAGAGTTCCTTCATTTAGCTGTACTTTTAGTATTACTATGCAAGTATTTGATTAAAAACTATTATTGTGTACGTTTTGTTTTTACTTTTTATAGTTGTAATTCATGCATTGAATTTTTTTATAAGAACAATGTGAACCAATAACCGCTTAAAATGTAATATGTAATATATCGTAATACTTTTTTGCGAAGAAATGTCTTTTTAACTTCAAAAACATTTATCTTTTTGTGTAAAAAATTATTTTTATGTTTATTTGTAATATATTAAGTTTCTTAATTTGTAAATACGTTGTTAATATGACGCAGTATTTGTTATTAAATATTACTTACGTTGTTTGTGTTTGTACATATAGGATAGTGCAATACTGATCTAAGTACTGGCAATAATAAATGTGTTAGCAGAGCAGTCTCATTAATTTTTTTTGCTGTCTTTAAAATGTATACAATGTATTGTACAGGGTGTTGAAACTGTGAAAGACACAGCAATATTGAAGAGGGGGTGATTGCCCAGGCCATTTTATGATAAAAAGTTTCTATAAACGTAGGTCCGCATACGCTTTCGTTACCGATCT